>VYXF01011498.1:81674-134769 GCA_013397295.1 Polioptila caerulea | reverse complement strand
GGTGCGGGCTGGGTGTTGGCGTTCCCGGAGCTCGGGCACAGCCCGGTGTGGATTTCATCGCTCGGGGGAAGGGGGAGCAGCCGCAGGGCAGAGGGGAGCAGGTCGTGCCCGGGGGTGCCGGCGCTGCCCCCGGCGCTGCCCCCGGCGCTGCCTGGCTGCGGGAAGCACTCGCTCACCCCGGTGCTGTCATCCCTGCCAGGAAACATCCATCCCGCTCTCGCCCCCGCGCCCGGCATCGCAGGAAATCGCTTTATATAGAGGTGGGAACCGCACTCCAGCGCCGGGGGTTGCCTCGCACGCGGCTCCCGCTNGGCGGGTGCAGCTGCAGGTGCTTGGAAAAGGGCCGGCAACGCTGTTTTCCAGCCGAAAACTGTATTTCAGCAAAACAACGGGTTCGGGTTTGTTTCTGGGAGTGGGTTCGTTTGGGGTTTTTACCCCTGTAGATAATTTGGATTTTATTTTTTTTCCTAAAACTCTGAAATTATTTGGAAATACTTTTGCAGGGATTCATGGGAATTGTAGTCCAGTGCCTTGTATGCCTGTTCCTCCTTCTGCTCTGAGATCCCAGAATTGAACATTCCTTCCTTGGGGTACCACATGGGCTCCTGAAGGGAGGAAGCCACGTAGTAAGTGAAGTTCAGGAGCTGTTGTGCAGAGCTGAAGATTAAATTGAGAGGTATCCACACACTAGATGTCACAGCTGAGAGAATAAGAACCCAAGAACTAAAGCTACGAGTTATTAAAAACTGAACAACAAACTGTTCGTGTTTCCTGGGGAGTCAGAGCTGGAGCCTTGCTCGCTGATGGAGGCCCCACCACGTTTGCAGGCTCTGGGCAGAGCAGACACGGCTCTGTGTCCAAGGTCTGAGTGTTTACCAGGAGCCAGGGACTTCCATTCCTCTTTCCCCATCGCTTTGCTGGGATACTGCTAAGAGCAAATGGGAGATTCACTGATGAGAATGGGCTGAGCTATTTTTAGCAGAGGCTCATAAATCACCTAATATCTCAAGTTTTTGTTTTGAAGTTTAAATTCAGACAATGGAAAATAGTGCTCCCAGATCAAATAAACATTCTCTTTCTATTGACAGAAAAATAAACATGAGCTGCTTAAATATCTGTAGAGCATAATTTATTAATCACATGAGAATGAAAAACACAAGCTCACTGTGATCCCGAGAAAAGTATGAGTCTCGGGAGTGTACGAAAGGCTGGGAGAGGTCAGGACTGTTAGAGCTGGAAAATGAAACAGTTGTGGTTTCCAGGCTGGAATGTGGCACGTAGAAGGCTTTAGTGTCTCCAGACTGTACTGGGTAGGGGATTGTTTTGAGGTGGTTCATTATGCAGGACCAAAAGATTGCACATGTATATTTATTGAGCACGTACACATACAATACCTGTATTTACAGACGTCAAAAACTGCTGAGCATCTCCCACCTGCGGGCTGTGTTCACCCACTGCATCCACCTGGTAGTGACAGGAACCCTGCAGAGCAGCTCCTGCAAGTGCAGATTTAGGTGGATATGGTTATTTGACCAGTCAGGAGAAAAGATGGGTTCAAAATTGCAAACGTTTTCTGGCAAGAGAAAACAGCACAATTTCCAGTTTGGAGCCATTCAGCTTTATCCTGAAAGCATATGCAATATCTCTGGCATTGCATTGCTCCATAATTTTTAATTATCACTCCCAATCACCATCCAGTGGCTGGGAATCTGTCACTGGATCTTTTCTGCCTTTTGACTGGTGTGCTTGGAGCAGCAGGGCAGTGCCAGGAGGATTGATCAGCTCCTTCCCAATGAGAGCAGCAGGGGCTGTGAGGTGGGAAAGGCAGACTCCAGGCAGCAGGGGCAGAAGGTCTCCAGGGCACTTCTGTGCCTGCAGAGCTGCTGGCCCAGGGCTCTGGGGCTCCCCCTGCTCACTCAGGGCAGCTCTCAAGACTTTCTCACTCTGTGTCATGCAAGGGCCAAATCAAAAAGGTATTTTATCTGCAAAGACTCTAAGAAATGACAAAGTCATGGGTCTGTCCAGCACATGGTCCCAAGCGTATAAATCCATGAAGGAAAGCTTAGGAAAATAGTGACTTAACTCTTGTAAAAGGTTTTCCATTTCCCATGGTACTGACATCAGTCAATTTCTGTTGTACTGGGAAAAAAAATTACCCAATCCCTGCGAAAACAAATCAAATTTAAATCCCAAGTATTGTGCTTTTCTTCTTTAGCAAAATCTCTGCAGAGACAGAGCTTTAGAGCTTTCTTTTGATTTCTGAGAGAACCAATTTAGAAAATAGTGGGAAGGTGGTTTCCAGTGGCCATAAATCCAAAGAGCTTTGACAGTTTTGCCTTTTTGATTACAAAATGAGACTTCCCTTTGGTTATGCGTACAATCGAGATCTGAATTTCCAAGCTCTCTCCAGACACCTTCTAATTCCAACACTTCAGGCAGTTTCTCCCAAAAAAAGGGCTCAAACATCTTTTCTGCCACATGACTTCTCCAAATTCCCCCTTCAGCCGTGGAGATGCCAGATTTGCAGATGTGGTGATGGTTTGCATCTTCCCAAAGAGCATCAAGCTGTGAAAGGTGAGTGGAGCAGTGGCACAAGGAATTGCCCCTGGGCAGGCACCAGTGTGTGCTCTCAGTGAGACAGGAGGAGGTTGGGCTGGCTGGCTGTCCTTCTGTCCAGCACTCCAAGGTGGGTAACGTGCCCATGGCCCAGCTGGCCAGGCCCAGTGGTGGTGGCTCCCCAGAGACCCCTGGTTCGTGTGCAGGGAGGGGGGAGCCCTTCTCCAGCTCCGGGGGTGATGTGTCACAAACTCTGCCAAGGACTGTGCCGTGACCCAGCTTGCCCTGGCATGCCCAGCCACCTGCCACTGGAAGGAAATACACTGTGGGGTTTAGGAAAACCCAGCACTTAAATCCTCACTACTCAAAGGGTAGAGATTGAATTTTTTTCCCAAAACTAGAAGACAAGATCGTGAAATCCTCCGGCTGCCTCTGAGCTTTGCTCTTGCTGGCTGGGAGGGCTGACCTTTCTGTGCTGCCCAGTCTGTACTCTTTCACAGAAAGCTTCTGCTTTTCTTCAGGCTCCAGCATCTTTCCCAGCCCTCCTCTGCCCTCCCACTATCAGCAGGAGCCACATGCACATACTGTCCTGCTTCATCTCTTGAGCAACTTCAGATGCAGAATTTTGAAGGGAAAAAAATGGAGTTCTCTCAAACTGGACATCTCTGTGACCTTGAGTTAGTTTAAATAAACAATTGTCTTTTAAGGTCTTACCACCAGTGAAAACTTGTCTTTCTGTCTGCCAGTGCAACTCTTAATGCTCCCGGTTTCACTTCCAAAAGCTGACAAGCAGAAAAACAAACTCCCTTCCTTCTTTCCCCTCTGTCAGTCAGGCAGTTGCAGGATGGCTGAATTCCCCCTGCAGTTGCTTCCAGGGGGTTTAGGCAATCTGAGATGTTGTTTGGAGATCCTGCTTTTCGAGAGAGCCCTGGAGGACCTGGGAATGGTCACAGTGTGCAGGGCAGGGACTGTACCTGCTCTGGCACAGCTGCTGCACACACTGAGCGGGTTGTTCCTTCACAAAATCTGCAGTTTCTGTCCAAATCAGAGCAAAATTTTCTTGAAGGCTTTGTCATGTCCTCATTTTTGAAACGGGAGAATGTAATTCAAAGGGAAGAAGTGACTCACCCCAGCCTGCCCTGGTGGGAGCTGCGGGGTCAGTAGGAGCTGACCCCTTGGTTTTCTGCCTCTAAAATATGTCCCTTGCCTTCAGTCTGCTCACGGGTACAGCTTGAGGAAAGGACCTCCAGGCAGCTGTTTGATGAATTTTCATCAATCTAGGCAAGAGGAGAATAAAGAATGGAGAAACAGAGACAGGGAGGGGAATAAATCAGGAGGGCTATCCTGGGGGGTTATCCCAGAAAAGTTTAAAGGAGCAGTCAGGGAGACTGAGTCTTGTTTGATGCATGCCTGGAGCTGTGAGGAAGGAAACCTCACTCCTGTTTCTTTTCAGAGAACCAGGGCTGTTCAGTCTGCATAAATAAGTAGGATTTCATCAGAGAAATGCCTAAGTGTTTTGTCAGTTTTTCCTATTAATTGGGTCATCTTAGTAGGGCCCCAAACTTTGATCCAGATCAAACAGGGATAAGTCTGGCTATCAGGAGCAGGAGCTGCTTTCAAAGGAAGAGGTTGTGAGCTGGAATTGCTGCTGGATCTGATGGAGCAAATACCCGAGCCGTGCACAGAGCCCAGGACCTTAGGCCAAAAGACTTTAAATGGAGACATAAAACAAGAGGTGGAGATCTTGCAAAAGGAATTAAAGTCGATCTAAGGCAGCAAGAGACTTTGCAGAAGGAATTAAAATGAGATTAGAGCAAATTCTAATAAAGAGCTGTAGGCTTAAAAAAAAAGAAAGAAAGAAAGAAAAAGTTGAAGGAGCATCTGGAAGATTCCCAGAGAGGCTGTAAAAGTCTTGCAGGCAGAGCTGAGTCTGTGCTGGGGAGGGGAGCTGGACACGGGGCAGTTGTGCAGCCCTCCCTGGGGACAGGAGAGGCACAGCACCTCTGGCCATGGCACAGCTGCTAACCAAGCCCAAGGGAAGGGGCTGGAAAAGCACCTACAAAAACAAAGGAAAACAGGCAAAGAGTGCTGGTGCAGGTGGTGGGAAGGAAGATGCTGCTCATTGCTTTCCTCAGGTACAGGATGGGGAACAAATCCCTGGAGCTGAGTGGGTTTTCAGGGCTTCCAGACTCATGGTAATTAAATGAGGTGCCATGGACCACTGCAACAAACCTGGGCCTTGGTTATTCTGTACGTCCAACATCCTTGTTTTGGTAAAGATGTTAGCAGCTTCTGGATTCTTCCTGGTAATTAGATGCCAATCTTGTACAAGGTCTCGCTTTCTGTGTAGTGAAATTTCCAGTTGTTTTCTTGCAGCAAGGGACCATCTCTGACTGACAGCACAAGAGCTTTGCAGCAACAAGAACTGGTAGGAGCTTGGCAATTAGAGCCTATAAATGGCATCTCCTTTGAATGCTGGATAATTTAAAGTGATTAAAGACAGATTAGCCAGGCACAACAAGTGAACAAAGGAAGGGATGGCAGGGGCGAACCCCAGGCTGCTGCAGGACCCTTCCTTTTGCTGGCCAGGAGTGCAGGGCTGTTTGAACAGCAGACTGGCGTCAGGGGGTGAGGGAAATGGAGAAGGCTGAGGGGTCAGTGGCCACATAGTTGAGTGCTAAAATCCAGAATGATATCCTGTGCTCAAACAAATGAAGAGTGGCCCTCTCCTCTCCCTTCCAGCCCTCTCAGCTTTGCCTGCAGTGTGCTCTGGCAACACTCATGCATTGTTTGGTTGAAATAATTTCTAGCTGGCTTGTGAAATCCTCTCTCCTCTCATCAAGGCAAATCAAATGACCTGAATACTGAGCAGGAGAAACCCAAAGCCAAGCCACGTGATGAATGTCTTGTGCAGTACTTTTGTAGCTGGTACTCCCACCCCACCTCTGTCCCTGTTTTTGCAGGCTGGGCATGTCTTGGATGTGGCACGGGGTCTTCTGGAGGAGTCCAACAGCTCTGCAGGCCTTGTTCACAGGGGCTGCTGCTGTGCATTAATCTTTAAACTGTCTGGTAACTCTTGTCACAAGAATTGCGTTTGGTTGCTTATCAGTCTGTCAGAATTCCCCTTGATGGCTGCCTCAGTAAACTCACACAGATCTTAGCAGCTGTCCTTGCTTCAGGCCTCCACAAAACTCATTAAAACAACCAATATTGGGAAATCCAGTGTAGAAGCTGGGGTGGTTGGCAGGAGAGCATCGCTCTCACAGCAGAGGCTCTTGTCGGGAGGCTCTTCCAGGACTCAGGGAAAGTTTGGGTGTTTGCCTTTCTGAATCCCTTTCCCACATCTCAGGGGAGCTGTTGTGTGTCCAGAGCAGGAGTTGGGGAGCCAGGAGCCAGAAGCCTCCTGCCAACCCAAGTCCCTGACCCTGGGCAGGCTCTGGAAGCTTCTGGGTACCAGGAGATGTGCACTGATGGGTCTGTGCAGAACCTCAGGCAGTTTAAGTATCTGCTGATTTTTCTTAAATAACATCTCTGGGCCAGGAGATTTCAAGCTGCATCAATAACAGCTGAAGTTTTGGTGTCTGGGCAGCGTGTGGGGTTTCTGTTGCCCTCATGTTTTGGGGTGCTCTCCACACTCCTTGAGGCCCGTGCTGTCAGCAGCACCAGAGAAGCTTCAGGCCCTGCGTGCTCCTGCCTCCCACTGCTGGGCTGCAGCTCAGCACCTTCTCACCACACTCCCAGGCCTCTGCTTGCCCTCAGCCTCAGTCAGCTGTGAATTAACAGCTTATTAACAGTGCTCTGTGATGGCCTGATCAAAAAGAGGCGTGGGTGAGAGATGATTTGAATCGTGCTATACCTGCAAGAAATGGAAATATTTCCTTTTTTCCCTTGGAAGTCTCATAGCACAGGAAATGCCTTGTGGCAGCAAGTGTCATTGAAGGAAACTTGTTAGCCCAGGACAAGATTAAAATACAGTGGTGAATATCTGGATTTCTTTGAATTTCTGGCTTATGATGCTTTTGTGCCCAAGCTCATTTGCAGTGAATTTGCTCCACAGGTTTCCAAACCGTTTATCTTAACATTGCAGGCACACAGAAGATCCCACAGGCGATAGCAGGGGTAATTCCTAGTCGTGTGTCTTGGGGAGGGAATGCTCTTCACTGTGTGTTTGGCAGCTGCTGTCAGGAAAGGGCACTTGGAGGTTTCCATGGCAGCTCGTTCCCACTGCTGGAGCCACAAGCTGCGACTGGGGACACTTGAAAAAGCACAAGAAGGAAAATCCAGACACCCCACTCATTTGGAGCCTGCAAAGCCTGCAGGGCCATTAGTGGACCTTATTTCGTTGGTGCTGATCTGCCAGCTCCAGCATTTGGAGAGGCTTGGAAGGGCTGGGGATGCAGGCGTCGCTTCTCCCTTGGGAGAGGGGCTGGGCTGGACCCACGGGGGGACCCCGGTGTGTGTGGAGCTGGAGGGGGCTGTAGCATCCCCCTGCAGCACCTCCGAGCCGTGCTGAGGGCTGCACGGCGCCGAGCGCTCCCGGGGCCGTCCGTCAGTGCCACGGCCCCCGCGCCAGCGGCTCACCGTGGAAAAGGGAAGCACTGAGCGGGAAACAGATCTGCTGGGGCTGCTGCAGCCCTTTTATCCCCTCGTTATTCAGCAAACTGGGCCCTCCAGCTAATGTTTTCTCGCCCACAGTGAATAAGCATAAGAATAAGTGAGATTTTTCCCTCTCTGCAGCTCGAAGGGCGCTTGGTGGTAGTTCTGGGGAGCTCAGTGCCTCGGCAGGCGGAGGAGCAGGGTGGGATGTGGAAAACCCTCCCATAGGCAAAAGGACTCGTCTTTATCCCTGGAGCAACCTATGGAGATTCCCACCTGTCAACACCCCAGTGCTGAGGGGCAGAACCAGACGAGCACGGTTTTCCCGGCACATCCCGGTTCCCGTGGGGCAGCACAGCCCCCGGGGCTCCCCGGGGCCAGAGCGGGCTGGATTTATGAGCTGGTGGAGCAGCAGCAAGGGAATGTTCTTAGTGCATTGCATAAGCAGGGTATTTGCAGACGCAGGCGAGTTCTTGTGCTGATGTCAAAGAGCAGAGCTCAGCTGGAGTCAAGGCAAATCTCCACCTACTAAGGATCAGCATGTGGTGCCAAAACTCTGGAGTGTTTTGTTTTCAGGGCACCAGGAAAATATTTCAGGGTTGGTTTTTTTCTTCTTGCTTTTGGAGAGCTGAAGTAAATAGTGGTGTGAAGCAGCTGCCTCCGTGCTAAGGACTCTGCTGGCCAGGCTCTTTGGCAGCTAACGAAGTCACAGGGTGCTTCAAGGGGGGAGGTTATTTCTGCACGTGAGACTTGGTCACAGGCCACTTTCAGGGACCCTGTTCAGATATTCATGTTGAGCCTTCCCCCCTGCGAGCCCAGGTCTGATGCCACTGCAGGCTCCTGGTGGTCACGGACATTCCGGCCTGAGGGACCCCAGCAGTGGGGAGGGGAGCCAAAGCTTCCAGATCCCCTGTCCTCCCTGCTGGGCAGGCAGAGTGCCTCGTGTCAGCAGCCTTAGACAGGGACAATGCACCTGGCAGACGCTCAGAGCCCCATGACACTTTCCAATGTCCCAGGGAGACCCAGCCATGCTGGAGCAGGTCGGAGGAGTGGTTGTTCCCCTGACAAGGGACTCTCTCTGCCTGTGATGTTCCGTTCAGCCTCCTGGCAGGCAGCAGCTGTGGGGAAGCCAAGCCCCAGGTGGATGGCAGCATCCAGGTGCATAACACAGAGGAATTCACTCTCCAAGGGCACTTTTCCTGCACAGAACCCCTTTGAGCAGCTGTGGTGAGATGCGGCAGCCTGTGCAGAATGTGGGAGATGGGCAAGGTGGGCAGCGGCTCCTGCCTCCCCCAAAAACCTCCCGTGCCTGAGCTCCAGCAGGTTCTGCCTCACAGGGCAGCCCAAGGAGCACTGCGACCCCAAATTCTGGGCTGGGAGCACTTCAGGGCAGGGGCTCTCTGCGGTTTGGTGCCTTTGGGTCAGCCCCGGCTGGCCTGCCCCAGCGCTCCCGCAGTAATTCCTGTTCAAAGCACCTTCTGTCTCAGGGCTGCCCTCAGACCTCGGGGTTCCCCTCCCTTCCTCCCCCGAGGAGGGGTGGGCAGCCGAGGGCTCAGGGAGCCCTGCTGTGTTTGCCGTGCCCGCGGTGCCCTGCCCGCCCAGCCCCGCCGCTGCCGAGCCAGCGCTCCGTCCTCTTGACCGACTGCGAAAAAGGAATTATTTATGTCTCCTGCATATTTCTGGGCCTGACTGCCAAAAATGGCAAGCAGCACTGGGGCACACTGGTGGTGCGGTGGCTGGAGCGGCCCCGGAGGGGCACCGGCAGCCGGAGCCCCCCGGCTCCCACTGAGCGTGGGAGGGCGCGGGCTGGGGAAGGGGCTGGGGTCCGGACTGGGGCTGGGGGATGAGCTGCTCAGAGTTTACTGAAGGTTTCAGTGCAGTCTCTTTTTCCCTGAAGTACTTTTTATTAAAAAAAAAACCCAAACCTTTTTTTTTAGCTCTCTGTAATGGATAAAAATAGCTAATATGTTATAAGCGAGGCAGAGGCGTGCCTGCCCCGAGGATGGCTGTCCTGGTTCGTGTCCCGCGATGTCTGATTGCTGCAGCCCTGGCAGATGGCTGCTGAGGGAGGAGTTGGATTTTGGAAGGAGGGATCCAAAACACCGGAGCGATTAGAGGTTCCCCTGAGAAGAGAGCAGAAATTATTCTGAACAGAAATTCTGCTTGATTATGGTGTTTTGCTCCTTGTTTTCATGTAAGCAGGGGGCTGTGGGAGAGCAAAATGTGAGCAGGGACTGTGGTCCCACCATCTGGGAGCAGTCCTGGGTTTTGGAGATGCTCGGACGTCGTCCAGGGTTTTATTAGGGTGGGACTGTGCTCCAGGAAGAAGGGAATTACTGTTGAAGCCACATAACTTAGCTAAAAACTTTGGTTCTGTTAAGAAGTCTGCCAACAGAAATACAACATTTCAGTCACATCCTCAAATTAAGATGCTTTGTGGGCTGTGTTAATTTAGTCTGAATTCCCCACTGGAATAGCCCAAATGAACTGATGGTCTTGTTTTGTTTAATTTTATGTTAAATACAGATATTGTATTTAACTGTAATTTCCTTATTATAGTTAATATTCATATCGTGCATACCAATCTGGTTAAAGCGCAGCATTTCAGTGAGTCAGCTTTTCCTTGAGCTTCATTCCATAGGAAATTTCAAGATTTGGAGCTTTTTCTCTCCAAGGCAGGAGGACTTTTTTGTTGAAACCTGTAATAACCCGGATTTCCTGCGGCTGGCAGTTGTGGTTCCCTGCCCACACGGCTCCGTCGGGCCCGGCTGCAGCCGCGCTGCGGGGCCGTGCCGGGCAGAGCGGGGTGGGACACGGCCGGACACGGTTGGGCACGGCTGGGCACGGCTGGGCACAGAGGGACCCAGGCGGACCCAGGCTGCGCGGGCAGTGCCCTGTGGGCTCACTGGGCTCACACCTGGGCACGGCTGGAGCTGTTCCTGCCGTAGGGCTGTGCTGGGGTCAGTCCCTCAGCCCAGCCCAGGGACACTCCTGTTGATAATTCATGTCCTGCTGGTGTCCTGCCACCTGATGGCCACGAAGGATGAACGCTTCCCTGCCCAGACATTGACGGTGGTGAACTTTTATCACTTCCCTTTCGCTCTGAGAGTGGAAAATGCCATCCCCTGAAATACTGCCGAGCGTCGGGATGCAGCACAGCACTGCGAGTGCAATCACTAATAACCTTCTAATGAGGGAAAATGACATTAGGCAGTCTTTGGCTGGTGCTTCCTTCGGATAATATAATCCAAGCATGCAGGCTGCCATCCTGCAGTCTAACCCTGCTGCCACAAACATGGAGATTAATCGGATACATTGTGATTTATCTCGTAATGAAATTTGTCAACATGCGGAGTTTCTAAGGGTTTGTGCTGCAGAGCCCCCGTGCCGAATGCTGCCATGGCTGGAGCACAAACCCCCAGCAGGAGCCAAGGCACAGCTCCTGGGTCCTGTGCCTGGACAGGGAGCAGTCCCACCGACCGTTCTCTGCCTCTGGTCACAAATTAGCATCCCGTGAATTTCCACAGCCCAGAGTGAGCACAAAAGCAAGTGAGTGCTTCTGAGGTGTTCCTTGCTGGGGTAATAATAACAAATCCCTCCTGCCAACATTACATGGGAGGTTATTCAGCAAGCAGGCATGGAAGAGCTGGGCTGGTCCCTGCCCTCAGCGTGGTTACTGCCTGCAGTCTGTGATGGGACCAGGCCACCTGCAGAAATGCCTTTGTGCCATCCCAGCAATGGCTTTGCCAAGGTCACCTCAGGAGCCTGGCAGTGCATGGAAGGGCCAGGAGTGCCCCAGGTGCTAGGTCCTCCCCTGGGCTTCCTCCGGGATTGTAAAGGAGTCATTTTTGAAGAATAATATTCCATCTGAAAGCACAGCTTTGTTGGATTTGTTTTAGAGAGACACTGGTTAAACTTATTTTTTGTGCTTTTTTTCTTCCTCCCATCAGAGGAATCCTTTCCACTGTGTTTGCAGAGCGAGCAGTGTGAAGGTTCAACATGTTTATTCCCTTGGCTGCTCCAGCAGTGGAAACAAACTAATTAGCATTGCTTTAACAAAATCTTCCTGCAATGCTGTTCTGGGTAAACCTCAAAAATGTGATTTCTTCCTTTCCATTTGAATCAGAAGCTCTGTTTTTCCTGCTCTGTCCCGTTGCTCTAACAGCTCCAGGGAGCCCATCCTTGGAGGGTGTGAGTGTGCACACGTGTGCCTGTGTAGACAGACCCCATCCTTTGTTTAGCATCTCTTCTGACAGTTTTGCAAGACAATTTCTCTGTTTATTTTTAACTCCTGTGTTGGTAATAGCAGTTTATCTGATGATCAGTTTTTGCTCACGGTCTGCTGCTTTGTATTGTGGATTTCTGCCACTTCCATTTATTGAGATTCTGTCTCCTGTTAACAGGTTATTGTGAACCATCTTTCACTGTCAGGATTCAGTCCTGGAGCTCTCACTGTTAGAAAATTCTGCAGATTTATCATTCCTCGCTATAGTCATTCAAAACAGCCCCAGCTCTGGAAGTGACAGGGGTGTGGTAGAATTTATTTGGAAAAGGGATTTGTTTGTTTAATACTGGGGAGCATGTATTTAACCATTACCTGAAGCAGGCAATCTGGAACCTCTCCATCTGAGGCTCCTTTTACTCTGTTCCAGCATTCGGTGGGACGTGCTTGAATTCTTTCTTTCTTTCCCTCATGAGCTGTTCAGAACCCTTCTGCTTGGAAAATGAGATATTGGCATACCAGTACTCACTCTCCCGCATGAGGAGAGAGTTGCAGGATGGCCTTGATGGGATCCTGCTCCTGCAGCTGGGTCAGGAGCAAGTGCCAAATGTTGGGATAGGACCTTTGTTCCCAGAGACCTGTGCTCTTCCCAAAACACAAGCTCAGGATCTCAAAGGAGGCTGCCCGGAGCGGGGCTGGAGTCCCCATCCCTCTGGGGATTTGAAAGCTGTGTAAATGTGGCACCTGGGGACATGGGTTAGTGGTGGCCTTGACAGTGCTGGGTTAATAATTGCACTTGATGATCTTAGAGCTCTTTTCCACCCTAAATGGTTCTAAGATTCTAAGAAGCAGATGTAAATAGAAAAGGCAGACAGAAATCCCATCAAAACATAACCGTGACAGACAAGCCAGGAGCAGCAATGAGGCTTTATTTACATGCTAATCAAATCCATCCTGCTTTGTCAGCCACGTTATCTGGATTGAAGGGGGCTATAAATACACAGGAGCAGAAAGAAGCTCCAGAGAAGAATATGTCTAATTCTGGTGCGGTTTTGCCATTAATAGAAGGATACGTGCTCTTTACGAGACCTGAGGAAAAGTTTCTGCAATGCTCAAATGGCTGCGCCTGCAAACCTCAGTCTGGACAGCTGAGAAGTGTCTCTTGTTATTTCCTTTCCCTGTCTGCTTGACACAGCACTTTGTGACACCCTGTGCCATCCTCAGTCAGACACAAGGGCTTGAGCCCCGTCCCAGCCTTTGTTGTTCAAGTTTGCTGCTTGCTGTGCCACGGCTGACCCCCAGGGCACGGGAGCACGGGGCACTGTGGAAATGGAAATGCCTTTCCCTCCTCTCCCTCCTTCCCTCTTTATGCATTTCCATTGTCACTCTGAAAAGAGTTCAACACTACTCTGCTTTAATGGGAAAAGGGTTTTCTAAAAAACATTCATAAATAGAATTGAGGGCATGGGAGGAATGAGCTGTAACCATAAACCAGATTTTTCTTTTTAATGGACAGTAGTTGAATAAAATCTAACTTGGAGAATTTCAGTATTTGAAAGGGCATTTCCCATCAGAATATATTTCTTCTGCTCTTCTCCTCTCCTATCATATCATATCTGTTCCTATCACATTGGCAGACTAAGTGTAAGGGATGTAACATCAGTCTTTGAACTGGGTATTTTGCCTCAGCTTTAATGGAATTAAGACTACACCTTTGATTTTTGAACAAAGCCAAGCTAAAAGGCAGTGGTGAGTGCTGGTATGTAGCAGATATTTTGAGGTATTTGACAGAAGTTCATTTAGTGTCTACATTAGTTTGAGTAACAGGAGAAAGGCAGAAAATTGCTGCTTTCTTTGAGAACGTGATTCCTGTGTCGATGCCCCTTAGGCACAGAACAGTGTGTGTTGGTTAAGATCATAAAACTTAGAAACATGCATGGATGTCACCAGCAAACAACTCCAGAGCCTTTTTCAGCTCACTTGCCTCTGCATAATTTCAGTGGCAAATTAAGTGGATACTTTATAACTAATCAATCAAACCGTAGGAAAATAAACACATTGCTCTGCAGTAGCTGTGTACAAATGGACTGGGGACTTCAGTGCAAGCTGTCTGCTCTCTTGGTCGTGCTTCCTTCCAAGCTGGGGCCCTGTGAACTCCCAGCTGTGGCACAGGAGGCAGCTCCCAGGCCAGAGGAGCAGCTCCCAGGGTGTTGGCTCTGGGTGCTCTGCAGCTCTTCCCTGGGCACCTGGAGACTGACACAAGGCATTGAGCTGCCTTGGCTTCCCCAACAGCTCCCTCCTCCTTCACCCTGTGTCCTGCCGAGGGGCCAGGCCCTTTTGGGAGCTCTTTACAGCCCCATTAAATTGTCTTTTCCCTCTTGGCTCCATGGACCAGGAACTGGAAGCCATCCACTGAAATTTTACCAGATCAAAGCTGTGGGGAACACAGCAATGCAAATTTGGCTCAGTTGGGTGCTTTTCATGCACACGGTGTCCAGTTGGATCCTCAGGTTCCCATCCTCTTTGTTCTGAGAGCGAAGGCTGTCTCCATGCCAGAGACACAGACGGACTTCTCCTGGTAGCTCTCCTTCAATGGGCTTCGCTCCCTGTAGCTCCTGAAGACTCTCTGAGCCCCTCCTCCTCCTCCTCCTCCAGCTCATTTGCCGATATTTTTTCTCTGCTTGCTCTAAATAAAAATAGGTCAATTGTAAGTAATTTATTATGCAATGATTTTACTCTATTTTGCCAGACATAAAATCATACAGTTGTAGCAATTTTTAGTTTTTTTATTGAACAAGTGATGGTTCCACTCCAGCTGTTACAGCTCTTCATATAAGTTGCTCTTGAACATTTTTCAGAGTTTTCAAATATTGTTCCTCCTAAAATGAATGAGCAAGTCAATGAAGTCTCTTTTTCTTTAGAAGAAACAAATGTTGGAGTATGACAAAATAGTAAGCAGTAAAAGAGATTTGTTTTTACATCATAGAACTGTCTTCCAACTAAAACCCAATCAAACTTCCAGTTTCTGTGTGAGTTCAGCAAATACTAGGGCTACCTTGGATGTTAAGTTTCAAGAGCAGAAGGTTTGAGATATGGGTGCCTTAAACACCACATTTTCTGAGCATGAGCTGTGTGCTGGGGCTGCTTTCGGGCTCTCCATCCTCACCCTCTTGGTGCACACAGACATCCCAGCCCCTGGCTCTCCACACCCAGTGCCCCAGGCCAGACTGGGGGCAAGGATTGTGCTGACACAGACTGCAGGAAGTCTGACTAAGCCTGGTTTTTGTGTGTGTGTGTAACCTCAACAATGCCCTTCTCTGCGTTTTTCCTACATGCAGAGTATGAGCAGAAAGGAAAAAGCACTTCTGACAAATTCTATTTCACCCTACAAGTCTCTAGATATTTTTGTTTGTTTGTTTTAAAGTCAGTGCAACTTGGAGAATCCTGTAGGCTCCATTATGAATGAAACTGGAGGCTGAGCACTAATGCCTGTGCTTCCCCTGGTGCTGTGACACACGAGGTGCTGTTCCCTCTGTAGGCATGTGCAGCCCTGTCACTCCCAGCGGCGCTCTGCTCCGAGTACAAGCCGTGCACTCTGTGACAAGGATCAGTGTTTCCTTTCTGGACTGATTAATGAGCACAGACAGACGAGCCAGACTCAAACCCAGCCCCAGGAACCAAAACGTGTCCATCTTTCCTCTCCTCGTCTTTTGCTTCACTTGCATGAACCACCTCCGCACCCTGAAACATATTTGCAAAATCTATTTTCAGTCTCACAAGGCAACATGATCCATATCAGCTCACATTTGTCAACCAAAAATATGTTGATTGGTTAAAAATTACAGAGCAAGCCTTGCTGGAAGTAAACTGTGAGAACTTTAGAGCCATTCATTTATACCATCTACAGAGCTGATACTATTTTTACCACTAGATATTAAGATGTTCTTTAATGCATAGACTATGCTAATGACCATGTGCAATTACTGGGAACATACAGGCAAAGGCTATTTTATTCTGCAACTGCAGTAATTAAATGTGCATAAATTTGGTACATTTTTGGGAAACAGGCATGTTTGAAATGAACGTTTTTCACTTCTTTATTAGAGCTCAGATGGCTTATTAGTGCTGGATAACTGATGTGCAACAAATCCATTTTTACTGGGGGGGTGAAAGAGGTTGGGTTTGGCTCTGCAAAAATCAGTTTTCTTTCAGTGCTGCTGCTCAATGTTATCACTTAGAACAGTAGTGAGGATTCCCTTAGGGCTGTTCTGTCACCCCACGCTCATGGCACACATGAGAGACTGGCCTCCACCTTGTCCCCAGGACTGGCCTTTGCCTTGTCCCCAGGACTGGCCTTTGCCTTGTCCCCAGGACTGGCCTTTGCCTTGTCCCCAGGACTCTTGTGGGGAACAGTGAGGGGAGCGAGCTCTGCGTGGTGCTGGAGGGTGTCCTGGGGAAAGGGGAGGAAGAGGAGGGGAGCAGCGTGGCTGCTGTGCCAGGGGCTGTTTCAGCTGGGTGAGGGCAGTGAATGTGACTGCCCACAGGGCTGCCACCCCTCAGGGCAGCTCAGAGCTGGTGTTCTGCACAGAACACATCCCTTTTTACCAGAAAAGTGAGCCTGCTGTCCCCTCAGCCCCTGCACATCCAGCAGCAGATTGCCAGGCTGCTCTATCTCCTCGTCAGGCTGGAATCTCTCGTTGGTGTTGTTCAGGGAAGGTCACTGGCAAAAGTGGTTATATATAATCTGTTGGTCAGGCAGTAAATACTTTATTCTGCCTTAGACATTTTGTTGCCTTTGCCTCTCCCTGGAGGACTTTGGTGCCTTCTGGAGAGCTGTTTGCTCACTGGAGAACCAAATTGTTCTTTTCATACAAAGACCATAGTGCTCCAGGCTATAAATTACAGCCAGTAAAAGTGTGTCTGTAAAACATGCATCATCCTCATCCAGAGTCTGAGGAGCACTGGTGTTACAGACAAGACTGCTAAAATTACAGCTGGCTTTTAATCTCATGCTCTTACTCTGCAACATGCTCTTGTAATATCATTTGATTTTAATGTAACATTTTATGGTCAGTAGTAGGAGACAGTCCCACCAAATTAAAATCTCTGGAGTAATGAAAATCAGCTTTGTTTTATTTTGTTTTGAATTTTATTCCTTGCTTTGTATAACAAACGGTGTCCTGGGGACAATACATCATGGGATAGGCCATGCAGTGCAAGTCCACTGTGGGCAGCTGCGGGGACACAGGCAGCACTTCTGCAGCAGAGAGGTGTCAGACACCATTTGGGTTTACTGGGGCAGTAATGGAGCAGGGGGATTTAAGGCTGCAGTGTCAAAGAGCCTTTACTTGGATGTGCTTCCTGTGCAGTTTGAGATCAGGAGATCGGGTCTATCCCATCACTGGCAGCTCGTGGCTCTCCTGGGGCCCTGCTGCTTTCAGCTCTTGGCAGCTCTCAGCTCCCTTGTGCTGCTCTGGCTGTCAGCAGCAATGGAAATCACTCCCATCTGCCCTGCCTGGGAATATACAGAGGCTTCCCAATGCATCTCTTTTGGCTGCACTGGTCTCACTTTGCTCAAAGTTGAGTAAGCAAGGCTGGAGGAGGAACAAGACAAAGCAGGGAAGGAGATGCTGCCAGCCAAGCACTGATCTCTGAGACTCAAGATCCAGGCTTGATTCAGGAGAAGAGTTGTTCTGTGCAGCACTTCCCTCAGGTGTGCAACTCAGATCCTGGCCCTGGTTTTTCCTACCCTGAAAGATTCCCACTCCCTCAGCGGGAGGTTGGACCATGTCCATAATTATGCACGGCAAAGAGACGAGCAGAGAACTGGCCTGCTCCAGACTTTCATTCCTGCCAGGCTGGACCAGACTATTTAAAGAAAAATAACCATAGAATATGCATGGTTTTGAAGAGAAAAGTAGAGCAGTAAAGCTGCTCAGACACAGCAGAGAGTGCTCAGTACACGTTGTATTTTGGGAAGGACAGCTGAGCTGTGCTCAGGGAAGGCTGCTCAGCTAGAAGCCAAGTTCAGGAAACTTTGCTGCTATGAAACATTTTAGTTCTGCTTCCCATTTAAAATCCTCATAGGTCACAAAGGGCTCTTCCTTACAGTTGAATAGGGCTGAAAAGCACCACCACACTTAGCCAGTGTGCCCTGGCAAGAGCCTGTGGGCCTGTGCCTGCTCAGAAAGGAAATTGTCTGCAGAAATTCCTATTTTTGTTTTCTTGAGGAGACACAGGCAAATGATAGGGATAAGGCTTTGGAGAGGTTCTTGTGCAGCAGTTAGTGTTAGAGAACTCTAAATACGGGACAGTTCTGGAGGGGCTAAATGTGACATTCACCTCCAAGATATTTTGCACTGCTGGTCAGGTTCTCCCTGCCAGTCTCTGAACCATTATGATAATAATATAGTAATAATAGTAATAAACTGTGAGTATCTGCAGGGGAACATTAACCATTTATCCACTGTCTTTATTAGTTCTACAAATTCATCATTATGACAAGAAAAGTAAAAAATATTCTCAGGTCATTAATTTTATGTTGAGATCATCATTCACCACTATATTTTCTTTAAGGCCAGGGATTTTTGCCCAAAGCAGTCTCATGTGTGTGTTTTCCCATGAATTTTCAAAACTGTTAATGCCCAAGGGATCAGGCAGTGATGTGGAAAATAGCCAGCCCCTGTGTGATTTGTTCTCAGGATGATGCCAGAGGCTTTCTGGTTCAGTAAGGATAAAACAAACTTCAAGTCCAGTTTTGAAAGGCTCTAATGGCCCTGATTCCTATGCAAATGCCAAACAGCCCGTATCTATTAGTCCAACTAGGAAATAAGTATCTAAATATTTTGTTGTTTCTTGGCATATGGACTCAGCTGTGGCTCCCTCCAGGGCAGAGCAGAGGATGGCAAGGAGGGACCAGGACTGCTTAATTTTGAGCAAAGACAGGAGCTCAAACATAACCTTTTCTTTCAATGAAAAACTTCATAGTTCTCTGAAAGACTCAAACACACCCAGCAGGATCTGGCTGTCTGACCTCCAGTTATTTCAGCTGCTGAGGATTAGCTCCTGTATTTTGCTTTGTGCTGAAGCTGCTGTGAAAAGCTGGAGCCTGGCTGAACCCAGGAGTCATTTGGAAGGAGGGTAACAGGGCATCCTGAATGTCCCCCACTCGCTGTGGGCTCCCATCTCCTCTCCCAGCCTTTCTTCTTCTGCAAGAAAGCAAAGAGGTCAGAAGGACCTTGGATATTTTCAATTTTTAGCTGGCTAGGAGGTCACTGCCCTTTCCATGCAAAGAAGGTTGTGGGAGATGCTGGGACAGAGTTATTTTGTAAAGCTTTTGACTAGAAATAGAAAACTCAGATAGACTTGTTCTGCCCCGATCTTGCGCTCAAAAACCACTCAGCTTTCCATCTGTGGCACACAAGATGGTGGGCCTTTTCTTTTCTGTGTAAAAATGCCTCTAACTCAGACTTTACCTGAAAACTGTGCAAAGCAGTCACTTGTCAGAGGGCAAACAGTTCCTGTTTGAGTTTGCCTGGAGGATAGAAACAGGATCCGTGTGTGTCCTCCGAGCAGCCACTTCTGAACTCCAGTGAGGGAACGTAACTCTTTAAAAGTGGCTGATTTTCATTTGTCATGGTCTTATTTTCAGTGTCATTGCTTAAAGAATGTGTAATGACTCAGTGAAGACAGCCTTGTGTCAGGGAAGACTTGGAGGGAAGTGTTTTTGGATCAAGTCCCGGTGCCATTCTCTGTGCAGCCCCCGGCGCAGGCTCCCTGTGACACCGTGGTCACATCCCTCAGTGCCACAGCTGTGGCTGGGGGGATGCAGCTCTCGCCAGCCCCGGCGCAGGCTCTCTTCCAACAGGTGGAAAGAAACACAGGTGGAAAAAAAAAAGGGGTTTGTTTAATGCAAGTCAGGAAAGGAAACTTCCAGTACATGATTGCTGCTCTATTTGTATTGTGTGCTTTAGACATTTAAAGCTTGTGAAACTCCTGGGAGGGGAACATGATCAGTGGCTTTGTCACCCTGTGCTATTTTGGCTCGTGGTGAGGAGCCAAGAGGCACAAAGGAGCTGGGCTGAGCTGACAGTGAGACCCCACTGAGCTTCCCCGCAGTTCAGGGCCCTGTTGTGGTGCCGGGGCAGGGGAGGAGCACACGGGGCCTCAGGGCTGCCCGGCTGGCCCTGCTCCCCTGCCCTTTGGGGGGGCTGAGCATTACCCCTTCCCTTCCAGCACCCCAGGGCTCCCCACCCTGGCACAGGCCGGCTGCAGTGGCCTGTTCCTGTGGCAGCTGGTGGATGTGGCCCGTGGCATGTCACCAGCAAAGCTCACTGTAGCTTGTCAGGGAGGGGCAGAGCGAAGAAGGAATTTATCTTTTCACTCCTCAGGGCACCCTTTGTGTCAAGGGAGGAAGAACAGAGGGCAGTGGAGAAGGTGAATCCATGGCTTCCATTTTTAGAAGGGCAGGTTAGAGGGCTGCCATGGGGGCACAGGGGGGGCTCTGCTCAGGGACCCGGGGCTCCCAGGCACAGACTCCCTGCAGAGGAAGCTCAGCTCTGCCAAGACACCACTTTAAATGGGTGCAAATGGCCAGGGGCTCCCAGTTGTGCCTCCCCTGGTGCTGGGCCCTGCCAGTGCCAGTTCCCATCCTGGAGAGCAGCACGGAGGGGCCAGCAGGACCAGCTGTGAGCCCCAGCCTGCTGGAGAGGGTGCTCATGGCTCTGCTTTCCCTTTAAAAGTGTTTGTGACCAAGAAACTGGGATTGATAACCCTAAGTCTCCTATTTTAAGATCTAGGAACAATGTGATGCTGTAGAAATGTAGAAAAGTTTAGGAACTTTCTAGAAAAATATTTTTGTTGGAAGATGACTGTTGAACCTGGAGCTGATACAGGAAAATGATAGTTTGCAGGGCTCCCTTCTTTGAAACAAATTTAAAACAGGAGTTTAAGAGAAGCTTTGAAATTATTTTCTGATGTGTGATTCAAAACAACTTTTAAAATAAAACTTCAGCTAATTTATGCTACAAATTAATATTAAAAATCAACCTTTTTATATTACAAAAATATTTTAAAATTATAGAGATCAGAAATATGGATTATCCTGCTTATATGAATAATTTTTTTCTCATTTCCTGATACAGACATAAATTTTCCATCACTCTCCAGTGCAAATTTAGTCTGGGAGCCAGGCAGGGGTGAAGGAGGGGGTACGTGTCCCCCGCCAGCACAGTTCCTTAGTGACTGCCACCTGCTGCCAAGGAAAAGGGGTCTGAGCTTTCTAAAGGCCGTTCTGGACTGTGCTGTCAGGGTGCCTCTCTCCCAGGTGCCCCGGAGCTCCTGTTCCGTGGCAGTTTGGTGCTGAGCTTTGTGTTCAGTGCTGGCAGCCCCGGCACAGCCGAGCAGGGACCGCTCCGCGCGGGACCGACGTGTCTGGAGGGTGGACTTGGGAGATGCTGAAAGATGTCAAGGCCAAAGGCAGAACATTTTCTTCTCCTGAATACAAGTGTGAGGCTGTCCTCAGGGAAATGATTCACCCCTGCTTGCAAACACTTTGTCATCCCAAATACCATCCCTGAAAATGCCACCACTGGCCTTCAAGCACCGGAACCAAGGACACAAAGTGTGACTTCATGTCTCTAAACAATTTCATTGTGGGATAAAAAGGGTGGAAACATGCTAAAGATTAGAACAGATTTCCTGCTTCCCATTTTCCTACAGGTAAAGCAGGTAAAATCCCATGCCAGCCCCAGCTACAATGTCCCAGGTATGTGTCCTGCTGCATGTCCCTCTGCTCCTGGGGCTTCTAACAGGAGACATTTCCTCGGGACCTTTAGAAGAGAAAGGGCATTTATATACCTTGATTAATAGTCAACCAGAGCTCTTTGGGCCTGTTTCCATGGGGACCACAGCATGGCTTAGGCTTGTCTTCACTGTGGTTAATGTGGATAATAAAAGCACCGAAGATGCTGCAGAGCAGACTCCCAGCCTGTGCCCTGGGGGGAAGCACCAGGCCGGGGCTCTTTCCCTCCCTGCTGCTGTTGCTGATGTGAAGGACAGATCTGGAGCTGCACCCTTGGCACTACACTCCGAGGCTGTTTCCAAACCCCAGGAGGGCTGGCAAAGCCCCCTAATAGTGGGAGGAACATCGTCTGAAGGATGCAGTGAGCAGGCAGCTGGGAAGTGACTCCAGTGCTGATGCTCTGCTGGCCTTCACAGGAGATCCAAACCTGTTCTGAGGGACATCAGCCGAGGCTCCTCACCAGAGAGAAAACAAACCAGGCTTGTTTTGAGTGCGAGCACTGCAAGGATGACATGTTGTACAGCTCCCAGTACAACTGGAGCACGTATTTGGTTGAGGGGCTGGGGGAGTTATGGCAGCAGAGACAACACAACAGCAATAAATGCCTCTCACGTGCCTCAAGCTCACATCTCTACAGCTCCACTGGCTTCTGGAGAACTATCCTGCTTCCACCAGTGTGTGAGAGGAGACCCAAGGCTGGAGAAGGAGCTTGTTTCCTTTGAAAGGGGATGCTAGGCAGCAAGAGCAGCTGGCTTTGGCAGTCCAGATAATAGTAAGTTTGAGTGGTAGATTATTTTCAGATTATTTTTGGCTCTGAAGTAGTGATGAATGTGAGCTGAACACAGAGGTTGGGCTCTGCTGGAGGACTGGCAATGGCTGCTGCTTGTTGGAAGAGGAGCGTACAATGTGCAACAAGTAAACAAGGGAAATCACAACACTGCATGGGATAAAATGTTCTCATCCACTCCAGGGACCCGGGAAGAACAAGTGTCTTTTTCTGCTCAGTATTAATGTGTTATTTGGCTAATTATTCTGGATATTTCCCTCTTCTTTTTTTAGCCTTTTTAAAGAAAGGAAAAGAGTCTTTGTCTGATAAAATGTTTTCATTCAAGTCTTGGCTTTTCCAGATATTAATTTTCTACTCCCACACCTCCATAGTTCATGTGTCATTAAATGAAATAATGAAGCCAGCATGGTTTGTTATTTAACAATTTAAGGCTGGCTCTGACCTCACTCTTGCATCTATTTGCCCTGTTTCTGTTGACTGCAGCACAGTCAGTCCCTCTTGGTCTCATGGAAATGGTAAGAGAATCTCTTCAGACCTTATCCCAAGTTGTGCAATGGATTTGCTTTCAGCTCCCATGAATGGTTTGGAGCCAGCATTTAACAGTTCCCTTTAGATCACCACGTAGATCACCACATTTTTTAGTAAATCTGTCCAAAACTATCTCTTCAATTTAGGAATATGATTTGGAGAAATTAAAACCCCCACTATTCAGTCAATAGGGGCAGGAGAGCAGGCACAGGATCCTTCTGTTCTGGGAAAGAACCGTGTGTAAATGGTTTTCCTCTCCCACATCCAGGGAACTGGAAGGGGCACAGTGCAATGTTTTTGGCCAGGCTGTTTCTGTAGCAGCCAGATAGAGAAAAGCCCCGGAGCAAGAGGGAGACTCTTGCAAAGGTGGAGAAACAGCTTAACTGAGACACAGCTGATGTCTCTGTTGTGATAGTTAAAGAATTGACTGACTCAGACACTGCTCTGTAAACAGGACTTCCCTGAAGTCAAAACACAAAAATCAGGGTTTAAGATTTCTCCTCCCTAGAATATTGAAGGGCAGACCTAGAAATATTGGGCATTTTGGAATAAAATCACATACTAATGACTTTTACAACTAATTCCTTTTTTTATTCCACCTGGACTGGCCTGTACCGGGGAGGCTGGGACTGAAAGGCTTTTAGTATTTTTGACTGAGTTATCTTGTTTTCTAACTTTATTAAGATACTTCTCAGATACTGAATGTATCAGATGGAATATGCAGTTCTTGTTTCCCTTCTTAGGTCTCTCATAAAAATTTCTATAGGATTTTACAAAGCACAGTGTTCTTTCTTAAACAAGAATTTGTAAGTTCTTTCTTGAACAAGTATAAGATGATTTAGATGCAGGCAGCACGTGGGAAGGGAGCAGGAGGTGGGGACAGGGAGGCTTTGCTGTGAGGGCACGGGGCCTCCTGAATCCTCACACCAGAAACATTCCACAGAAGTATGTCAGTACTAAGTTTTGATGGGAAATGTCAAATCATTTTGACTTTGTTGTTTAGTTTCAATAACATCAAAGATGTTTCATTTTGTTGAGGTAAAAATGATTCTCTTTGATTTGATCATTTCAATTTATATCATTTTGGCTTCTGAGGCAGATGAAAATACAAGCTCTAAAATGGGAATGTATAACATTGTAAGGTGCATAAGCTGTTTAGTTTTTTTATAGTGGATTATGACTTTGTAGTTTTAGCACAAAACATCATAATTCATCAAACTGAAACAACCCAACATTATCCAAGTCCATTATCTCATGCTCTCTTTTCTGATGCTCCAAAGAAAACACAAAAACGACAGCTCTCCAGACTATCACAGGTTTCCACAAAGCAGATTCTTCTGATTAACATTGTTAAATTAGAGATAAAAGCAGTCATACGTGTTAAGTTTGGATAAATGAAAGTTTCTTGTTATGCATAAAACCAGGATAACAGAGTGGGAAATGCTCCATTGCAGTTTGCCCTTCTTCCCCCATCAGAAGTGCCAGTTTTTGTCTTACACCAGGGGCCAGTTTTTGTCTTACACTACCAGGGTGGGCATGGCTCATGACTGCAGTGTTTCCCCAGTTTGTGCCTCTCTGTGAGGGACAGCAGACCTCCAGGGCTTCACCCACAAAAATGGGGATTCCTGGAGGTTCCTGGCACATACACACAAAGCTGGACCTTGGGGGAACATCTAAGGCTGAGTGTAAATGGTTCAGAAGGGCTGTAGCTCGTTATCTCTCAAACACATTGAACTTTGTCAGGAAAGGCAGAGGAAATGTTCGTACAATTAACAATTCCTAACTAACATCCCTCCTAGCTGCAGCTCTGATGTAACCTAGAGCTTTGTTCACTGCTTGGCTTCAGCTCATTGAGAGCTGACGAGTCTCAGGTTAATTCTCCTGTGTGCCAGCCTTATCTTCTCTCTGAAGGAAATTATTAATAAATTCTTGTCTATCTTGGGGAAGCCATTCCAGATTGGCAATTTTTTTGAGTGTACACATTCTTTCATTCTCCCCTCAAGGCCTTTCAGTCTTATCTGAACAAAACATCCCTGTTGTCATACCAACTATGTAAATTTGTGTTCACATATCTTTCTGCCTTTCTACTTACTTTCTTTGTAGCTCAACTTGTTTCAGAACATGAATTCCTACAAAATAGGACAATGTTCTCCTGGCACCTATCAAAATGATTCATTTCATAGTTTGGTTTTTGAGGAAATGGATGGTTCTTTCGCTGCCAGACCTTCAGCACTAGAAGGGTTTAGAGATGTTGTGAGAGTTTTGACTTTTGGTGACAGTGAGGACCAGGGAGAGGATGCCCAGGCTGTTTTCCTCCAGAGCATCCTCAGACTCTGGTCAGCTGTTCTCAGCTGGCCCATAGGAAAAACTAGTTGCAAAGAATGATTACAAAAACCATCTTTAAAACCCCACAAGTACATGCTGCTGCATAAACAGTCCAGGAAACAAACAATCGGCATTTGGAATTAAGCCATGACTGTCTTTTGCAGCCCTACAGCAACACAGTAAAAGCATGTTGTTGAGTTCTTCTGTAAAATTACATTACACCTTCTTTTATGGGGGACTGGGGTCCTCAGGCAGCTGAGAGTTGAGAACATGAGGACTCTGCTCTCAGCCAAGGTGGAAATCCAGGTTTCAGGGAACCTAGAAGGAAGCAGGCAATAAAGAGTAATGGATTCTTTATTAAAAGACATTGGTAAAGTCATTTGCCCTCTGGATGACATGGTCAGGCAATGGTCAGTTTATCTCCCCCAGAGATGCCACTTGGTGATGCAAAACACAAGCAATGAAAGGCAAGACCTGGACATAAGATATTTATGGGGTGGCAACTTCTGAGGAAAACTCACCTTTTGAAAATAGTGTTACCAGAATGGCATATTCAATTTGCTTATCTCAGTGGGCTGAAACTCAGTCTCCCCTGTTTGGGGCTGTGTGTTCAGAGAAAGTATTTTTAACCTCCCCTCTGTGGCTTGCCTGCTTGTCTGCTGCAGATCCAGCAGTGGTATGAACCTGAAGAGAGCACAGCCCTGAAAATAGCATTGCAGGTCCCAGTCCTGCACCACAATGTGCTTTGCAGGCTCCTTAAAACCAGTCAGATCCTATTTTGTTGCTGATAACAATTGTGCTGGCCAGCCTCATGGCAGACTGAGGCTCAGAAGACATACATCCATCTTTCCCTCTAAAAGAAGTGTCTGTTCATTCTGCCATGGTAGAAATGTGTTGATCTTATTCCTGTCATGTGCATCTGTGCTGCCAGCAGAAGGACAGTGCCTCTGCAGAAGAGGACAGGGAAGTTTTATTGTTCCACAGGAGTTTGTGTCCAGGCCTGCCTTATCCACCAGGGTTTAGTTTTACTTCAGAGAAATGAAATGGTTCCTGGCAGATGTAGATAAGGAAAAAGTATCCTTTTGGACATGACTGGCACTGCAGGTCTGCAGGATGCTAGAGGCCAGCAGGGCTTTGCAGAGCCTTGTGATTTGAAGGATTTTGGTGTTTCTGGTGGTCATTAGCACAGCCCAGCCCAGCTGGCAGGCACAGTCCAGCCCTGGCTGCAACGGGCCTGCACAGAGCAGACATGGACAGAAACCAAGAAGAAATGAAATGCAGAAGGGTGAGAGACTTCTTTGGAAGTCAGACTTCTGGAGTCAGCTGCCAGAGGGAGTGACACAGATGTATCACTGGGACGTGGGCAGCAGCAGGGGCACAGACAGGGCAGCTCAGTCCCTGCTTGCTGTCCTTGCACACCTTGCTCAGGTGTGGAGTGGTCAGCAGGGGTCTGTAGGAAGGCACAGGTAAGATGGGCAGGCATTAGGGAAAGCACAAAGCTTTCCATACGTGCACTGTGGCTCCTGGGCACTCACCACTTGTTTCAGGAAGAGGAGATTTCTTGCAATTTAAACCAGAATGGTCTTGTCCGAGGGCAAGATGTTGACAGACACCATATCTGGGCTCTGGCCCTGGCATTGCCACTGCAATTTAATTACAGTTAGGCTAAGTCATGTTCTGCCACTGTCCAAACTGAGGGCGTGGGTAGAGCAGCTGTAACTCCCTTGTGCCCTGGGTGGTTGGGTTTGCATTGTTCCAAAAGCAGAATATACCTGCACATGTGTGTATAAATAGTTCTCACCCTTCCTCAAACGTGAGCTTTTGCAACTCCTCGTGTAATGCAATAACATCAAATATTGCAGTCAGCTCGTGAGGCATATTGCCAGCCAAACAGGCGTCACCCAGGTTAGTCTGAGGATCTGAATATTCACATTCTCTCCCTTCTCTAGACACACACTCCAGTGTGGGCACTGCTGGAAACTGAGCAGGAGCCATGGGCAGGCAGGGGCCGTGGGATCAATGGCTCTGCCCCTCCCAGCACCTCCCAGAACCCCAGTTCCTGTTCCCTCCTGTCCCTGAGTGGCAGGCAGCCTCTCTGTGGTGCTGAGGTTGCCAGCTGTGCCTGTGCTGGTGGTGCAGCAGGAGTGTCAGGAGCTGCCCATGGAGGAGTTCCCTAACACTGGAGCCTGTGCCCGTCCCTCCTGCCTCAGCCAGCAGGTCCTGCCACCTGGGACAGGCACCGACCTGCTACAGAACTTGTGTCCTGGTCTGTGCCAACATGGCCTAGGAAACATTCAGAAACTCAGCTATTGATTTACCGTTCAGGTTGATCCAGCAGAAAATTAGATTTTGCTCACGTTTGTTCCCTGAGGCTGTACTGTCTGGTCCTGGCTGAGGCCAAGGTAATGCTGCTGACAGCGTGGATGGGCTCAGGAGCTCTGAGGCTGTGCCAAGACACAGTTCTGCTGTCTGGGAGTTAGTCAGGGGATTAATATGATAATGGATTCATCCATAAATTCACTTCCCTGGGCTGGATTTGCTGGGTTTTGGGATATATCCAGCCATCCTGGAAGTTCTCCCCATGGCAGAAGGACTGGATCTCCTGAGCAGTGCTAGCAGACAAGTGGCCTGTGTCCTGGGAGAGGGGATGGTCCCAGGCCAGGCCTGGGCATGGCAGCCAGGCTGGCCTGGTGGCACACAGGATGGTGAGGGTTTGGAGAGGTGAACCATGGAGAAATGGATAAATATTTGGTTCTAGTTTTTTAGAACACTGAAAAAATTGTAGGCTGGCAGAAGCCAAACTGTTTCTTTTCCTAACCCTCCTTTACCCAATTTTCTCCTTCTTTTCTTCTCTCTACCATTTTTCATCCTTTCCCTGTTTGTTTTTCCTTATTTTTAATAGGGAAATATAAAGGATTTGTTCAGTGAAATTAGAAAGCCTATCAAGAACTGCTTGTGCTTTATGGATGTTATCATAAAGAGACGATTGTTGCGACAGAATGCTTGGGAGAGGAAAACAAGAGTGCCATTTCAGCATCTTCTGTAGCATGAGTCAGAGAGATTGATAGTTACTCTCTTGCAATTAGAATTTTTATCAGCACGCCAGTGGCCTTGGCATGCTGTGAATGGATGCCATTTTCTTGGAGTGTTTAGTCTTTCATAATGCTTCAGGGAAAATAAAGATGGGCTGGAGTCACTCACCTCCTAACACTGAAGGGAAAATCATGTTTTATGCTGCTTCAGGCTGGGCTTTCAAGCCCCACACTCCAGGCATAAAACCCATTAGGTATCCAAGCAGAGCTCAGCAGAACTTATGTATTCCCAGGGCTCCAGAGCACCAGGAGTGGATGAGGCTCAGGAGGGATGAGCAGTGCAGAGGGGTGGCCCAGCTCTGCTGGCTGCCCCTTTCCTGAGCATTCCTGATGTGAGTTTGCAGGCAGCACACCAGGGGCAGCCTGTTAATGCCCAGTGATCTGCATCAAACCAGCCCTTCCAGTCCCTGAAGGAACTTGCCCTTGTCTGCTTTTTCTTTCCATGGGGCAGATACAGCCCCCAGACTGACCCAGCAGGTGCCAAACAAGCCAAGGCACTCTTCCAGGAGCTGCTGTGTTCAAGCAACTTCATGATAATCCTGCTACCCTACAGAAAAATTACATTTTTTCATTTTCTATAGGATCCACATTGCTGAACCAGGGAGAGTCTGACACCTGTGCCAGTGCAAAGAGCAGACTGGAATGTATTTTTTCTTGGAGGCTCTCCACAACGCTTTATGTATGGTTTTCAAAATTCAGCTCCTGAATAACACAAGAGGCTGCTCAGAACAACTTCTCATCCACACAGGGAATTTCTGTGTCTTGTCCTTTCATTTCTGGAGAGCAGGGGCAGCAGTTTCCCACAAACCACCTTTCTGGAGCTCACACCAGCCCAGGGGACACAAGTGGATCAAGCCTCTGAGCGGGTCTGTCCTCCCAGACCGCTCCGGCTCTGGAGCCCCTGCTGGGCCCTGAGCACCTCACGAGCATTTCAGTAGAGCAGCTTTGAAACTCCCAGCAGGCAGAACTGCCCGGGGCTGGACCCGACCCCCTGCCCAGTGCCTGGGGTGGGCTGGGGCTCTGTCTGCCTGTGCCTGGTCACGCTGGGAGGGAGCAGGGCAGGGGCTGAGCCAGCAAGGCCGGGACAGGAGCCACGGGGAGGGGGGCTCGCCCCTGGAACAGTGTGCCAACAAAGCCAGCCTAAGCTGAGCATACAGACAAGCCACTTGTAATTCAAAACAAGCCTGATTTTTCCTTTGAAAACCCATAATATGCGGGTTTATTTTCTGCAACTCTTCCAGGCCGGTTACCCCAACTGTTGGCAAACTGCAAGGATGAGGTTGCCATGGATACGCTCTGCACTGATTCACATGAAATACATCATTGCATTATTCCCAGAGTGGTGAAAGCCTTTCACAGCTGATAATTTTTAAGGGAATGACTCATGGTTAAATATATCATGGCAGCTCTGCATTGTTTGTTCTTCCTTGGCAGCACAATCTGGAGATGGGCAGCTCCCGGGGCGCGGCTGAGGCTGAGGCGGTGAGCAGGGTGCTGCTGCAGGTGCAGCGGCAGGGCAGAGTCCTGCAGCCGCTGCTCGGGGCCAGCTTTCAGGGAGAAAGGCTCCCTGTGTGCCACATGCCACCAAAACCCCCGGGAAGGGCCGCGCTGGGGCCTGGAGCGGGCCTGAGGCAGCACGGGCCGGCCTTGTGGCTGTGGAGGCCCTGGACTGTAACCACTGCCAGGATTTGTCACATTCAGCACTTGAGGGACTGTCCTGAACAGCCAGGGGAAGGGCAGAGCCTGGTGTCTGAGAGGCCCTGTGTACCCCGAGTGGCACTCAGGGCCCTGGGTGCCAGCCAGGGAAGCGGGGTGCCAGCCCTGGGGCACCGAGCAGGACAGCTCTGCACAGCCCGGAGCTCCCCCTCCCAGCTCCATCCCCTTCCCAAACGGGATCCCTTCTGAGATTTGCAATCCTTCTTCAGGCTCCTCAGCTCATCAACTGCTTCATAGGTGCCTAGGCGTGCTGGAGGATTCCCAGCTGGATTTTTAGAAGTAGAGGGGTGGAATACAACCCAGAACAGAGGGACACGTCGTCTGGAGTCACCTGAGATCGCTGCCAGCCCTGCAGCCAGGGAAACAAGCAGGGCACTGCCTGCTCAGCTTTTGAAATGGTGCATTGAAAGAATGTGAAGAGAACACAATAATTTTCTTTTCTGTAGGAAACAGGCCCTTTCCAAATAGCTGCCTGCACTTAGAAAGGAACCCAAAACCAAAAGAAATGAACAAAAACTGGGCTGTGTGTTCTTGACTCCAGGCCAAAATAATTCTCTGTTATTCCCAAGACAAAACTGTTTCCTCTGTCCCTAAAAGCCAAAGATGTACATTTCATGCATAATTAATGTGAGATTTTAGTATACATCAGAGCCTAGAGTTGTGTGAGGCACAAATGGGGCTTCCCAAACAAGGCTTTTGATTACCAGTCATTTTAAATGCAGGAAATAATGGCACTTCTGAGTTCTCCAAGCCCTCAGAGAGGAACTTCTGTCACAACTGATGTTTCCTGCTATATTTGGCCTCCAGTCAGCATAGCAGCCTCCTCAGGATGGATGGAAACACAGAGGGGCTGGAATCACTGTCAGAACCTGAGCACATAGGATGGAGACCCACTCCATGCTCTGCCACTGCCCCTCACCACGCCACAGCAAAGCAGCACACCCCAGCACACCCCAGCACACCCCAGCACACCCCAGCACATCCCAGCACACCCCAGCACTCCCCAGCACATCCCAGTACACCCAAACACGCCTCAGCACACACTAGCAGACACCACAGGTATTTTTGTAGTGCTAATACCCAGTGAGTTTTCAATCCTTTAATCCTTTAAAATTTGAATTTTAAATTTAATTTCAAATTAATCCTTTTATTTTCGTTCTTCTTTGAGAGCAGCCCCAAATGAACAAGGGACAGGTACCAGTTCCCATTTGTGCCCCACTGACACTGCTGCAGAGCCTCTCTTCCTTGAGTCAGACGTAGTGTGGTTTTTCCCAGGACACTTGGAAAGAGCTGGCTCTGCCTTCGCTGAGGTCAGGAATAACTCAGGATGGTGCTGGGCACAAGACCCATCCCAGAGTGTCCCCCTGACACCCCTCATACCAGAGCTCAGGGTTGTGTTTGCAGTCTGGCTCTGCAAATTTCCTTTATCCCCACTGCTATCCATGCTGGGTTTGTAAGGAAAGCACTTTGTTGATGGAGGTATTTTCCAGACCTCCTGTGTTTCTTGGCCTCTCTTTATAGTACATCAAATACCACAAAGCCTGTAGACTTCTGGCTTAACTTTCTTTAGAGAATGGAGAGAGGACTTCTTTTCATCAAAAAAGACTGAATTTTTACCTTTTGCCCTAAAATCTTAGCCACAAGAACTCAAACACTGGAGGACCAGCAGCAGTGAGAACTGGGGTCTTGGTGAGGAGAGAAGGAAGGTGCCAGAGGAGTCCTACTCCGTCATGTCCTTGTCTTTGTGGTTTGAGTTCCTTCAGAGCCTTCCACTTGCCCGAGGCAATATTCGTGATTAGCCCAGTGATTGCCCCAGCCCTCTGCCAGGGCAGCGAGCAGCGCTGTCATTCCGGGCACTGCTGCTGGCAGAGGCAGCCTGGCACGGCAGCGTCCCCCTGTGCCCCTCTGGACTGGGGCACAGTGTCAGCCAGCTGAGCCCCCGACACGCAGCCCCCACCAGCTCTTCACCATGTCCCAGGTAACCCTCCCTTCTATGCAGGCTCATCCCAATCCTGATTAAGGGTCTGCTTCAGATAAGAGCATTGAGAAAACATGATCTCCTTTCCCCTTTCTTGCTCCCTCTCAAAGACACCGTCCCCTTCCCAGTGGGAACGCGCTGTCTGTAAATCCAGACCCTGTGCCCACCTGTGCTGGGCTCTCCCCAAACCCAGGCACCCTCTGGCCCCACGCTACCTCCCCTTGCCCCTGCCCAGCCCCTCTGCCCTCCGGCTGAGGCTGCTCAGTCCCCTCCAGACCCGCGGCACCTCGGCACGAGGGCGTGCAGCAAGGCCAGGGGTTGCTCGGGGAGCTGGACACAGGGGGCTTTCACCAGGACACCGAGGTGGCCCTGGTGTCACACAGGGCTGGAGGCTGAGCAGAGATCACAGGAGCCAGCCTGGTGGGAGCTGGAGGTGAACCCACCCTGTTTCTCAGCCCATGGAGGCCCAGTGATCACCAGAAACAAGATGGAAGAATTTGAGGCAAACAATGGCATTTTAAGAGTCAGAATGTCCTGATGTAGTTAAAACACCCAGGTTCTCTTTTTGCAAGCCATAACTTGACATTTCCAAGTGTTCAGAGTCAGATCATGGGTCAGTTGGCTCTGCCTGGACCTGAAGCCACGTTATCTATTGAGTTCCTTAATGTTGCACTGCTTTTTCCCTTGACACATTCAGCCAATGGCATTTTGACCTGTTTCCTAATGCACTGTACTGCAGCCTCAAAATGTTCCAGGATGGTACAGCACAGCTCTGAAGTGCTACTGTGTCTGCAGGGTAGCAACACACCTGAGGAGTGGAGGTGAAATGTGGCTCCAGTTTTGAGTGAAGGAATTGTAAAACTCTGGAAACCAGGGAGGAGCAGAATGCTTCCTGCCTGGACCTGGCTGGCTCCTGGGAGCAGCTCCAGCCCCCCTTGGAGTTCATGCTAAAAGCAGGTTTGGCGGCTTTTCTGCACTGCTGTGGTTCCAAGTTTGGGGTTAGTTTGGGCTGATGCAGCTCCCAGGGGAGCAGATCTCAGCTGGGTTCTGAGGCCAAGAAGTGATCTGCCCCCAGGGCTGGGGCAGCAGCTCGTGGGATGCCCCGAGCTGGGGTTCTGTGGGCAGGGTGGGTTCAGTCAGTTCTGCTGCCCTCCAGGAAAGGAGCAGCTCCCTGGGGAACTGCCTGAGCACTGGGTTACCTACGGGTGAGGTGTGTTCCTGCCTGTCCTGGAGAGCAGATATCAGCGGAGGGGTGAGTTGTGGAAGGAAACAGCAAGGGGGATACTGTAGTCAATGAAGTTGAGATGGTCCAAATTTGCTTTGGTTTTGGAATGACTTTTCTTTCCAAGGTTTATCCTATTTTCTGTCTATCACACAGGTAACACAGTGTTTCTTAAGGTCATGATTGGAACAAACTTTTTCAGTATTCTCAAAATGTTCTTATTTATCTGAAACATATTTTCAGAAATATTGTCATGCACTAAATGTCAAAATGTCCTTACTTCCTGTGGGAAAAAAACAAAATCAGCCTCTTGACAAGCTCCAGTCTTAGCACAGAGCTGCTTGGTTAATGGCAAAGCCCTGAGGCTGCATGCTGGAAACCTTCAGCTCACTTCATTGCCCACCAGAAAATTATAATAATTCCATCAACCTATTGTATGGGGTGACCCTTAGTAATATTGTCTAAGCTGCTTATCACCACAGAAATGAGATGTATATAATAATCTTCTTAGACTTGCTGAGAAACCTAAACAAGGCCAGCACTGGTCACTTGTCTGGCTGTAATAAGGTTACTGAGCAAGGAGAAATTAATGTAAGAAAAACATGCTGGATATTGCCCATTTAAGTTGGTGTACTCATTTCTGTCTTAAGTAGGTAAATGTAGATGGTTTCCTTAGTAGTTCATGAGTCTGTATCCGTCCTCCAGAAAGGAGAAGGAATGTGTAGGACATCCCATGGGCTGTGTGAGTGCCTTGTGCAGCTGGGTGAATCTGTTCACTCTGTCCTCCCCAGAGTCCTGCAGCACTCCCAGATCGTGCTGTCTGAAAAAGGGGTGTGCACGGAGAGTGTGGCAAGTGCTGATCTTTGGTAAAATTAAATGAGAAGATACAAGCCGCGAATCACAGATTGACATTACATCTGGATCCCCCTTCCTTTCAAGAAAGGGGCCAAAAAGGCCCTCAGGGTCTCATACCCACAGGTTCCATCCTGTTCCCTCCATAAGCTCCTCACAGATGCTTCCTCTTGCACATCTCCCCTCCTCCAGCACCTGCACGCCTTTAAGAGACAGTTGAAAAAATTAAGAGCCAAGGAAGAGTTAATTATCTAAAGGAAGATTTACACCTCATGTTTGAAATTTCAGTAGTGAAGCTTTTTCCAGTAAGGAGAAAAAAAATTTTCCCCAGGGAAAATACAGACTAGTTACACTAGTAATTCCCAAAGTGGGATATTACAGAGAACACTTTTGGAGTGGTTCCTTGGAGAGTAGTAGCAGTCAGCAAGGGAAATTTTCTCTTGGAGTATTCTACATGGAAAATTTGGAGTCATTAGTTCACATAAGAGGGGTCACTTTCAGGGCTCAGTTTATGCCCCTGGCAAAGGCTTTTCTGGGACCCAGCAGGGAGTGCAGGGAGGGGCTGGGGTACATCTACAGCAGGAACGACCTGGTGGCCTCTCTTCTCCATCTGGGACCAGCAGAAATTTGCATTGGCACGAGTAATCATGCAGAGCAAAACAGTTTTTAAAAATAAACTTGGAAGCAGGCACTGGCCAGTTCAGCATCAGGCTGGACATGATGGATATGGAAACAGCCATGGGAGAGGAGAGCAGGAGCACGGGGGAGGCATGGCTGTGATCCCCTTAGCACAGACATCATTTGCCAGCAGCACAAACCTAAGACTGGGCAATACATTCTTGGGATAAAAGTAACCCCCTCAGTTGTACTGAATACTTGCAGATCATATTCAGACAAGGCTCTGGGGGAAAAGTCCCTGAAACAGTGCTTAGAGGTGAGGGGGAGCCACTGGCCTGCCTTGTCCTTGCTGCCTTGCCCGTTACCTATGACAGAGATTTCTGCCCGGTTTGGCTGATGCCAGGCCTAGTGCTGCCAGTGTGGAGTAGCAGATCAGCTCACCTGAAGTAATTACCTGGGACATTAAGCTATTAGGCACTCGTTTGGAGACAGGGGAGGCAGAGGAAACCTGACCCCAGAGGTGTTTGGGTGCCGATTGGTCACTTGAGCCGGCCAAGGACCTGCACTGGCTAGAAATGCCTCGTGCAAGATTGTCGCTCCTTAGACTTTAAAAAGGCAGGATCATCAAGGCAAAGAGGGCACCCAGAGCTCGGGGTTCAGCCGGGCTGCGCAGCAGGGACAACACTACTTTGTGTTCTCCTGGTCTGGCTTGGTTTTTGGAGGTTCAGGGTTTGATAAAGCCAGACCACAGCACCCACCTTGCATTTCCCTTATCACTCACGATTTTGGTGAATTAGAGCTCTGGAATGATCCATTTGTGCCCCTCCCTGTTGGCATGGACTAAACCTGCCCCCACCACGTCCATGCTCACAGTCTGGCTCTCCCTGCAGTGACGGTGTCACTGCTCATTTCTCATTTATGAAAACCAAAAAGGGCACTTGGGCAGTGTGTAAAATCTTTGAGAGACAGCTGCTCCTCGATGAGTGCCCGTTGTCACAGCAGCCATGGGACAGGATGGACACACAGTGGCGAGCCCAGGCCACAGGGGGTGGCATGGTGGTGCCACCTCTGCTGCATCCCTGCTGTGACATCCTGCTGTGCCACAGCCCAGCGTGCCACTCACATGCTGGTTTCCTTACCAAGGCACGGTGATGGAATATCTGTTGTGCTCAGAAATCTCTTTAAAAACCAAACCACTTCTATCCAGCCCTTTGCCCTTTGGCAGATTACTTGACTTCTTTTTCACCTGCTTAACCCGGGAGTTTTGTTCTGTGAGCAGGGTGTCAGGTCTCATTTACCTACAGCTCTCAATACTGATAGTGCTTGCAGATACTGCTGCTGTCATGGCAACGAGGTTATTTATGCATCACAGATACCTGCTTTGCTTTTCTTCGCCCCTTCCCCCCGATGTTGCTGAGTGAAGATAGGGTCAGAGTGGCCGTAAAACGGAGCAGGGAATTCCCTGCCCCATACACGTTCATAACCCTCCAGACCTCCTCCCTGCCCACCTGACTTGGGTCCAGTCCCTGTCCCTGTCCATCCCCTGCTCTCGCAGGAGCGAGGGGCAGCAGAGGGTGTGTGGAGGTACAGGCAGACATGCCAGCTTCCCTCTGCACACAGGCAGAGCTGTGCTGGGCTGCAGCAGAGCACACCCTGCCAGGGGCCAGAGTGCTGCTGGACAGGCTGCCTTTACCTACCTGCCCTGCCTTACTCGGTTTGTAACCTGTGCTTAGGAAGTGTCACTGCTCAATTATTCAGCAGCGGGGCCACCACAGAAACAGGCTGGCAAATAAGACTCCAGGGCTACAGTTTCAATTTGGTTAAGTTCTCCTTCAAATTCTTTCTGGGTTTCATTTGTCCTTTTTCCATGACAACCAGCAAGAACCAGAGGTCAGAGGGAAAGCGAGGGAGTTATTTCATTTAAATTAGATGAAGCTCTGTCAGCCTCGAGCACTTCTCCAGTGAAGGGTTTTCTACAGAAGAAGCCCCTTGCAGGACGAGAGATATCACGTTTCCTGGCAAACCTCCCTCTGCAGACCTTGGCTGTTTTCCTTCACTGAGGAGCTTCTTCTCCAGACATAAATCAATTTATTTACACCTAATATTAAGTCCAAAAAGTGGAAAAACCTCCCCCATAAGGAGTGGTGGAAGTGGCTGCCTGAAATTCACTGTCAGATCGGGATCTGATCTCCTGACAAATCAGGAGTTTCTCTTCTCAGCCCCTGGCACGGCCTCGGGGGGCTCAGAGCTGCTACCCACCAAGGCCTGGGCTTTGCCAGGTCAGCCCCAGGTGACCCCGGGCAGGAGTGGTGGCAGTGGCACAAGTGTCCCAGAGCCCAGCATGCACCCGTTTGCTGGGAGCTCTGGTGCCAGGGAGGTCTCTGGGGTGACCCCTGGGACCCTGCCAGGTGCTGGCACAGCCCTGGGTGCTGTTTGCAGCCCACCCAGGCACCGAGCACCACAGCCCAGGGCTGGCACCGCTCCTGGGGGCACAGCCTTGTCCCTGGGGCTGTCCCTGGGGCTTTCCCTGGGCTGTCCCCGGGCTGTCCCTGGGGCTGTCCCTGGGGCTTTCCCGGGGCTGTCCCTGGGCTGTCCCTGGGGCTTTCCCGGGGCTGTATCTGGGCTGTCCCGGGGCTGTCCCCGGGCTGTCCCCGGGCTGTCCCCGGGCTGTCCCCGGGCTGTCCCCGGGCTGTCCCCGGGCTGTCCCTGGGCTGTCCCCGGGCTGTCCCCGGGCTGTCCCTGGGCTGTCCCCGGGCTGTCCCGGGGCTGTCCCTGGGGCTGTCCCCGGGCTGTCCCTGGGGCTTTCCCGGGGCTGTCCCCGGGCTGTCCCGGGGCTGTCCCCGGGCTGTCCCTGGGGCTTTCCCGGGGCTGTCCCCGGGCTGTCCCGGGGCTGTCCCCGGGCTGTCCCTGGGGCTTTCCCGGGACTGTCCCCGGGCTGTCCCCGGGCTGTCCCTGGGGCTGTCCCTGGGCTGTCCCCGGGCTGTCCCCGGGCTGTCCCGGGGCTATCCCGGGGCTGTCCCTGGGGCTTTCCCGGGGCTGTCCCGGGGCTGTCCCTGGGCTCCCACCAGCTCATCCCTCGCCGATTGAAACCTTGCGCTCAGTGGCTCAGCATCTGCCGTGTCCGGGTAGGGAGCCTCCGGGAATTTCCCTGTCCCGGGCACTCCTGGGACAGGGAGGAGAAGCCCGCAGCCCCCAGGGATGCCCCTCTCTGGCTGGGGCCGTTCCCGCGGAGCCGCTCCCGAGCCCCCGGAGCAGCGCTTGGAGCTGCCCACGCCGGAGCCAGGAGCGCCATCCCGGGAAAAGGAGGGCACGTGAAGGAATAACAATACTTTCCTCTTATGTAACTCTTGCCTAAAATACTTCAAAGTGGGCCTATAGATAAATAATTGAAGATAATACAGAATTAGCTGTAATTTCGTGTGTCAGAAAGTAACATTCCCCATTGCTTCTGTGCTGGTTGGGTGTGGAAACCATCCTGGCTGTGGGACGAAATGAGGCCACGTGGCTCCGGGAGCTGCCCCAGAGCACAAACTGTGCTCGCATGCATTACAGCTACTCAATGTTTGGAGCAGAAATTATTTACTGGGGAAAAACCTGCAAGAATTCTAACTAATGAATAATTGAGAAATTTCGAATTCGCCCACAGGCAGTTTGCAAGGGTGGGGAGGGGGAGAGGGGAAGCAACATTTGTCAGATAAATTATTTGTGAATTAATCACTCAGCTCTTTGAAGTAGATGGGGAGCTTGCATAAATAAGACTATTCGTGGAGAAGACCAAGTCTTTCTTTAATAGTGCTCTGAGAATGGTAAATTCATTAGCTGAAAGCACTGATTATGATTCAAAGGGATGGGGAGGGGAGAAAATCAAGTCATAATTAGTCATTTAAATTGTATCAAGTAGCAAGGAACTGATTTTAAAGTAGTCCAAACAAAAGGGAAACGATTCGTTCTGATTAAGTCAGTCTCTCTTGCCCTTTTAAAGATTTATAAAGTAGTGTCAATAAATTATGGTTCTTGGGACTCAACCTATAAAAACAGCTTAGAAATGTAATACAATACAGTGTCAGACAAGTGGGTTTGACACAGTAGATGAGAAATTAAATGTATATTTATTAAGGAGGCATATAATAAGTCTCACATCACCCCAATATTGATCACGTCACTTGTCTAAACTCTCCTCTTCACACCCATTGTTCCCAGTTCTTGCTCTGACTGCTCTTTTAATACTGAAGTTGAACCCAGTTTGCTCACTCAAAAGCTTAATTACTCTGCAGAAGCACTTCTTGTAAAATTGTGTGATCTGGATTAATTGTGGTGCTGGTGAATTATGCAGTGTACACATAGAGACTGGAGTTTCCCCTCTGTCCCAGTGCAGCGTGTGATCCCGATGTCCTGGAGCACGGTTTTCAGCTGTTTTCCAAGTTAAGCAGAGGCAGGGCAGGTCTGTGGTGAGGGGTCTCTTTCTGCAGGCAATGAGTGGAAATGCTGGTACAGGAGAGGCACACGCTGTTTGCTGCTGAGTGGCAAATTCAGTCACACCAGCTCGGGTGCTGGTGGGATGGGGGTGCTGTTACTGCGTTATTGCAGTTACTGCAATTGGGAAAGCATCAGCAAAGAACTCCAGTTCTCTCACACCTTCACCCCAATCCCATCACGGTGGGCTCTGAGCTGCGACAGAAATAACACATGGGGCTATGCTTAGGGAGGGACAGACTGTATTTAAACTACAAAGTACTGAACCTTTTCTGGGTTTGATCCAGAGCTAGCAGAGATAATAGTGTCTCACAATAAGACCAGCTTTATTCAGGATTTCTCAGCATTTTGCATCAAGGAAGAAATGTTCTTGTGTATGTCTGGGTGCTGGGAGTGGCTGAGCTCAATTCAGCAGAGTGATGGAACAGATGCTTCAGCTTGGGTCCACACAAGTCCCACTGAAATCTGTGAGACTTAAACACATGCTCAGGCTGTTTGTCAGAGCCTGCTGGGAGTGCTCAGCACACGGCTGTGCTCAGGGTTCCCTCGCCTGGCAGCGCTGCCCGGGGCTGGGGAGCTCTGGGGGCTGCCCTGCTGCACAGACCTGCCCGTGACTGTCTCTCAGGGACCCTGGAAGAGCTGCCAGCTCTTTTTTTCCTCCACCTCTCCGACACCAATGGCTGCAGCTGTACCTGCCTTCCAGGTGCACAAGGCTCTGCTTCACCAAACTTCTCCAGTCACCCAGTCCTGCCCTGCTCTATTTTCAGAACCAATAAATCTCCTGTAGACATCCCCTTTGTCACAGCCTGTTCCCCAGCTCCTAGCTTCATAGACTCTTCCCTGTTCCAAATGTAATTGCTCTTCATCCTTTTTTCCTGCTGTCTGGAACCATAGCTCATCATCCTACACTTCTCATTATCTTAATTAAACCAGGGCAAGTCAAGGGCCTCTTTTATAACCTGACATTACCCTGTACATTTTTTTTAGCTCAAAAGATGTGAATTAGTGCTGAGATATCTTCTTGGAGGAAGCTGGCTCCTCGGCTCCCTCAGTTTGCAGTACTCTGGTTGTCTGAGGAGGGCTGAGTGAAAAACTGAGCTGAGCAGTCTGATGTGCCCCATCCCACTCTTCTCCTCAGCAATCCAGTTCCTGCCTGCTGCCTCTGGTGCTCCTGGGTGGCTGCTCTGGGGAATTGTATATTCCAGAGCACTAGATCCACCTCCTTACTTGATTCAGTTTTACTTGGTCCGAGTCTGTTCGACTCCCGGCTCGCTGTTCTGGCTGATGGTTGATTTGTTGGCTTTATCTGCATTTCTGACATACCAGGTGCTGTCTGCCCAGGAGCTGAGAGGGCTGAGAGCCATCCCCAGCAAGAGAGAGGAGGGAGAGAGAAGGGAGGCAGAACCCTCAGCACATCTGTTTGTCAGAAAGATCTTTGGGTTTACCCAGCCCTCAGAGCTCACAGGCCACTGCAGGAGAGTGGCTCGTGTCTCCTGCCCCCTCAGCCCCAGACACTTCTCCGTGCAATGAACTGTGGCATTTTGTGGGGTCAGGGTGGACAGGGGCTTTGAGACAGCAGAGACCCCAGTCACAGTTTATAGCTTTGCTCTCCTCACATTAGGGGGGTTATATTGGAGGCACAGCTCTGGCCTTGGGCAATGCAGGCTCTGTTAGATCAAACGCGAGGTCTGCAGCTTGGGAAAGGCTTTGGGAATTGTACTCGAGGGCTTGGAGAAACATTTGTGTGATATTAGACATGAGCCACTGAACACCTTTCCCTAATGAGCGTCGGGAGTGGAGCACCACCTGGCCCAGCCTGCAGCACCTCTGGCACACGAGCAGCCAGTGTGTTGGGCTGCAGTGGGGGCTGCAGCCCTGGGTGACAGCCCCAGACCCTCCTTGGGGGCTGCAGCCCTGGGTGACAGCCCCAGACCCTCCTTGGGGGCTGCAGCCCTGGGTGACAGCCCCAGACCCTCCAGTGGGGGCTGCAGCCCTGGGTGACAGCCCCAGACCCTCCTTGGGGGCTGCAGCCCTGGGTGACAGCCCCAGACCCTCCAGTGGGGGCTGCAGCCCTGGGTGACAGCCCCAGACCCTCCAGTGGGGGCTGCAGCTCGGCTGGGAGCACCTGCAAGGGCAGGAGCCCCTGTACCTGCTGGGGGAAGCCTGTGGGCTCAGTGGCAGTGGGGAAAGGCTTAGAGACAGGCTGAGGTTTAAATGTTTGTACCCCTGGAACAGCATGTGGGGAGCAGGAGGGCAGCAAGTGCTGAACACTGAGATTTCCTTGCACTGCAATTCACTTTTAAAATCTCATGTAAAGAGGATGTTAGTTCCAGGAGCAAACAACTGAATACTCTGATTTTACAGGGAAGCAAGAGATTCAGATGATATTAGGCATTGTTTCATTACTAAACACTGGCAGATTTTTTAAAATTATTTTTCTGAAGTGAAAATATATTTCTAAAACTTGCCTTCCCTCCTGCTGTCTGACCACTGCAAGACATTCAGCAATATTAGCAAAGCTGATGGCTGCTAAATGGCCTTATTTCCAACAGTAATGAGCTGCATTTAATAATGAATTAAACATCATTAACCAGGGAAGTTTTTGGTGAACGCTTCTTTAGTGTCATTGTGCAGCAATTATCACGGGAGTGAATAGCTCATCTCTGTCCAGCTGCCCCATTTGTCATTATTTGGAGGAGCAGTAAGATCCCTCTGGTCCAGGAGGGTTAATAACATTAAATGACACTGAGTAAAGTTTAACAAGTGTTTCTGTTCCTCACACAGACCACAATTACTCAGATGCCTGATCCTGCTCCACCTTGTTTTTCTGTCTACATGACCCAGCCTGGCTGTGTTCCTGCAGTCAATGAAAGTTGCTCTCAGCAAGACCTAACTCATAGACACATGAAGTTTCCTTATTAAAAATTGATTCATACAATTAAACAAAGATAAAAGATGATAATGGAAGTAATGAAGCTGTTTGGTATTTGCAGTTTTTATTATACTTTTCCATTCCTTAGTAATGAGACCTTGCAGACTTCTTCATCCTGTGTAGTTGTAGGGTCACATTCACAAAAACACAGTGGACAGTCTTCCAAAAAGTCTTCCCTTTAAAACAGTGACCTCTGAAAAAATCCCCAGCTACTTGTCAGTATTTCTTTGGTGTTTCCTCACTGCCATAGATGAGCAATATATTTTTTGGCAAATCATGTTGCCAAAATATTCTTTTTTGTGTGGAAAGGAGGCATTGCACAGCTCGCAGCCGCAGTGCTGGGAAGTGTGGCTGGGGGTGGCTTTGGGAGAAAGCTCTGATGTGGAGTTCCCCTCAAGGGCCTTTCCTCTCCTCAGTTCCGCAGTGCTGTTGCTGTGGGACAGGTGTGATCAGTGATAACTTATTTCAGCAGCAGCCCCTCAGGTTTGTACCCTGTGTGTTGTTCAGCAGAGATCCCACTGCCTCCCACAGCTCTGGTCACAGAGCAGCTGCACCAAAATCCAGCACAGTGCCCAGCAGGCACTCCAAGGTGTGGACGGAAATGAAATGTGTGATTTAACTGATGTGGGAACACTCCAGACAACTGCAGCTCCAGGCTGGCACAGCCATGAGCAAACCCTTTGTGAAACACCACCAGAGGGTCAAACCCTTGCACAAATCGCTTGCCAGGCTTCAGCTGGTGTCCATGGGGGAAGGTGACACTCATCTGATCCTGTTGGAGGAACCTCTTGGAAACTGGGTGTGGGGGTGTGCCAGGGGTTCTCCCCCAGGGCTGCTCTGCTCCCAGGTTTGTGCCGAGTGCTCAGGTCAGTGCAGGCCTGTGAAGGAGTGGTGGAGCTGTTCTGCAGCGTGCCCACTGCAGGGAACCCCAGGGAATGTCTCCATCCTGCCCGTGTGCCCGTGACACCCTCAGCAGCAGCACAGGGACCAGCCTGGGCACAGGGTTACTCAGGGCCTTGGCTCCCCAGCTGAGGAGGCTCCTGCCAAGGCTGCCACTGCTGAGCCCCTCGGGGCTCTGTGCAAACACTCAGCTCCTGCTGGTGTCGGCCCTGAGCGAGGGCTGAGCCGCTCCTTCCTCTGCCTGTGCCATGATCAAAATATTTACAGCTCAGTGAGTGGGGCTGGCAGCAGCCCCAAAACTTTGCTCTTGATAGTAAATGTCACATTTAATATTGATGATGTGGGCTACTCAAGTCACACTTGGATGAGTTAACCATTGGGAATTACATCTATAATAGGAAGCTCCTTAAATGTGAGCTCCCTTATACGTGCATGTGGCTTCTTTTTTATAAAAGATATAGAAATCTAAGCAATTCAATAAAATTATTTGGATGCTGTTTGCTGTTGTTTGACCAGGAGAAATTGCAGTCCAGGCTGGTTTATTACTCACCTTAGCAGTGCATGGCCTGCACCCTGGTGGGGCACAGAGTGGTTGTTTCACTGCCCACAGGGAGCAGAGCAGCACTGGCTGTGACACCCAGGAGGGGCCCTGCCTTGCCAGACCCAGCTCTGCTCCCTCTGCTCCTGTGCAGGTCCCCACGTGTCCCTTTGGGGACAGAGGCTGCCACAGGCTGACACCACAGCAGCACTGCTGCTCTTGGACTTTCTCTTTGCTGTGCACCGATGGATCCAGGCCAGCGCTGGTACCCTGAGAACCAGCTGGGCTCTGCATTTTCACAGACAGCACTCACAGACAGGGGTGCAGTGAGCCTGTAGTGTTCTGTGGGCACTCGCCATGAAGGAGACTCTGTACGTGACCAATGCTACTGGAAACAGGAAGTAAATCGAAAGTTACACCGACCATTATAGCTTGACTTAAAAGGGTTTCTAATTATTGGGAGATAAATTCCCTACCTGGGTGTATTGGTGCAAATGCTGGCTAATCACAGACATGCAGTGCTTTGGTCAGACCATGCCACCAGCTCCTCAGCTGCTGTGTTGATCAAGTCACTGAATGTTATGTGGCTATTCCATATCCCACTGTGTGATGCTCATAGTTACTCTGGAGAGCAGTAAAAATGGTTGGTTGTGGACCCCAGAAATCCATTTTAGGTACCAAAAGCAGACAGGAAGGCTCTGCAGGGAGAAGTGTTGTGCACTAGGAACGACAGCTTCTGTAGAAAGGGATTGAAAACGTGGTCACATCCAAACTGCTCTGTGTGGGGGATTTGTGTATCACCCTCAGCCAGCTTGCCAGATTCCAAGTGAGTATATATACTGTGCATTGCAGTTAGGTTAGAGAAAACCTAGAGAAAACACAATATTCTGTTATTCTTCTTGTCCTGGCAACTCATCCTGCTCCCATGGCAGGCAACTCCTCTGGTCAGTGCTGCATTATTGACACATCTGTGATTAACACCTACCTCAGGTAAAGGAAATAGTAATTGTTTGCACTTTTTACCTCTATGGTGTCTCTTAGCACATCTGCCAAAGTCTGCCCTGACTCATACCTTCATCTGAGGCAGGAAAAGCCAACCTTTCTGAGCAGTAGCTCTTAACCTTCTTTTACAGATGAGGAAACTGTGCACAGAGAGAATAAATTATTTACCCAGGGTCATAGAACAAATCCAAAATGCCATAATTGGGAAAAGGACTCAGACTACCTAGTTCCAGTTTGTGTGCTTTAACAGCCAGTGCTCTTCCTCCTCTGACTGGGACTGACTCTCCCCTGACATTCCATCATTCCCACCCTCTGTCGTTTGGTTCCTACCCCCATCTTCGTTCTGGCTCGGCAGTGTCGCTGTGCACACCGATGTCCTCGGGCTCCATGTGGGTTTGTGCTCTTTAGCAGTCTAAATGCATATTACACAGTTGTGTTGAGGCATCGATTTATACTAATTTGTGCTCTGATTTGCGCTGGGAAGAGTTGGGAGACTGCAGCTTTTTTTAACCTTTATAATGACAGGGTTTTAAAAGCTTGTTCTGTGAGGTAGTGGGACTGATTGTTTCATCAGCCTAAATTGTGGCTGAGATAAGCTTGGTCTATGAACACAGTAAAGCCCTTCAATCTCTGGTTGTCCTGATGGCCCTGCAGAGGGGCCTTTTGCCTGTGATCAAGTTTGAAAGTGTCCAGAGCAGGAACTGCATCAACATGGCCATCAGCAGTATCTGAGTTAATTCCTTGCATTATGTGAGTGAGCCTTATCCCAGGACAAACTGCTCTGTATTGCTGGAGCTCCCAGGCAAATGTATCACAGGCAATTGAAGCATTATCAATGCAAAAAGAAAATACTTCAACAAACAACAGAGAAACTCTGTGGCAGAAGCAAATCAAAAATGAATTTGATGTGCAAGAAAGGGAAACACCCAAATTACGGCCTGTGTATCTTGAAGGTCTTATGAGAACCATAACGATCCATCCCTCACCAGATGAAGGAGCAGCCACCAAGCACAGCAGTTAATTTTCTGCAGAGGAAAGTGGATGTGCATCAAAAGATCAGAAAGAGCAACTGTAAGGGACAACCACACAAACCAGGTGTGCAGTGAGATCTTCTGGGAAGTCCCTGTGCAGGTTCAGCCCGAGTGCAAGGGGCTCTATTTTCAGCATCACAGTTAATTCCTTTTTGTCTCTCCCAGCAAGTCAAAAGCTTCTAGTGAGAAGCTCTGAAAGGACTAAAATATTACTTTAAAAGTGTTCTTCCTTTCTGTCTTTGCATCTTGCACTCACTGAGAGGAGCTTCCTGACCTGCAGGGCCCAGCAGATGGGGGGATTCTCCTCTCCCAAAGACAGCAGGGTGTGCAGGCAGTGAGCCTCCAGGAGGGTGCCCGAGTGCCTGGCTGCCATTCCCTGGCCTTCTGAGAGCCATCTCGAGATATGCTGGGAATGACAATGACATCCTGAGAGCTGCCAAAAGTCACAAGGAACAGCTGGTAAAAATGCTCAAACCTCCTAGTGCCCTTAATATGCCATAAACAAATCTGCTCCGCTGAAACCACACACAAGGTGTTGGGAGCCTTGATTTATGGGCTTTAATCGTTGTCATTCCCTTCCCAAGCATCACAAACAAAGAGTATGCTAGGAACTAAAACCCTGCAAAGGAAATACTCCCAGTCTTCTCAGGCTGTTGCTGATGTTTCAAAAAGACCAAGAGCTTTTCTGGAATCCTGTAAAGAAAAATGTGTAATAAAGGCTTTTTTGCCTTGTTTTGGCCAGCCAGAGCTGCAAGCCATCAGCATTGTCACATCCTGTAGCTGCTGCTCTGGCAGAGGAATGAAATATTCACACCTTTTGGCTGGGGTTTTTATTGAGGTTTCAGGTACCTACCTTCTGCCATCCACTCCATTTAAGTAATGATGACCAAAGCCCAGCTCACTTCTCAAAGATTAACAGCTTGCTGGAAATATTTGATTGTCTGAGAACAGAACTGAAGGATGCTGCAGCATGTTCCTCGCTCCCAGGGAAGCCCCTGCAGCCAGGATTGATGCTGTCAATTACAGGATTAAAATCCCAGAGTGTCCCAGTGCAGAGGTGGCTGAATTCCAGTGGGGAGAAAGCAGTTTAAAGCCAAGGACACATGGCTTTGACAGCAGGATGGAAACTGGCTTAAAGTTGCTGTGAAATCATCAATTATTATTATGGGATCCTGACATCTTGCAGAGAAGCAGCACTAAATTATTTTGCACTGCTGGTTTTTGGAAGTCCACAAGCAGCTGTCACAGGAGCAGCAGGAGCAGGGGGCTCAGGAAAGGTCCTGCTGGTGGCTGGCCTGGCAGGCAGCTCAGGGTGCAGGTCTGTGCGTGCAGATGTGTTTGGGGAGTGTGTTACTGCACACAGGGTGATGTTTTCTTCTTACACCATCCTCCCAAATTTGATCTTTCATTCAGGGCATTAAGGTCAGCAGCAGAAACCTGTTGAATTTGCATCCTTGTCCCTCTCACCCTCACATTTCCATTCTCTAAATCCTCAATCACACGTGGTGGGATGGTTGGGGCTGTCCCATGCAGGGCCAGGATCAATTTTCCTTGTGGGTGCCTTCCCACTCAGGATATTCTGTGATTAATTGGTCACTCAAAAACACCAATTGCTCCAGCTTTTTCTGCTCCTCACAGCCTCCCATGCCCCAGCACCAAAGCTCAGCAGCGCCCTCAGATCCTTTCCCTTGCTGCAAGGTTTGCTCCAGCCTGGCAGAGCAGGGATTAGAGTTTGGACTGGCTCCTCTAGTCACAAACAAGTGCTCCAGCCCTCGGGGCATGGCAACAGCCTCTCGTTCTGCCTTTTTCCTATGGGAAAGGACTGCCCTGGTGTAGGTGTCCATCTCCTGGAAGTTCCAGTGTCTGCCTTTTACGGTGATGTTTAGCTCTGCCCCAGCCCCGGATTTGTGCTGCTGCTTTGGGCAGCAAAGCACAGGTCTGTGATCCCATTTCTCAGGCATTTAACTCTTTGCCTAGAGAACACAGGAGGTACAGCCGGTGCTGAGCTCTCTGTGAGGGCACTGAGGTGGGACAGGGCTGAGCTCAGGGCCCTGGGGGGAAGCTGAGTTGGGTTTGGATTTCACTTCCCCACGGGGTAGGTGCCAGGGGAGTCAGAGCCCGAGTGCCTGTGCAGAGCTGGCTCTCCACAGCCTCGCTGCACCTCTTTAATTCAAGTGGTGACTCACAGCCTGGAACAATTAGGTAGATGTCATAGGCAGCTAGTGAGTGGTATTTTTCAGTGTTCATTTTACTTATTGTATTATATTATATTTTGATTTATAATTATATATACAGTGCATTCCTTTCCTGGGCTCCAAAATTAAAAAGTACAGTTAGCAAAACTAAAGCCAGCAGAGGCTCAGAGCTCTCTGTCAGAAATTATCAGTCAGAGCAATTCTTTTTCCACCAGTTCTTCATATATTATCTGTTCTCTCTGCATTTGCTTCCCGTGAACCTCTGGATGAGGAGAGCAGCCCCTGGACCAATCTCTTGGCCCCACAACAGCAATGCAGAGAGCAACAAAACAGCTCCAACTCATTCCTCAGATCCAGAAGCAGCATTTGTTAGTATTTTCAAGTATTCCAAATACTTCTGCTTTGTGCTCCTGGAGCTTTTACTGCTGGGAGGGATTCTGTGTAATCCTTCAGTGGGGTTTGCAAGTGCTTGTGGTGGGGAGTGCAGTGAAGCATCACCTCGGCCTCTGGAAGCCCTTCTTGTTCAAGGAAATTCAGTTTGCTGTTAGCAGGATTGTGAGGGGGCCAGGGTGGGGTTTCTGGAGAGCTGAGGTGGCAGTAATATGTTCTCAAGGTTAATCACACTTGATTGTGTGCTGCTTACGAGAGGTCAGACTTGCCAGGGGTTCCTGTGCTGGGGAGAGTCTTGCTTTCTCTGGGACAGATTTAGATGCTTATTTAATAAGCACAATTATAGCTGCTGTTTTGGTGTGTCGATGAAGCTTCCAGATGGCTAATTGTGTGTCCTGAAGGAAAAAAGGAACTCAGCAGCTGATGTATCCAAATCCAACAGAGAACAATACCTCTGGCTCTGGGACCGCCAGATTCCTCATTTTAAAAAATAGCTGTTGCCTTTGTTGTGATATAATAGCTTAAGAATTAATCCATACAACAACTGAGACAGGAATATAAGAGGAATGTGAGCATTTCTGTGGCCCGTGTGGGAGGTTGCCTGACTGGTTCAGTGATCCCTGCGGTGTCCTGGTGCAGGTGGCTGCACAGGTGGAGAGCAGCCTGACCCACAGGTCAGGGATGAGCAGTGCAGTCGTGGTGGTTGGGGGAAGCCAGCTCATTGCAGCGTGGCTCTGCCCTCGCAGCTCCCAAGCTCTTCCCATCCCTGGCCTGAGCACAAGGCAAAGGCAGCTCCACTGCACCAGCAGAGCCCAGCCCGAGCTCCTTTCCTGCCTGCAATGGCTCTGTCTCCAAGTCTGCTCTGCTGTTTTATACTGCTTTAACATGACTTTTAGGAACCCAGAGAACTGACAGTGTTGTTGCCTAGTAAAGTCAGTTTGTTAGACTGCTCTTCTAGTTTTCTTTGTTCATGGACGATAGATTGATACAATTTTTACTGATAAGATAAAATATTCCTAATAATTCTGCTGATAAAAAGTCCCCTGCCAATAGTTATTTAAAGACATCCTTGCTGAGACTTCAGTTACTCAGAAATTTGTATTATCTGAGTTCATATAAAGTTGAAACCCAGCATTAGCTTTGGTCATGGGTGGTTTTGGAAAGGAGATGGAACAGGGCAGGGTGGTGGCAGTGCCATGTCCCAGGGGTGCAACAGCAGCAGGTCACCGGCTGCAGTCCCGGGGTCTCAGCAGCAGGCTCCAGGACAGAGGCTCCAGGACAGAGACTCCAGGACAGAGGCTCCAGGGCAGAGGCTCCAGGACAGAGGCTCCAAGGCAGAGGCTCCAGGGCAGAGGCTCCAAGGCAGAGGCTCCAGGGCAGAGGCTCCAGGGCAGAGGCTCCAAGGCAGAGGCTCCAGAACAGAGGCTCCAGGGCAGAGGCTCCAGGGCAGAGGCTCCAGGACAGAGGCTCCAGGACAGAGGCTCCAGGGCAGAGGCTCCAGGGCAGAGGCAGAGGCTGGCCCTGCAGGGCATTCACAGGTGTGATGGGCACCTGCATGTCAGGGAGCTCCAGCATGGAGAGAGGGGTAATCCCCCTTCACTGCCTCTTCTGCTCTTTGGCTGGAAACAGCAATCATGGTGTTCTGCCCAGACTGTGTGCCCAGGTCCCTGTGAGGCTGGCTGCACTCACAGCAGCCCCCTCTGAGCACTCCATCTGCTCCAAGCAGGACCTGCAGGGTGTTCCCAACACTGACCACTGCCAGGGACCTGTGGGATGTGACACAACTTCATGGGGCCAAAGCTTCCGTAATTACTGAGCTGGGAAGTTAATTAATTCCTTAATTATATTGAAACAGTGATCAGAGTTTTTCTAACTTAACCATAACCTGAGGGTCCTTCCATCCTGTGTTCCTCCAGAAACTCCCCCTCTGGTTTGGGGCAGTACAGAAGAACAGTGGCTATTGTTAGGCTGTGTTGCCAGCCAAGGCTTTTGCTGGCCCATGTGAACTGGGCCCCTCAGCCCACGCTGCCCAGACTGCTCACAGGGCGTGTGCTTGCCACGGGCCCAGCCTGGTCCCGAGGAGCCAGCCAGCCTTCATCCAGCTATTCCACTGCTGGTGTCAGCATGAATAAACCATGTTCCTTCTAAGCTACCACAACTTCTGACAGCTACAGGGCTGTAAATAAAGCAGCTAACGCAGATGCTAATATTAATTCTCCTGACCCAGTTGTGCTTCACTAATAGTATCTGGGTTACCAGCCAGGCAAGACAAGAGTACAGATATTTAGCCTGTCTCAGTCTGTTACACCAAAAAAGCAAGCATTTGAAGATATTAATTTCTAGAGCTAAATGTCAGATGTGCTCTCCATTAGGAAAAGGCAAAAGGAAGCTCTGAAAAAGTCACAGAAATCCCAGAAATCCATGTTTAGTGGTGGTTAGCAGTTAAGCCCTGCTGGCCATGCAGCCCTTGCTGTGCTGCAGGTGTGCTGTGACACCCCCGGGTCAGGTCTGGCCCTGTCCAGGCCTGGGCATGCACCACTCAGAGTGCCATAGCAGGGAGACATGTGCTGTGTGCAGGACTGAGAGTTCTGTTGGGGTTTGTAAAGCAATGTTGAAGACATTACTTAGCAATTACGATTTCAGGATAATCATCCATTTAGCCCCTTCCAGCTGCAGCTGCTCTCCCCTTGGTCATTGCTGTGGTTTCTGCCCAGGAAAGCTCCTTGATATTCAGCTTTTTCTGGAGGCATTCAGAGACTGTCAGGTGTGAAGAGCTGTTTGGGAGAAACACGGATGAGTCCATCCCACCTCATGCAGGTGGAATGAAGCAGCTGGGCTATTCCAATCTGCCTTGACACTGGGGCACAGCCTGAGGCAGCTGCTCAGGCACCAGGGCTGCTGCACCCCAGCTGCCTTGTACTCCTGTAGGTGTAGCATTGCTGCTTTACACAGCCTCTCCAGAAAGGCCAGGCTCGGGGCCTCGCTGATCCCTACCAGGTTTCTTTATCCTCACAGCTGTGCAACAAAAATACACAAGTGTGTGTGCAGCCCTCAGCCTTGGCACAGCCGTTTGTGAGGGCAGAGTTGTTGCCACAGGTACGTGGGCATGGATTTGGGCTCTCTGTCATAAAGAATTAGTAGGACAGCTCTTCCTACAAAGATCTCAATTGCATTTACTCAAACCAGCTGGCTGAAGACAGGGAGCAGCCTTTGGGGGTATGTGCTGGCAGTGCCAGGCACTCAGGTGTTTGTGTTTTCTATCATAACCCGACCTTGCGGCTGCAGAGGCAGACCCGAGCTGCTCGCAGCGGGCCGGGAGCTTAATTAGGCTTCTAGTGCTCTGTAAAGTTCACTTCACTGCTCGGTGGAGGACAGTTTAGGATAAGCATAATAGGATTACTGCTGCTAAATGCAGCTGCCTAAGCCAGGAAGTCCTCATAATGGGCCTTTACCCAGTAGGAAAATCTTTTCATAGGATGCTGTTTATAACCCCAGCTGCGCACGCTGCGAGTGTGGGGAAAGGCGTCCTGCCGTGCGCAGGTGTGCCCGGCCAGCCCGGGGGGCACCTGAGGGCAGCACATTCCATCGTGCCGGGCCAGCCCGGGGGGCACTGGGCACTGGGGCTGCACATTCCATCGGGCCAGGCCAGGCCGGGGGGCACTGGGGCTGCACATTTCCATCGTGCCAGGCCAGCCCGGGGGGCACTGGGCACTGGGGCTGCACATTTCCATCGTGCCAGGCCAGCCCGGGGGGCACTGGGGGCACTGGGGCTGCACATTTCCATCGTGCCGAGGTCTGCTGCTGGCAGCCACAGCCAGTGTCTGTGCCCGTGCAACAGCTTTCCTTGTGCACTCCCCCCGGCCTGGTGCTGGCAATAAGGGCCGGGTGCGCTCGGCCAGGTGAGCGCTGGGCTGCCCGAGCCTCCCCCGCCTCCCCTCGGGAACTGCGGCGGGCGGCGGTCCCGAGGCGCGGGCAGGGCTGTGTCCCGTGAACGGGCACTTCATCCCCGTGTCTGCTGGACAGCGGGGGCAGGAGCCCCGGGAGCCCCGCCCGGACCCCCGGAGCCGGGCCCTGCGCTCTTACCGGGGGCAGCCACAAACCCGGCGGCTACCGGGGCACAGGGAGGAGCGGGCCGCCCCACAAACAGGAGGGAATTTGAAAGCACCAGGTCCTGAGCTCTCGCTCAGCCTGTCCCAAGTGCTCCAGAAGGAATTTCTGCCTGGGAAGGCCACGCTGGGATCCCCTCCCGCTCGGCGCAAGGAGCTTCTTGCCACTGGCTCCAGTCACTCACTACGGCATTTTAATGCTGGATTTTGTCAAAGCTGTATTTTTTTAACACGGATGTGATCAGTGATTTTTCGGAGGGGGAGGCAGTTGGCAGAGGTGTCGGGAACAATTTGGTTCCAGGGGACATCAGCTGGCTGGGCCGGGGGCGAGGCTCGGGGCAGCAGCCCCGCACAGCGCTGGGCACCGGGCAAGGGCAGCTGCCCTGGGGCCACTGGCTCCTCTCGGGCTCCCGTGGCTCTGGAGGGCAGCACCCCACCCTCCGGGATTGTCTTCTATCACCCGAGGAGCAGAGGCAGAGCTCAGCTCTGGCTGAACGTTCCCACTGACTCTGCTTTCCTTATCTTTGCCTTTTCTGCAGCGCCAGGTAATTCACAGATAAAACAATCGGTGCTTATACACACACAGACGCGTAGGAGCTACTCTTAATCTTTCCAAATCCCTTAATATACCTTATGTATACAGTTTGGAACTTGTAGGTTTAGCATGATAGATTGATTTAATGCACTATCTCAATGGAAAATGGCATTAGTAACTATGTTTTTTTTTATATTGTTTTTGCCCCTGTCTGAGCTGCTGCAGAGCTCTGAGCTGTGGTCTGTCTGCCCAGGGCACAGCAGCGCTGAGGGCAGACCAAGTCCCCTGGTTGTGTCTGGTGCTCCTGTCTGGATTATATAAAGCCTAAGATGTGGTACAGCCTTCAGAGAATTTGGCCAAATCACTGCAGTTTGAGCATATGCTATAACCAATCAGTTGGAATGGTTGTAGTTATTTTTCACAACTCCCCCAAAATGGAGAAAATGGATGAGAATTGAGTGGGTCATGTGGATTGACAGGGGAAGCTGCTATGACAGTTTGAGACAGATGACTCAGGGTTTTTGCTTTACGGTTTTCTGCATTTCACCACCAGGAATTTCCAAGGGGTTCTCCAGTAAAAGCAGGCAGGCAAAAATACAGACTTGCCTCATTAGCCAGCCCATACTGATCCGTGCTCCCTGAGCTCTCCTGGCCCCCCCAGCCCTGCACCCCACCTCCTGCAAACCAGGGCTGCTGCTG
>VYXF01011498.1:44277-60804 GCA_013397295.1 Polioptila caerulea | reverse complement strand
GTGCGGGAGTTCCCGGTATTTATTCACCGGGCCGGTGGGAGCTGCCGCTGTTCCATCCCCCGCCGGTCCCGAGGCGAGTCCCTCTCCCGCCCCTCCCCGCAGCCGAACGCGCCGCTCCCGGGGCTGTGCCCGGCAGGACCGTAGGATTTGGCCATAGCAAATTCAAGTGTACTTAGAGGAACCGCCGTGTTGCTGAGGCTAAGGTTGAGTCGGCACGGAAAAGTACATTTCAAAGTAACTTTCCAGCAGATAAGCTTTAAACACTGATTTATTCTGTGGCTTCCTGAGGCCGCAGAGCAGCAACAAGAAATCTTAAAGAGAACAGTTTTAATATAATCTCTGTGTTTCAGTGATCAGTCATGTCTGCCATCAGCACAAGTGTAAAAAGAAGAAAAATCAGGGAATTTTTTTTAATAAAGTAATAGTGATTTCCAAGTTAAATATTTTTAGAGCTGATGCTTTCATGTGGAAAAAAAAAGTCATATTTTACATATCACGAAAGTGACCGTATTTAAATATAGCCATATAGTGTAGTATTTACCACGCTCTCATCCAAATTGATGTATTTGGTTTATAGATGGCACTGACAAAAATGTATAAATCAACAATTCTATAATTTTTTATCTGATAGTCAACTGGTGCAACTCTCCTTGTAACCAAAGGCCCTCTGTCTGCCTTGCGTGATCACTCATGACACACACCTTCTGTCATCTATTTAGTCCTACCTTTAAAGTAGCATTTTACTGAGTCGCTTTTGAAAGCCAAATTCAAAAGTATCATTTAAAAAAATCTTCCTTTTAAGTCTGAATAGCCAAAGTCCTATAGATTTCTTATAGAAAGCAAATAATTTAAAATTAAGCATATAATATGCTTGAAGAGCATTTCTTTCTTATTTGTGTACAAAGATGTAGCTCTCATTTTGTGCCCAATTAAAGAGGAAGTATGTTTAATTTATTTTAAGGAAATAAAGTCTGACTACGAAGTATGTATCTATATATGTGTGTGCGTGCATAATACACATATATATAATGTAAGCACTGGGAAATCTACTCTAACCTAAAGCTGTGGTAGACTAAATCTGTGCTCATTGCAAAGGAAAGGCAGTGCTTTGAAAACAATGCTCACCAAATCCTGTAGATCCTAGAAAGACAATTTAATTTTTGTTTGTTTGGTACATTTCCCAAAGTTCATAGTGGTTGGTGAGAACAGGCAACACCTCCTGCATCGAGCTAAAGCATAAAAATCAGTATAATCACTGATATTTGGCATTCAGGTCTGCAAATTTACTGTGCACCAAGTATCAAGCAAGCTGCCAGAGCCTCCCCTGCTGCAGGGGACATCACACCTGCAAGGACGTGTGATGGCTGCACTTGCTTGTATCTCACACCATCAACATCATTTTAACACATACTTATAAATATATAGAGAGAACATACATATATATATCTCTATATATGTGTGTGCACGTGTGTGGAAGGAGAGGGTGCAGTTTTCTGGGAGGCTGAAGAGTCTTTGAGTTTTAGCCTCGAACAGAGGAAGAAAGCAGTGACTTTGCAGTAGATTTCTCAGTGCCTTTTCTTAAAAACTTCACCTAAGCACACTTACGGAAAAAAAACCCAACCCAAAACAAAAGAGTCTCCTGTGAAATCTACATTTTTCTGAAAGGTTTGAGTGTCAAAAAAAAAAAAAAAAAAAAAAAAAAAAAAAAAAAAAAAAAGAAAGAAAAAAAAAAAAAAAAAAAGGAAGAGAAAAGGAAAAATGCAAAAGCAAGAGAGAGGAAAAGAAATCCGTGGAACGCACATTCCCTTCGTGACTATGCCGTGTGTCAAAGGCCGGGGAGTCTCTGCCTGGGCGAGCCATGAGAAACATCAGAGCGGGCAGGTTGTTCGGCAACTATGGCTGTGATAAACTGTAGCCTTTTCTTCCCTTGCAGCTAATAAGATACACATTTCTAAGGAAAACAGTATTCTCTTCTGTAAAATTGTAATGTATTGTTAATATTTGTACCTACTGTATATTTATGTCTTGACAGAACTATGAGCGGTACAGTTTCTAGTAAATAACACGGTTATGTAAAACTCATCACAGACAAGGTTTCCAAAGCCACGTTCTCTCTGAGGGTGAGCTCCAGGGAACACCTCGTTCGAAGCAAAGGCTGCAGCTGCTGGTGGGGCAGCGAGGGAGGGAGGGAGCCCCGAGGGGCACAGCCCCGCCAGGTTTGGGGCTTCCCTGGGGCCCCAAATCACCCCCAGCTCCTCCACGTGTGGGCAGCCACTTCTGCACAGAACAGGTGCTGCCTTGGGTTCGTTTGGGTCACCCATTTGGGGAGAATATGGCTTTAAATAGTTCTTGAATAAAGTACAGATGTTCTAGTTACCTCTGTACCTCCTGCTTGCCATTGTGTTGGCTTTATAAGTATCTGATGTATGGAAAAGTCATGTGACTTTCATGCATTCCAGAGTAGTCTATTTTTCTGTTCAGATTAAAAAAAAATTATATATATATAAAAATATAAATATATATCTGTATTTTTAGCAAATTTATAATAGGGCAATCAAGTCAGATTTCTTCTTTTGTATTACAGAATAATATATTAGATGCTCTCTCAGTGTTCATTTACACAGCTGATCCCCCAACCTTTCTGTTGTTGTTATTTTCCTTTTTTTCTGAAAAACACCTGCAACATTCCTCCTGGAAGTGCATCTGTGGAAGTCATGGGGTTTGTCTGATGTTGTCATGTTTCCGTATTTTCCCGTTTGTGGTCCTTTGCCCAGGGACTGGCAGTGGGAACTGAGGTGTTCCTGTTGAGGAGCGTGGAGCAGGCCTGACTCTGCCCTGGTGACAGCAGGGGAAAGGTCACCCAACACCCCTGGCTGCAGATCCTCCAGATTTACATCAATTAAGCTGAGAACAGGAAGACAGGTTTTGAATCGAGTTGTCCTAATAGCGACATGGTGGAGTTGGGATAAGCATTAAAATCTAGGCTCTTATTCAAGGCAGTGGCCTGACAATGCTCAGGCACCTTCAGGGAAGCTTTCATTATATAAAAACAGAAGTGTCCCACTTCTGAAGACTTTCATTTCCCACTGGGTTTTGGAATTTTTATTTCTGGTCCCAGAGAAAATCAGGAGATGAGAAAAAAATGTGGAGGAATAAGAAACATTCAGAAAGGGACCAAATTTTGATTTAGTTATGGTAAAATCTGTCCATGCTTATGTAATGATCATCTTCGCTCCTTTGTAGCTGTACCCACAGCTATATTCACAGAAATTTAATAAAAAGTCCATGAGATAAATGTTCATCCTGAAGCTATCTCATGGCCTGTTGAAGTTTAGCACGGTGAAGAGCTTCAGAGCCACTCTAGCTCTGCTCAGACATTTCCGTCTGATTTGGCCCAGCAGTTTGGTCAGTGACCATGCTTTTGCCAAAGATGGAATTTTTGTTCCATTGCCTTTTGTTTGTTTGTGAGATTTTCTTACATACCCACCATAATAGCCAATAAATCTGAAACAGATGTAATTTGGAAAATGGTGTGTGTTTCAGAAACTCCAAGTAGCCCTCGAATAAAAGGAACAACCAGTAGACCCAGTTTTGCATGTGATTATCAGCAAGACTTGCTCACAAATGAAGGTATTAAATTGGGTGGGATTTCTCTTTCTTAGGAAGCAATTAATGCAATAGGCTGCCATATCTATAATCAGCAATCACACAAATCCCTTCAAAAGGCACCTTCCACATCAGCAAGTCTGTCAGAGCATAGCCAACAAAACCACAGGAAGCTTCCAGTCAGACCTCTCTTGACTTTGCCCTCCCACACCAGGGCAGGAAGGGCCCAAACACCACCCAGCCCTTTGAAGAAGAGATGTTTCTTTTCCAGCAGGCACTTCTCCCCCCGTGCTGATCACATTCAGGCTCTTGCACTGACACTTTGTCTCGGCCAGGCAGAGGAAACCTTAGGAAAACTCAAAGTCTGCGTCCAGGGTGTGTCTCCCGTTCGTTGCTGGTGTTACCTAAGCCACAATAAGTGTCCTTTGACACCAATGGTTGGGTGCCACAAGTGTTCATATCTGTAAATACTACTCCAAATTTTGCTTTGCTTGATTCTGGCTTCATTGCACAAGAAGTTTTCAGTCTTAGAGGCTTAGAAGAGAAAGCAAAACCTTCCTTCTTCCTTTTAACTAGAAATAATACTGTTGATGCTCTGTAGGACTGAACAAGGTTTAACCTTTATTTTTAAAGGGGTCTTTCCAAGACTGCAGTGACACTACCTTCAAAAATAACAACGCTGAACTCCGTACAAAGACCTCTTAAAACTAGAGCCTCATTAAAGCCAGGGAGCCAAATTTATAGGAAATGCCAAATCCTTTGCTGCTGTAAGTTAAAGCCCATTGAGCTCCCTATAGATCAGTAAAGAATTTGGACCCATATCTCTAAAAGCTAATGGAAAATTCATAGCTTTGTATGGCCTCAGGGCTGGAGGTGTCTGCCCATAGCACCTCCTTGGAAGCCAGTGGGGTGAGGGGATGGGAAACAGAGGCAGGTCAGTGAAAGCCTGGGAAAGGGGCAAATCCTTCAGGCAAGAGGGTGACAGTCATGGCAGACGTGACTGAGCATCCCTCCTCAGCAGCTCACTCACGTGGGCATGGCGGCACAAGTGGCATCCCAAACTGGCAGGTCCCTGTCCCTGCAGCAGGATCCCAGCCCCACAGGGCCCTGTCCCTGCAGCAGGATCCCAGCCCCACAGTTCAACGCTCTCTGCCCTGGGTCCAGGGACTTGCTGAAGCTGGGAGGACTCTGCTGGCAGATGGGCCACGGGTTACTTTGAATTGTGGCACAGCCTCTGGTCCTGTTGGTAATGTATGTTTGAGATCACTCGTCCGTTCTTCTCTACTCTGTGTTTTTCATTTAGGAGCTCTGTCATTTATGACTCTTTTTCCTGTTATGTTTCACTGCCTCCACATACTATTCACCACACGCTGGCTCCTGCAACCCCTGCGATTTCTTTTGTTTATGTCAGTTTTGTTGGCTTGTGAGGAACATCTTTTTCCCCATTCTCTGACTTTTTGGTGGTCGGTGCAGAAAATTACTTTTGCATTGAACCATTCCCCACTGATGTGTTTGGGGGTGGGGGGAGGGTGGGGGAGCAGCATCTCCGTTTTACTTTGAATTTTGAAGCCATGATACTGTACTTGGAAAGGCCAGCCACAGCTACCAACCAAACTCGCTTTCCAACTAGATTAGCACTAAAAAAATACACCCCCACTTCCTGCAGCAGAATGCTGCTCTCTCGTCAGGCCAGTGAAGCCGTTTCGGGAAGGGGAGCAAACACCAGCGCCAGCGAGGGCTGCTCCGTGCCCGGGGGCAGGGCTGGCACCCGGCACAGCCCGGGGTCCTGCCGAGCCCCCGAGCCCAGCAAAGGCTCCCCAGAGACATCCCCAAAGGGCACCCATCCCCACCAAGGGACAGGAAAGCTGGGGGGTCCTTTGAAAAAAGAAAGTGATACTTAACAAATAAAAACTGGAAAATGTGTTTCCTGTGGCTCTGCTGGTACATTTAGATCAAATTGCTTTTATAGCTGGAAACTGAGACTGACTGTGACCCAGAAGGGGCAGACTGGGACTGGTTTCTCCATTGCCTTGCACTGAGTTATTTTTAACCCGTGCACTGGGGAATCAATGGGGAGCCCAGCTCAGGGTGTCTGTAAGGAAGGGCAGAACTTGTGCCCAACAGCCCAGCAGATCCTGCATGTCTTGCACAATCTCTATTGGGTTATATTGGAATTCTCTCAGTTCATCGGTTATTTTGGTCCAATGCACCAGCAGATGTTTTCTTCCCTTTTAAGAAATGTTTCAGTGTCCTGACACTTTGGGGTGATTACAGCAACATTAGCCATATACTAGTGTACTTAGAGTCTTACATTTTTTGTAACTTTGATTTAGTCATTCTTTGTTGAAGTTTATTGACCTCTCCAGTTGTTTCTGTAAAACAAATTATTAAAAAAAATCCGTGTCTTTATATGCATGTAATAGTATGAAACTGTGATCAATGTGTGACATTCAAAAACTGTACTGTCTTGTAAAATATGTCCAAATGTCTAAGGGTTTTAAAGCAATGGTCCCTTACTACAGCCTACAGAAATAAATAAAAAGGAATGGAAAAACCTGAAGCCTTTATTGCTCTGTTTCATAGTCACATATACTGGCCAGAAATGTAACTCCTGTTGGCCGGCACTGAGCTCCTGCTGCAGCTCCCTGCAGCTGCCAGCAGGTTTGGACACACGTTACTGCTCATGGCTGAGCCCCGGAGTCAGGAACGCCGAGCCGAGCCTGGCTCCTCCAGTCTGGAGCCTGACAGCTCCAGTGCACGAACCCTCAGTGCTCCCCCTGCATGGACAGAATCCATCCTCAGCTCGCAGCACCACGGCCAGGCTGGGCACGGACCAGGGGTGTGCAGGGCTGATCAGGGGTGTGCAGGGCTGACCAGGGGTGTGCAGCACTGACCAGGGGTGTGCAGCACTGACCAGGGGTGTGCAGGGCTGATCAGGGGTGTGCAGCACAAACCAGGGGTGTGCAGGGCTGGCCAGCACAAACCAGGGGTGTGCAGGGCTGGCCAGGGGTGTGTAACACTGACCAGGAGTGTGTAACACTGACCAGGGGTNCTGACCAGGGGTGTGCAGCACAAACCAGGGGTGTGCAGGGCTGATCAGGGGTGTGCAGGGCTGGCCAGGGGTGTGTAACACTGACCAGGGGTGTGCAGGGCTGACCAGGGGTGTGCAGGGCTGGCCAGGGGTGTGTAACACTGACCAGGAGTGTGTAACACTGACCAGGGGTGTGCAGCACTGACCAGGGGTGTGCAGGGCTGATCAGGGGTGTGCAGCACACTCAGAGTCCCTGGCACACACAAGCGCTCCTTGGCACACACAGTCCCTGGCACACACACGTGTTCCTTGGCACTTGTGCCATACCAGGAGATCAGCATCCTGATCATGCATTTGGGCAGATGTAAAAGCAGTTGCAGGTGGGAGAACAGCTGATGTTTGGAGACAGGGAGCCCTGGGTGTGAAAATTAGACAAACAGGCTGCTTTGGCTGCTACTTGGGACAGAAATGGGCTTTCTCAAAGAGTCACTGTGGGCTTCTGCTCCATTAGGTTGCAAGTCATCAGAGCAAAGATAATTCAAACTGCTCCAGAATATTTTCCAGGTTTATTTTTCAAATGTTGTTTTATATTGGAATTCTATTTCTGTAGGAGTCTTCAAAGCTCTAATATGAAGCCCCTGATTTCTGGAGATCTTGATTTATGGCCATGAAAAATTGCAAAGAACAAAAACCGGGTAAGCACATGTTCCATCCAGACCATCCATCTGCTTGTGCTGTTCTGCGCTCCACACACCTTAGCAGGTTCCTGCACGTACAAATCCAAGGAAAAGGACTAAGTGCACTCTGCAGTTCCACATCTCACTTTATACAGTTGCAAAAGAAAACCAGGAAGTTAAATGCACAAGTGGGCAAATATCATAGAAGTTGATGTATTTAATGGTATGGTTCTGCATTTGCTGGTGTTCATTTTCAGTTTTGGTCTTTATAAGAATAATCTGAATGCTCAGATGTTTCATCACAAGCAGTGACAGCTCCTGCTAGGAAGACAAAGGCACTGAACATGAAGGGATGTTTACAAATGAAGAATTAGAAAGTGGAGAGATTCCTATTACATACGTCATTCTCTTTCACATTCTGCTAATGACTTCTCTTGTTATTTGCCTGCCAGCCCAAGCGTGCAAGCTCGTGAGTTATAACCCAGTATCTGTAATTATACTGTCCAAGGAGGTTTGCTCTGTGAGTTGATTTACTTTATCAAGTCAATTAAAATAATGCCCATCTCCTGAGGCATGAAGGTTCGTTATTGTGTCCCAAATCTATAGACAGGAAATGTTTTTGCCCTACTTAGCATGCACTACAGAAACTGGCCTTGCCTTGCCTGGCCCTTCACCCACACCCTCAGCCCCATCACTACACGTGCTTTATCCCGAGCCAAGGCACTGACTGGAGCAGGTTAAAGGGACCCTGTGGAGAGCAGGGACCCCCAGCCCAGTCTCCAGGGCCATCTCAGCTCTGCTTGCTCCAGCTGCCCGGAGTTCCTGGGGCCATCCCCTGTGCATTTCATTCTCTGCTGGCACCTGAGCATTTCCAGCCTTTGTACAGGCCAGTGAAATGCTGGAGCTTTTTCACTCCTCTCCTTCTCCAACCCACATCCTCAGGTACCTCTTCCCTCTGCTCCCTCAGAAATAACCTCACCAGCTCTTCTTTGCCCCCTGAGTGGTTTTCCTTTGATCGGTCTCATTTTGGTTGAAATAGGAAACTTTTTGTTTCGTTGTTGCACACCACCCTCTCCACCACCTACAAACCCACAAAATCTGTTATCTGAGCACCCAGAGCAAGGTGATGTCTGCCCCACAGCGGGCCAGGAGACAGCCAGCAACCCCAAAGGGGGCCAAACAAAGCCCTCTGGCAGGGAGCACACACCCAAGCCAGGGCACCGAGTCCCCCGAGCCCTGCTGGGGCTCATCCCACCCCTGCAGGCAGAGGGGTCCCAGAAATCAGCCACGGGCACTCAGCTGTGCTACTATGAATTCCCTCCTCAATAAACCCAGCAGAGTTTTCCCAGAGTTTCACTGGGCTGGCCGTGCAGCACAGCCCTCACTCGGGATGTCACTGCCATCTCACATCATCCCGTGTCACCAAACCCACAGAGGATCTTTGGGATTTCAGCACAGATAAACATGAGGAAAGGGTCAGCTTTTCAATAGATTTTGATCATTTCAGAAGAGAAAGTAATAATATAAATAATTTAGAAGGTATTTATAAAATATGAATGAGATTCTTCTATACTGCCTCTTTCTACTTACTTACCTTCCTTCCTACTTTCTGTGAGGAAATGGGGCTGCTGAGAGATGCAACATCGTTGTTATTCAGCAAGCAAGAGCATTTAGAGGTAACTTTGCCCCAGAGTACCATTTTCAACCATCCAGCCCCCAGCTGGGACTAATGCATCACAGCAATGGAAGTTTGTGGTTTCTGGCTGGAAACACAAGTCCTGAGCATTAACCTGAGTCTTGAAAAATAAAAATAAATGTGTGCAACCCTGCATCATTGAGTTTGATCCTTATACAATTAAACAATTAATCCACATTGCTAATCGAATTTTTTAGATTTTTATCTTTCTTATCTGTATCTATAGAGCTATATACATTTATCTATATATCTATTTGTTTTATAGATACATATGCATAGATATTAAAATATATATATATATAAATCTATAGAAAATCAATCTAGATTTTTTAAAAAATGTAATAGTTTACACTTTGCTATACCCAATATAATTTTTCTAATGTCGGTAGATGTGGCTAGTAATAATTGAAGCTAAAATGAACTGGTCTGTGTGCAAATCCAAAATTACATAATGTAAAATGCTGTTTTCATGCCTTGATGATAATTAGGTTTAAAATGAAGCACACAGTGATGCAGCTTTTAGCACTGTCCTGAACAGTGGAGTGGCAAACCCTTGGGGACAGTGAGATGAAGATTGATCCAGGCACGACAAAATGTGTAAATTTAGAGCCATGTGGCTTGGGCGCAGCTATTGAATGATATACAAAGTATTTGACCACTTCCTGAAGGTCTAATTGACCAGAACAATCCATGGCTTTCTCTATTCGGTTTTCACATCAGCTGCTTTGGTTTCCAGTAACATTTTCAGGCAAATATTTCTGAAGCATTTCAGTATGGAGGAGAATGGCTGCGTGGAAAAAGCAGACCACCAGCTGCTCCCCTGGGAGCCCAGCAAAAAGGAACAGTTGATTTCTTATTAATGTAAATGAGCTCGTTATCTGGGTTGCCTTCAGACTGAGTTCAGCAGTTCAGAGCCTCTATTCCAGGAAATACAGAATTTATGTAACAGAAACGAAGAGAAAGTGAAGGAAGGATTTTGTGAGCGCCTGTTTCCCGACTAAATACTTTTGCTATTCTGGTGTCAGGCTGGATGGGTGGAAGCTGAGATGGGACACGCTGGGCCATACCCTGAGCTGCAGGAAGATTTTATAGACACTGAGGTATTTAAAGAGGATTTCCAGGACATCAAACACCCCATACTGTGTTGTAGTTTTATTAATATATGCCTGCATCAGGAAAAGTTTGTGCAACTGATACTCTCACAAGTTCCAGAACAAACTCACCAAACTGCATTTCTTGGAGTTCTTTATAGAGCACAAAAGCTCTAAGGATGGGCAGTCCTTTCCACCAGGGTTGCTTCTGTGGGTTTCTAGGCTGACTTGGTCAGAACATAACCGGGAGGCCTGGGAATGCCTGAGCTCTGGTCCTGCATTGTGCTCCCCTCAGAAACACGCATCTGTTTCATAAGAATGATTTATCAGCCTTAGTCAGTGATCTGAGACCTATATGGTGTGTTCAGCAAGGTAATTAAGAGTGTAGCACCTGGTAGAAATATAATTTAATGGAAAAAAAAGCCACTGAGTGAGAAAGAATGTGCAAGAAATACATTAATTTTCCCTTTTCTTGTGTTATCCAGGAATTATTATTTTTTATTTCATTCTGTAGCCCTTTTATTAGGAAATGAAACCAGAAATCTCTCACTCTTTCTTGCTCGGTCTCTGTTGCTCACCTTGCTCCCAGAACGAGTCCCCTGCTCCTCCCCTCCCTCGGCAGCGCCGCGCGGTTCGCCCGCAGAGCCGAGCCCGCACCTGCGGGAGGGAGCGGCCCCGGCAGGGCCGGCCCGGGGGAGGCGGAACCTCGACCGGGACCGGGCCGGGGCCAGGCTGGGGAAGGCGGAACCTCGGCCGGGCCTGGACCGGGGGAGGCGGAACCTCGGCCGGGACCGGGCCNCGGGGAAGGCGGAACCTCGGCCGGGACCGGACCGGGCCGGGGAAGGCGGAACCCCCGCCGGGCCGGGCCGGGCCGGGCCGGGCCGAGCTGTGAGCACAGCGGGGGCAGCGCCGCAGCAGCGCCGCGGAAGCGCTCGGGGCTGCCCGGAGCCAGGGCGTGTGTGCCCCCGGCCGCACGGGAAAGCGGGGCTGGGCTCTGTGCTCTCCCGCTCTGGACCCCGAGAGCTGCCCACGAACCCTCTTCAGAGCCGTTCCCCTCCCGCAGCCACTGTCCCAGCTGAATTTGAGTCCAGCATCCCCTAAGCACTTGCTGAGAGCTTGAGATGAGCTGTCTTTGGCCTTTTCACGGTGCCTGGGCTCCGAGAGCCAGCGCTTGGCCCCCTCCAGGGAGCGGTGCTCCCCAGGCTGCCCCATCCCTGTGCGTGCCAGAAAGTTGCCAACTCTGTCTCAGCGATGAGGGATTTTACAGCAGCTGAGGCTGAGGGGTGCCACTGCCCGAGTCCAGCTCATGGAATGCTCTCTGCTTCTGAAAATTAACTTCTGACTGGCCAAAATGGGGTGCAGGCGACTCCCTCCAAGACTGATACCAAGGTGGTAATGCCAGGAGGGGCTAAGGGCATTCCCAGGCATATTCCCCAGACTTCCAGCTCTCGGGCTGCTGTTTGAACTATTAAACATTCTTCCAGGAGGGAGAAGCTAAAAAACCTCCGTTGGAATACTGAGCCCACACGCTGGACATAGTAAGTCCATGTCTCCTATTGCATATGTCCCTCATTCATTCTCCCTTCAGAGAATCTCCCAGAAGCTTTATCAATTATTTTTTTTTTCATATAATTCTCTGCCTGAAACAAGAATTTTCTCCACCATGGGTGACAAAGCCTGGTATCTCTCTTTTCCTGGCTGTTACTTAAGGTATAAGATCCATATCCCCAACACAAACCATGCTGGGACTTCTAATTGGGTTTTCCTCCCACTGTAACTCCCTCTGCCATCTGTTCCTCTTTTTCTCTCAGATGATACATCCCTCAGTCACTGAGCAGAGCCGTGGCAAGCCAGCCCAACCCTGGAGACTTTGCCAGAGCAGCACCTTCCCTCCTCCCCATGCCCCAGCCCCAGGTCTGGGTGGGAGGTGGAACCCCAAACCATCGCCTGCCCCCCCGGCAGAGCGAGGGGATCATGTGCTGGTGGGTCACTACATTCCAGTCCACATCCCTGGCTGGGGTTTGCCTCCAGATCTGCCATAGGGTTCTTTGAAAAGGAGGCAGAAACCCCAGTTTTTGCAGAAAAAAAACCTGAAGTCTGAGCAAACTGGCAGTTTGAAGTCTGGCTCTGAAGTCCAGAGCAAACCTGTTTTTAAGCAGCAGCAGAGCTATTTAACCTCTGACACAACCAATTTTTCTGCTTAGTTGAAATTGCCTGTCCCCAGTGCTAACGAAGGGCTCTGGAGCCTCTCTGCTGAGATAATTGGTAGCCCCAGGCTTCAATAGGATCCAGGAACTGCTTTCCACTGCTTCATCTGAGGAGACAGTAATCTGCTGGAAACATGGCCACTTCTTCTTGCCCCTTTCCAGACCTCTAGTCATGTTAGAGTTGAGCTACAGCAAATGAAAATACATTAGAATTTTAAAAGAGTGCATAAGTGATTCTGGCTCATTGGGAAACTTGAAGCTAATGTTGCCTGCAGCTATTACTAGTGTTTTCAGAAATAATTCATTAGCTGCAAAAATCTTCTCTTATTTCTTGGGAAATGAAAGAAAAAACTAGCTGTTTGACTTTCCTTGTTGATTCCTTCCTTCTCGTCTCCTTCAGCACTCTCCAGGCTGCAAAGTTGAGACTGTGGAGACACAGGTGAGCTCTTGGCCAGCTGCCGTAGGATGATCCCTTTCACCAGTTCCCATGTTCACTTGTGGTTTTCTGGGCAGGGTTTCTTGACTTGCCTGAGCCCACCTGGCAGAGGTGGCCTCTGGCTGCCAGAGCGATCCCCAGAGCTGCAGGGGAGATACAAAAGGACTGGCTGGGCCAGCCAGGAGACACGGCCAGGACAAGGCCAGGGGGCCCCAGGGAGAGGGGCTCACCCCAGCAACTCCAACACCTCTGCTTTCATGGGGTAAGGAAGACCCAGGGAGATTTTATTTCTCTGCACTTCAGTGTTTTTTGTTTTGGTCCCAGAAGAAAGGCAACACATGCAACTGAATGAGAGAGCAAGAGAGGAGAATTTATAGATTTTCTCTCAGAGAAAATACACCAGGAGCTGAAGGTAAGCTTCATGTGTCAAATATTTTGGTCAACCTCAAAATGTCTGAGAAATACAAAACAAAGTTTCCAGTAATTTCTGTAAGGCACTGAAGAATTGAAGGCCTTTCTGAAAGTCCTGAAGAGCACCAGAAGCTCTGAAGTGACTGCACCTGCCCTGGCTGCTGGCTGCAGCCCTGGCTGAGCGTGCCTCGCTCTGCACAGAGCGGGTACAGCTGCCCAAGCCACCCCTGTGGCTGGAGAGGGACAGAGGGGGGAGTCACCCTGGGGCTGTGAGTGGGAGCTCCTGCCCAGCCCACTCGAACTCAGCTCAACTTTGCTGACAAAGTTAAGGAACTCTCTTTTTTCCAGGACAAGGTATTAAAACCTCAACATCTAAGCAAAACTTGGAAGATATGTGAGTGATTGGCTTGTTGTGCAGGAGAGCCCTTGTGCTCTCGATGCCTTCTGAGAGCCCCACCGGTGCTGCCAGGGGCTCTGGGTGCCCCTGGCACAGACAGAGCCCCCTGCTCGTCCTTGGGGGTGCCCAACCCCAGGGCTCCCCCCTGTGCCCCCACCCCACGCTCCCTTCCCTCCACACCCAGCACACGTGCCCGGTGCCATCTGGAAGGGAACTCGTTTTTCCTCCTCAGTGGTTTGACACAGCAATTAGATTGGGTTCAACTGCTGGGACTTTACCACCTGTGCTAATAGCCAAAATTGCTTTCAAAGATAGACTGCAACGTTTGGAATTTGGTGAGAGATTGCCATCCCTTTTAATTACATTTTCTGTTTCTAATGAGACAATTATAAGCATTCCAATAGCTCCCAGTCACCAGCTTTCCACTGTATGAGAGCATAGCAGGGGAAGGCATGCTCACCGCCCCCTTTTCTTTCCTCTCCCACCCACTAAGTTCTTTGAGCAATTCACAAGTGTGTCATGTATATTCACCTCCATCCTGGCAGAGATCCTAGCAGCACTTAGACTGCCCAAAGCCACTCCTGGAGCCACTGCACTACCCCAGCTCTTAGACCTGAGCACCAAAGTCCCAATTCAGTGACCTTCATAGTGCAGCACGTGTAAAGAACAGCTGTGCACCCTCCACTCACTCCTCTTTCTCAGCTCAGCTCACAAGTGCTGAAATCAATGATATTGTCCATAGTGTGGAGAGGATATTGTCCCAGAAGCAGGAGGAGCACAGCAGGTGCCTGCTGGACCAGCGCCACTCTGTCACTCCAGTGATCTTCTCCCAAAGGTCAGTGACTTCAGCTCAGAAACTCTCCTGGAAAATGGACTGGAAGCTCAGGTTCCTGCTGTGTGGTACCTGAGTACTGAAGGGCTGTTTCCTTCCAGCTAGAAATCCTTTCTGCTCTTGAAACCAGAGCCCTTTAGTCTTAAGCAGCATCAAATGTTGTTACTGTAAGATTGCTCAGCTCTGCAGATAAATACTGCATTTAACATTCCTGTGTAATGAAGTACAACACACTGGTCAAGAATGGAGGTTTATTTAAGGCAATATAAAAATATTGCCATTAACCCAGAATTCCTGTGCCCTGCAGACCAGGATGCTGGAGAACAGCCCCTGAAAGCAGGGTGGGTTTAGAACCTCCCCACGTGCAGCTGCTGTGGAGTCACAGCAATGACACAGCCACAGGTACTGTGACATCTACAGCCCCAGCAGAGCACAGAGCAGCAAAAGCAGGAACAAGGGTGAGAACTTGACCAAGATTAAGCTTGGGAGTAGGAGCCAGCAGTGAGTCAGAAGCTCTCGGGTTGCTTGCCAGCCCTGTGCCCCTCTTGCCCCACACAGCACAGGGAAGATGCACATTCCCGTAGCTGCAAACAGCACCCAAACTTGGGATTTCTCCACTGAGATTCCTTCAGGATTGGCATACTTGGTTTGTGGTACCAAGAGACCAGAGAACAAAGAGCTCGGACTCCTGGAAAGAATGAATTTCCAGCCAACCTGGAAATATCAATTGATTTTCAAACCAAAATAATTTCCTTTATGTTTCTTTTAATTTTTTTTTCCTTACAGTTTCTAGAAAATCAGTCTGAAAAGCTTTGCTAGGGTTCAGAGCTGTCCAGCTGCAGCCCTGACACAAACACAAGGCGTGTGTTAAAGAGTTTCCATCACAAGCCCCAAGCAGTGGGGCCCAGGCAGGCTCCTACCAACACCCCGTCCTTGGGGAAGCTTCTCCAGCAGGATCGAGGGCTTACCTTTACCTAGTGAAACATGAATCACTGTTGTCTGATTAGAGATGATCTTCCCAGTACTTTTCTGACTAAATCATGCTGTTTTGACACACTAGTTCAAGAGCTGTCACTTTAATTATGAGTGGTGATGCACAAAACCAGCAGTAGCAGCAACAACAACAAAAAAATTACAAATCCCTGACTGCTAAACCCAGAGATTTAATGAGATCAGTGGAGAGGCTGGAGGAGCTGCTCGCTGCACGTGGACAGGATGAGCACCCAGAGCCTGTCCCTGAGGGGCCCTGAGCCCTTCCCTGAGCCTTGTGGTGAGCTTTACACTCCCCCTCTGACAGCTGAGAAGACGAAACAGCAGAGCAGAGCTGGGGTCTGTAAGAGGCCAAAAAAAAAAAGAGAGAGAGAGAGAGAGTCAGTGATCTTAATATTTAAAGACTCCAAATACTCAAAATAAGGAATAAAGGACAAAAAATGTTTGGGAAGCTAGAGATAATAGAATAGTCTAAGTTATGGAGAAGCATTGCTAACTCCCACCATTCCAGCAGAACATGCTCAACTCACAAAAGGAACAATTTGTCCTTAGAGCAACACAGCTATTTAAGAAAATTACATTTTTTGTTTTCTTTTTCTTTACCTTTGGCTCCATTACTCGGCATATTTTATCTCTTGTTTCTAAATGTGCAAGGGCTCTTTCCTTGTGGAAGGAAGCAGATCCTCATATCTTCAGATGACTGCAATCCCACATACCAGGACACTCAGGGAGCTGATGGGCCTGTGAAGATACCATTTGAAAATGGTCTTTTAACACCTTCTGTTGCAAATGCAGAAGAAAACTGCTTAGTCCCAGGCTGGACATTACAGGGTTAGGGTGAGGAAAAGCACAATTCCCCCATGGCCTCTCTCTCCATCCCATGTCAATGAAATATTTCTCTACAAAAGAAAGTCACGTGGGTTCTTCAGCAGGTTGTAAAAGGATCTGGATTTTTTGCTTGACTTTTCATCATTAAAAGTTGAGATCCTCAGCTGGAGAGCAGGATCCTACTGAAGTGTAGGAACATCAGTCGAGCTTAATTTTGCTGTTGCCTCAGTCGGACTCGCTGGTTCTTTGGCTCCATTTGCTGCTCTGCCCGGAGGAGCCCGGAGGGTGCAGAGTCCGGAGAGTGACCCACAGAGAGTGACCCGTG
>VYXF01011498.1:0-30162 GCA_013397295.1 Polioptila caerulea | reverse complement strand
TCAGCGAGGGCAGGGGCCGGGCTCACGGGGAGAGCAGGGCCCGGCCCGGGCCGCCCTCCCGCCGCTGTCGCTCGCCGGGGAGGGGGCGGCAGGCGCCGCCATTTCGCGGGCCCTGCCCGCGTGGCCGGGTCCGGCGCTGTGCGCGGGAGGGCGAGCAGCGGAACGCGGGTATCGGTGCGTTCGGTATCCTTTACCGGGATGGGCGAGCGTGGCTTCGGGCGCTTCATTTTCTTTTACAAAATAAAGTAAAAACCAGCAGGTAAGAGGTGTTCAGTGACTTGTCCAAAGGCACGAGCCGCGCAGCGCCAGCCTCCCTCTCGGCCGTGCTCAGCCCGCCGCAGTCTGCCCGGGGTGCCCGCTCGGCCCCCGCTGCTGCCGGGGCTCGGCTCGGGTCCGTGGGGCGGCGGGACCCTGCCCCGTCTAGGGTGCACCTCACAGGCTTTTGGGTGCTTTAGCCAGGTAAATGATGTTGCGTTAAATAGTTTGCCACTGAGGAACGGAATAGAAAGCAAAGGCTGTGTCTGGAATGAAAACAGCCCAGTTTGTAACGCAAGCACTGCCACGAGTGGTGATTTTTATAGCTAAAGATTCGCCTTGGGAGCGGGGTGTGAATGCAGCCATGCGGCCGTGGATGGCCACACGCCATCCCCGGTACCCTGGAAGGCGATCCCGAGCCCTGCCCGTGTGCCTCCCTGTCCCCGTGTCGGGGGCCGTGCTGCGGGACCCGCCGGAGGCAGGGCCTTGTCTCTGAACAACACCAGCTGAGCTGATGGGCTTGAAATGGAGTCACGCAGGGCCGTGCGCAGGGAGAGGAACAAAGCCAGGAGCCTTTACAGCAGCTGGGACTAACACGGAGAGAACAGCTGTGTCCTGCTGGAAGAAGCTCTGGTCCAGACTGGCTCAGAATCATGTCATGGCTCCATGCTTAGTTTTTTCTGTTTGTAGAATACACTCTGCTTAATTCAGCTCCTGTTAAAATGCTCTTTCCAAATTAAATGTGTTTGTAGGCAACTAATTTTTGAAAGCAGGACTTGTGAAATAAATCTCAATGCTGTTAATCCAGGTTCCAGAACACCAAAAGATGGAAAGACAATCAAAGAAAGGACATTTTAAGAGGATTACAGGGAAAACTAATCTTGTTACACTGCAAGCCCCTGTTACATGCACAACACAAAAGGAACTGTAAACGTGATTTGTGTTGCCTAGCTTGGCAAGGAAGGGAAAGTGGGGAGGTCTGAGATAGTCAACAGCTGCAGCAGCACTTAGTATTAAATTTATTCAGTTTTATGCTTGGGTTTTATTCTCCTTGGCAAATCCTGGTGGAAAATGTCTTTAGCTAAATGAGTTCTTCAGCTCAGGAAGTTCCTCAAGAGGCAGCAAAAGGCTCTCCAGTCCCAGTTCTTGTTCCTGTGCAGTGCAGCAGGAGCTCTGGTGTCCCTCAGCCCATTCCGGGGCTCAGGGGACACTCCTGTGCCCTGCCCAGGGTTAGGGTAAATAGCTAAAAGTCACGTTTGTTTCTAAGTACCACAGCCCCAACGAATGTATCTGTACTCTCTGCCAGCCCTCACAGGGACCCTGTCAGCATCTCCCGTGTGCCAGCACAGAATCATTCTTTTCTCTGGGCAGGGGAGATGGGAAAAGATGAGATCTTCCTGAATTCCTAAACGAGGCCTTTTTAGATTAAATGTTTCATGTGCCATCCTCTTAACTGCTACATTGTTATGTTCAGGGTTCTTTTAATATCAGAACTGACTATGAAGAAATCCTAACTTTAGTTGGGGTACAACCTCTGTTTTCCCAACATAATAACCTAAACCAGAAAATCAGCACCAGATATCTACAATGTTCTTGACATTTCTAATACAGATTGTGATTTTCCAGCACAGAGACTTTATTTTAAAAAAGGCATCAAGAAAGCCATGAAAAGATGTCCCTGAACTGTTGGGTCAGCAGCTTCACTGTGATAGTCAAAATAAAACAGTCAGCACACTGATGGGGTTGGAAAAAAGGCTTCGTGAGCTTCTGCCAAATCACACACACTGTTCTTTTTAGAATAGGAAAAGTCCCAAACACAAAATCCACAGATAACTGCTGTGGCTCCAGGCAGCTTCCCCTTCCCATTCGGCTCTCCTGCAGAGCCTTTTACAAGAGCTAAAAGATGCACCTCAGCTATCTTGCAGGTCAACATTCCCAAAAAATTTGGCACAAATTCTTTAAGATCTTAACCCTGAAACCAAGACTGATGGATCACTAAGTCCTATTTCTTCCTTGGGGAGTCAGGGCTGCAGACACCGAAGCCAGGAGCAGAAGCTGAGCCCAGCCCTCCCTGCTCTGCCCGGGGCAGCCCTGCGAGCAGAATGGCTGCAAGGTTAAAAGGCTGCGGCAGAAAGGGGCAGTTCTGAGGAGAAACAAGAGCACTGTCTCAGCCGTGTCTCCTGCCTTTGCTGCATCAGGCACACGGGAGATGACAGGAAAAGTCAGGGGCAAAGCCCCACTTGTATCCAGAGCTCACATCAGCTTACCCCGAATCCACACGGTGCCACCGGTGTCCCAGCAGGAAGCCGTGCTTGCAGCAGGGTCTGGGAGAGGAGACTTACACGGGCCCAAGAGGGGATCAGGGTGTTCAACAGCATTGAACAGCTCCCTGTGGCAAAGTGCCTTAATCCAGGTTCCTATAAAACACAGCATTAGCCACCAGTGACTGCTGCAGAACAGGCCCAAGAGCAGGCTCTAGACCCATCCCAGCAGAAAGCTCAACAGCAGCAGATGAAGGCAGGGAGAACCTGGGCCCACTGCTGTCAGTGTGCTCCCTACTTTCCAACAGGAATTGTTTAGTAAGGAGTTTCTGAGATGGAAAAATTTGCAATACAAAGCCTCAGCCTAGCAAGTTTCTTTTAATTTTTAAATGTACAGCATTTTAATTCTACAAATGTAAAAAAAAATTAAAACCAAAAAAACCTTTACAATGTTAGGGGGTTTTTAGCTTATAATGAGCACACCCAACGTGATTCAATGCAATCTGGTCTGCAGTTCCTGTGGCCCGATTGCTTTGGATGATGCAAATCAAATGGCCAAGACATTCAGCTCTGAGACAGCACCTGCAGGAACTGCTCTCTGTGGCAGGAGCTCCCGTGGGCGCTGCACACAGGTGCAGGAACTGCTGCTGCAGTCACAGGTAAGGAAACACTGACTGTAGCTCACACTGGACGAGACACAACGCGTGTCAGCCTGCGGGGCCAGTGCTGGGGCCAGCGCTGCTGCAGGAGCAAAGCCCTGGTGTGCAGCACTGCCCCCAGCATCGCTGGGGCAAGGCAAGGCTGTGGCTCAAGTTACAAGCAAACAAGGAAACGGAGTTTAAGACTCTGCTTCGAGGAAGTCCCATCCACTGGCTGTGCCAGGTTCCTCGTTTAAGTGAACTTTTAAGTTTCGCTTTGAAGTCCAGTTTGAGCTCCCATTAACACAGCTGCACTAACACTGTGGCACAAATAACAAACTGTACCCACATTACTTTGCATTCCCTTGCCCTGCCAGGTCTGCACACCCTGCACAGCACAGAACATAGAACATTCTCTATGCACTCGAGAACCACTGGAAGTTACTCCACAGCTTAACACACTGCCCGGACTAGAGCACAAGCATTACAAGTCTATAAAAAAGCAGCCCCTGTGGTGGTGTACAGGAATGAATTAACCAAAAAAATTTAGTATTACCATTTATTGGTGACAAACACTACGTTTTACTTACATTCCATGGGGAGAAAAAATTCCAGCGTAAACAATGAACGGAAGCAGTACTGAACTCGCGCGGCTATCGTGCTGTACCTGGACCAATGCAAACCTCAGCGCGCACCCACCGTGCGCACGAACACAACATCAAAAGCAACACAGTTATATAGAAACATAGGTAATTTTTTTCAGCCCTACATGGAGATGTAATTAAACAGTATAAAGCACTCAAGGAAAATCAATCTGCAGTTTTATATGCACTACACTGAGATCATATCCTGTACTGTAGTGAGCTGTGAGCCACCAGCACACAGTCCCTAAAACACAGCTCGGAGATCACTGAAAGTCACGTTGCATTCGAGTTCCCCTACCCCACACTCAAGAAAACTAGAAATTAAACAAAAATGATCAAACCAAGTTTAAAATTCCTAAAGTGTTTAAATTCATTCACCCATTGGATAATTAGGGTTGGTTTGCGAAAATATGGGGCTTTTTAAAATGGTGGGACACAGCCTGTTTCCAGTGAAACGCTGCTATTCCAATAAAACCAAATAACCACATACATGGATATGATCTTCCCAAGTTAGTTCACAGGTAACATGTCAGTCTCAGAAGACAAAGTTTCTAAACTGTGCTATGGTTCTAGATACAATTAAGAAACTTTTAAAGAAAAATTTATAGTGTCATTTCAATCAAAACAATATAATGAAACTAAAAATGTATCACTGTTTGAAGAAAAAGCAACAGTTATGATTTAGACACTACAGTAGGTTGTAGAGACTGTAGCACTCCAACAGTTAGGTTACATTAAGAGGAAGCATTTGATTTTCTCTGGTGCTTTCAGGTTTGGGTTCAGTCAAGAGCCTATTTCAGGCAGTGCTGTCCAGTGTTTGTCCCAAAGGGTTTGCGCTTGCCGGTTTGAGGAGAGGGTCACTTTCCATTTCTTGTTTCACACATCTAAAATGAGAAAACACCTGTTACTTAGGAGACAAAACATTATTTCCACAAATAAGATGCCTTGAATTGGATACAAATAATTTGATGTGCATTAAAAAATTTGTTACCATATAACTGCCCCAATTTTTAATCAATTAGCACTTTGTTAATCCACCGTTAATTTGAGAGCTTATTACCTCAATGAGAGGCTCAACTCCCAAACCCAGCCAAGGGAATAATATTCACCCTCTCCATGTTTCTGCTGAAAACGAACTCTGACCCCTGCATACCCCCTTACCTGTGACACACAAGACTGCAAGAGAGAGACAGGAGCAGCTGGAGCCCCAAGCCCACGGCAGAGTCCCCCTCCTCACACAGAAATGGGAAGGGGCAGCCGAGCTGAGCGAGGCCAGAACTGCGGGGGCCCGGAGCTGTCACCCTGGGCTGGGCTCACACCACAGCCCCCACCCTCCAGCCACTCACTCCTGCTCAGTGCTTTGCCTTGGACACATGAAAGCGACAGGCTCGACCATCCAACCCTCCCTCTGGTCCTGCTGGGGGCAAACAGCCCTTCCTGGCAAATCAAACCCCTCACGGGTTACTTGTCTGAAAACTCTCTAAGGGTCAGTTTGCATCAGTGCCAGGCAAGTTGGTGGGAACCACTCACACAGACATTGGTCCATTTCCTGTCCTTGGCATCTCTGTGGTTTGTTGGTCCAACTCAGACAGCAACTTTAAAATATTCAGTGCAGCCTAAAGAGAAGAGAGAGCACTCAGCAATTCGGCCTCTGGCCAGTTCAATAACTTAGTGAAAGCACTCACTTAACCCAAACAAATGTTCTTATTTTGGTGATATATTTAAAGAATTTTTTTAAGTTCCATAGTTGTGATGGAAAATGCAAAGGTGCAGAATTTCATCTTGCTTCATTAAACAATCGGATGGTGCTGTGGCTGGGGATTCCCACTGCTCTGGTTTCAGCACTGGGGGAAAACTAACACACCAGAACTTGAAGCAGCAAGGAAAGAGACACCAAATTAGTAACAGCTCAAACTGTGCAGAGCTTAAGGACAGAAAAATATACAGAACCAGGTCCTTTTGCAAATAAGAAAACAAGCTACACAAGAATCAAAAATACAACACAGGTGGGGCCCATGTGACTGTTTCCCAGGGTCAGTGTGACATGGCTCAGGCCAATCAGTCACCTCCCTTGAGAACTGACATTCTTTTCCCCAATTCATTCAGACCAATTTCAGGTGCAGCTTTCCAGCATATCCCTGACTCTGGCACGTGCCTTAGTGAGAGCTAAACCCTGAGCTGAGGAGGGGGCTCACAGTGACCCCAGTCACAGTGTCCAAGCTCTTCCCCCTTCTCCCCCTGGCCTGAGCCCTGTGCTCAGTCTGACAGGAGCTCTGCACAGCAGAATGTAGAGATGGGCATGAAAATGTCCAAAGAAAGTGACAAAGAACAACGAAATCTGTATCAAACTGCGTCCATTAGGAAAGTACTGCAACAATTTTTAGTATAAAAATCAGCAAAATCAGATTTTCCTGAGTGTATTCACATGCTGCAAACTATTCCTTCAGACCGCTGCACTCAGCTCACCTCTGGAGCCTAAAAGAACAAGAAAAATTCCTCTGAGTGGGAGCAGACTGGGAACATCCTGTCAGCTCCACCTAAAGTCTTTTACAGCTGAAGTCCCCTGCAGTAGGTTTCACTACAGCAGGCTCATTCTTTCACAAAGAAATATTTCAGCCACTGGTAATAAAAAATCTTTTTTATAAAGGGAGCTGAACAGATTTAGTGTGTCTCTTACTACCCAGTGCTGAACTGCATTTCTTCCACAGGGGATTCCACTTCTGCAGCAAGTCTGGGATGGTGAACCCATCACAGTTCCCAATGAAATCCCAGCCCATTCTGATATATTAAGGAAATAAGCTGAGATGCTGTTAGGTTTATACATTCCTTCCTGTGCATCTGCTGTCATGGGCTCATGCAAATGCTATCAAGATGAAGCAAATGTGTTTTTTGTAGACCAAAACTGTGATCATATGTTCAGTATTATTTAGATTAGATTCTGATATCACTAATCATTATTTCCGCAACCCTGTAAAATACTAAGGCAAAAATTAGGCAGGGAACTGTAGAACATCTAACTGCTCCCAGCAGTGATTTAAAACCTTGTTCTCCCCTCAGGGAAGGCCCAAGAGCAGCATGTCAGCAATGTTCATCATACCATGTCGTGGCAAGACTCCACATCCTTTCCAATCCCATGACTGATCAGCGGTGGCTGAGAGGAACAGTTTATAAGGGATACAAACTCGTTCTTGTTATTTTTTGGAAAATCTTTATATTCAACCTGAAGAAAAGAGAAGGATTTATTTCTTTTCAGTTAACCAAGTACAGGAAGTATATCACAACTACTACAGATTATTTGCCCATACATGAAGCTGAGCCTTTCTTCTCAACATTCTCTCAGCCAGCAGAACCACTCTATTTGAAGTTTAACCACACTTACAATGTTTTTTAGTACTCACAAAAGCTTGGCAAGGCTCCTGAATAAATGCATGTGGCTACTTAATAATGATTTTTACTGGAGCTTTTATTCTGATCACTGCTGTCTGCATTTCAAATTTCTATATTATGCTTTTCAATCCACTGAGCTCATCTGTCATATGAACATGGGAACTGAATGCAATTCTCATTAAAGGAGCAAATGTAAGAAAATGCAGAGCTTATAGCAAAGGTAATGTATGACAGGTAAGTGAAAACCCCTGATTTCACATCAGCCAAGTTCAAGTCCACACTATCTTCCTACACTGGGACAATTTTAAGAAAACACTTCTTTAATTTTGTTCTTCCATGACCTCAGAGTGGCACTGAATTGGGGTTGAGAATGGTACAGAAATGAGCATTTGAAAATTAAATTTAAAAATATGTAAAATTTGGTACGTGTCATAAATAAAGTGAAACTGTTACATGAATTTCAGCAGGCTCAGAACTCATCTCTCACCAGCAGAACTGAACAGGTTTTGAACAAACCCAAGGTTAGACCAGCTTGGATAGCTTTGGAAGAAGCGTTGCAAAGCTGAGAGTTACCTGGATTCCTTGAACGTTGGAAAGATAGTCTAGCTGCTCAGAGGGCCTGGTCAGAGGCCCGTGGGGGAAGTGTCCTGGGGAGCTGCTGCTCTTCAGGATGGTCTCTGCAGTGGGAGAGGTGCCCCCGTAGAGCAGCTCCCGGGCGATCATCGCCGTCACCGTGGCCTTGGCGGGGTTGGGAGCTGCCCGACTGAACTCTTTGGTGTGGTGTCCTTGACTGGCTCCTACAGCCTGTGCAACCTCAGGGACCATGGGAAGAATTCCAGCAGGAAGCTGCTGATGGCTGAGATAAGGCATCCTAAACTCATCTTCTTTATTACCTGGGAGGAGAGAGGTGCACACTGAAGAGCTGCTGTTTGAGAGTCCTCCTGCAGGCACATACAGGCACCAAAAGTCACTTTGGAAAAAAAAAACTCATTTCAAATTACTTTTGAAATACTAACAAACTTGGTTAGCTCAATCCTCCTTTGGAGGGTTAGAGCTTCAGCACCATCGAGACAAAGTTTTCTTACTGAGTTACAGACTCAGTGCAACACCTGCTTCTGCCAAAGGGAGCACCTCTTCCTCCAGGAGGAACTCCTCCAAGTCAGTCAAGCTCACAGACATCTCAGTTGCAACCATATTCTAGATATATCTTTTGCTTCCAGAATTTTTTATTCCATAATTTAAACTGTAGGAGCAAATAATGAAACCACAGAATGGCCAGAGCCACCACTGAATGACGTAAAGAGAGTGACAGTCCACAAAGTTTAAACTGTGTATTGTGAGAACAAGCAGGCAGGAAAGGTAAAATGGACCATTAGTACAAAGAGGCAAGACTATTTACTGCAAATGTCCAGTCACTGTCAATTGACAGCAATTTGCTGACATTATGGTATAAGTTAGACTAAAGAGGGATAAGAACAGCTTTTTAAGGGGAACTCACATAGAGCAATGGATGGAACTTGCACAGGTGTGCTCAAGAAAGGTGGGGGAGACATTGCCATCAAAATAAACCAAGGAGTCATTTTTATGGCAGAACAGATTAATGAAGTTCTGCAGGGCTGAGCTGTTTCAAGTCTAAGGATGAAAGCCAAAATTGGTAGATGGAAGAAAACATGGATAGCAAAATCTGAATAGGAAGTCAGGAAGTTTACCTAAGATCTTATGGATGCAGTAAAATAGTACTAAAGTCCAAGCCAATTCCAACTTACTATAATTTAAACAGCAAAGTTATACTTAAACACACGAAGTACCTGAAACATGCTCTCCAGAACAGCAATGTGTGGTGATAGACAAACTTTCCATAATGATTGCTCCCACCAGATGACATTCCAGAAAGCAATGTCTGTGTCCAGGGGGGCCAGGTTTGGGGCGTTTTGGTTCTAGCCTGCTACCTTGGGTGTGACCACCACAACTATTCACTGAAACGAGTGCAGGCACAGCTCCTGCTCTCAGTCAGCTGAGACCAGGCACAGACTGAGGTGGCTCGGGACAAGGCCATTCCATCCCTCTCCAACTCTGCCTGAGGATGACCAGTTAGTAGTGACACCCTTCCTCAGCTTCATGCCAGGAACTGGGGCCTCAGGAGGAATGAGCTCCTTGGGGTTTGAACACCAAAGCCTTTCCAAGGGCTCCATTTGGCTTGCAAGGCAGCAGCTGCACAGCTCTGCTCACCCAGAGTGCTACTGGCACTGCTGAAGGGCTGGGACCAGCCCTGGTACCCCAACAGGGCCCTGCTGCTTTCACCAGGTTACTCACTAGCTGAAGTCTCTTCAGAGCCCGGCTCAAAGAAGGTTACTTTTCTTCCATCACCTGGTTTCTTCACTGGGGTCTTAAAAATAAAAGGAGAAGAACTCAAACACACAATGTCCCTTTAAAACTGTTTTTCCCCCAAATTTTGAAGTTTTCAAGATGCAGGTGATCTGACTAGCCAAAATTTTACTGAAAAAGTTATTATTCAAAAACATTATCAATAATTACATTGCTATCAGAAAAAGACAAGTCCAGCGATTCTTATTCATTGAAGGCCTAAAACTACCACATGCCAGAGAAGTGGTATTAGGAACACAGCTACTCAGAACCAGATACCAGAATAAAGCCAGGTAAAGTGCCATCAGCCACTGGTACTGCTGAGGGGAGCACACCAGACACAAATGAGCAAATACATGAAAAGGAGAAAACCAACCCTGGATTTGCTCTTTGAACTCCCTTAGGAGTATCTGCTGAACCAGCAGCAGAACACAAGGCTCCTTCCCTAAGGGACCCAAAACCAACTTTTCACTGCAGCTGTGACAAGGCTGTGTAAAACTCCTGCTACCAGAGTGCTGTAACCTACAGACCTGCAAGTTTCTAAGGCAAAAACATCAATTACCACAGGTTCTGAGACATTTCATAAAGCAGGAATACATTCATTTACCCTCCTGATGAGACTTTGGTTTACTTGAAAACCCAAATGCTTAATGTATCCAGAACATTGGGTATTTAACACTTTTCCAGAGAGCAGTCCCCTCAATACAACTGGTATTGCAGAGGGAATGAACTTCCTACCCTGTTACTGCCTTGCAAAGCTGCTTCTGCTCAGCTCAGGCTTTGCTGCAGCACTAACCAGCTGCTGCTTCCTCAGGACTCACCTTCTCTTCTGTCTTTAATGCTGGTTTTGGAGGCTGAGGTTGAGGGACTTTGAAACCTAAAATTTCCAACATATTTTCAGCTGCATTGCGTTTAGCAACCTTTTTGTTCGTGCCCATTCCTTCAGCTGTGTGTACACCAACTTTCACCTGGATAGAAGAGGAAGAAAATTCAATTCTTAAGCAGTAGTATGGGGATTCCCCTATCAGTGTCTCCAGCATGCCATGAGTCACAAAATAGTTCAAGTGATCACTGTTCTAAGCAAGTTGTCATTTATTATCAATAATCACTGGCCTTCAAGCACAAAAACCTCAAACAGAATACACACAAAGAATTGTATTTCATAATCTCACCTTGGGTACCCAGGTTAGTGTTAATAAATCCTAACACTAACCATTTTTACATTACAAAATATAAGCAGCTTAGTATGTCTTAGCAGAATATTAATATAATACCTGCATAACTCCTGTTAACTAAAACATTAGGCAGTTAGAACATAGACTACTGGTGCCTTGTGCATTTTTTTTTTTAATTATTCAGATCACTTTTCTTGAACCTTTATCTTCTGTGAAATTAGCCCATTAGATATTTTGTTAAATCATGTCATGGAAATTTGTTAACTCTGTATATCATCATGAAAATAAGAAAAAAAAAAAAAGAGATTCCACCCATACCATAGGTCTGTGCAGTGGTCACCCCACAGCAGTGGTCACCCTGCAGGCCCTGCTGGGCAGTGGTCACCCCACAGCCCTGCTGGGCAGTGGTCACCCCACAGCAGTGGTCACCCTGCAGGCCCTGGCTGGGCAGTGGTCACCCCACAGCAGTGGGCACCCCACAGCCCTGCTGGGCAGTGGTCCCCCCACAGCAGTGGCTGGGCAGTGGTCACCCCATGGCCCTGCTGGGCAGTGGTCACCCCACAGCCCTGGCTGGGCAGTGGTCACCCCACAGCCCTGCTGGGCAGTCCCACTGACCTGCATGACGAACTCCCTGCGCCGGGGCAGCCCCCGCTCTGTGATCAGCATGTACTCGGGTTCCTTCTCCTTCTTGGCCTGCTGGATCTGGGCAAGTCTGCTGATGGGATTCATTCCTTGGCCGTATTCTGGACTTGTTTGCAGCTATGTAGAACAGTGTTTAGGAAATAAGCCAAACTTCATGAATATTTGGTTTAATACACAAAACGCAGCATGCCACTGAATTAATTCACCTCTAGATTTTAAAAATACTGAAATAAAAGTTGCTTAATGAAACACTGTCACAGCCAAAGAGAAATCCTGAATTTATTTGGCTCTGCTGTCACACTTGACCACACGTAACCTACCCTGCTAATAGCTTTACAAATTCTAATCCTGCTATATTAGGAGGGACAAGCTTGCAGGAGAATTTGTACAAGCAAAATCAAGCAAAACCCAAAGCTGTAAAGTCTGAGGCTTGAAAGTCAGAGCTTGATTTTTATGTCCTGCTCTTTCCTTTATAAGGTTTCTCTTTCATCTTGAAGTTACTGATAACTGTTTTAAAAGTGGTGTCAGAGCCCCATTAGAGTGGGAGCAAAGCACCAGCTCATTTGTTGCACCCGAGGGCTGGTAAGGGCTGAGCAGCTGAAGAATGTTTATAACTGACTCTGAAAAGCCTCTGTGATGATTATTTGCACAGTCAAAATTCCAACCTTTTCCCCTTACCTTCACTATTGATTTTGTTTTCTTTTTGATTCGTGGCTTCATTTTCTCAACAGTAGGAAGGGGTGGCAATTTTTTCAGTTCTTCTAGGACTGCTATTGCAGCATTTTTCTTTGAGATCTTCTTGCTCTTTCCTTCACCTTCACCCAAGAATTCTCCAACTGATACCTTGGTTACAAAACTCTTCATATGGGGAGGACCACTTTCCTTGGTCACCTGTTTCAGAGGGAAAAACTGAGTGAAAGCGTGATAAACACTTATTAAAAATGGCAAGGCACATTGTTTATAGCAAACTTCTCTCAAGAACTAAGGATAAAGAGATTTCAGATTCTCATACAATCCAAAAAGTAAATCATACTCACTCTAATAACATATGCCCACCCACCTAAGCATATACTTTTAAGAGATCAGATGCAGCAAGCAGTAAACAGTATTTACACAAATCATTAACCCACCTTATTTAATTTATTGATTTACTGTTTCACTATAAAAATAAGACTGTTCTATTTCACCAGTGTGTACCTCCCCACAGTTAACAGCACCTCATTAAATATATCATGGTACAGCAATAAAACATTACAGAGAAAGCAATTCATTGGGATCTCACATTTTAGTCCAGAAATTCTGATTTCTGACCTCTGAAGTTCTGAAGAACTCTGAGAACATCTAAGAGATAGCTGCCCGCTACAGATTTAGGCTTTTAACTCAATTCATAACACATCATACTCCAAAAAATCCATATAGTCAAAAAGTAAGAATGAATTAAGAGCTTCCACCCACAACTGGCATTGTGTGACAGTGTATTTTTACCAGTGGTGTTCAGGCTAATCTGCAATAATTGAAAGTTTAATGTAAAATTTCATAGAATAGTTTCAAGAAGCAATTTAGTTACACACAATTGCATTTTCTTACTATAATAATTCAGATACTTGGCTTAAATGTTACTGTGCCAGCTCAGGAAAGCAGCCTGATAAATTGGTATTTTGGTGAAACAGAGATGCTCCTGTGGAAGCCCCTGATTTAAGATAACTGAAATGATCAAGGAGGGGCAAAGAGGCAGCAAGCAGCCAGGCCAAAGGGAAAGGAAAGTCAGATGCACATGAGGTCACCTCATGGCAAGAAAAGAAACCTACTTGTGAGATTCTGCACTCATGGGTAGTCCAGATCAGTGCTTAATTAAGCAAATACTTCCATGTGTGTCTTTCAGAGTGAGCTCTACTCTTTTGCCTCAACTCTGCACTTCCATGTTCTGATCATTAATGCAGGGTTGTGTTTTGGTTCTTCACTGTTGTTTTTCAAAAAGCTTGGAAAAAAGATTGCACAGACTACCACAGCGTAGCTGTTCACTCCATGTGATCATTTTAGGGCATGAATTTGTGAACAGGTGTATTTTTCTTTTTTCTTCCCTTTCCATATAAACTCCAAGACAATCAGGGTGACTGTCAAAGGGTAAAGTGTATTCACAACTAACAAGACATGTTAAAAGTCAGTTGTTTGGGTTATCTAGGAGACACTCAACTTAATGTGTACCCTTAATAGTCTGATAAAAACAAATTTAGAGCTTGTAAAGTAAACATACCTCAAAATTCACAGGCAAGTTCCTTTTAAGTGCAATCTCAAAAACTTGGCTTATTTCAGATTTATTGAGATTTTCATCATCTGGTTCTTTTCCGTTAACCTAAAAGAAGCATACTCTATTTAAAATAAAGATCCTATTAAATTGAATTTTATCCATTCAACCACTTTACTGAACTCTCCAAACTTTAAGTACTCTAACCTTTACTGCCATGTTACATGAATGTGGAGAAATGCAGCCCACATACTACAGAAGTGAATCTTAAGAAGCTTATTAAGGTGTATGTGTAAAAGCTTTCAAACCTTTGTATTTCCATGTGCTCATCACAAGAAAAAGCAAATGGAATAAGGGCCAATAGGTTTAAAAATGTGTTTACAGAAAACAAAACTGAAGTGCTAAGTGCACTGATTTCCAAATGGAAGTACCTTTATGAAATACAATTTTCATATACTGATTGGACATTTGAACCAAAAGCACTAAGACAGAATCAGGTAAGAGAAAGGGCAGGAAAAATAAAGATTCTGAGAGTGGGACCAGTGTGAATGAGGGATGGCTGACGAGCCCCTGGCACAGTCCTGTCTTTTCACATTCTCACCCTTGTAAGTGCTTCATCTGCAGCTTTGTTTTCTCATGTCAAGAACATCCTATCAGTACTTGCCCTAAATCAAATGCTGACCATCTCTGAGAACTCAAACCTGCTGGGACAACAGTGCCAGTGAAGCTTTCCTGCAAGCACATCTGCATATCTCCAGGTAACACTTTGACTGGGATTCCAAAAGGGCCTTCACTGGGGCTGGCATCAACATGAGCTAAGGCATGTCAACAGCAACAGAGAAATTTTAGGACTAAGTGTCCAGCAGTGATATTGGAAAGATTGTGATAAAGATGAACAGCAACAATATCACTGATGATATCATGCCACAATGCTAGTTATGCAACCAGGTAATGAAAATGATTTAAGTCTCTGATTGGAGCAGCAGCAGGGGAGCTGAGCTAGAGAGCCTTCACAGATTAAAACTTGTTGGATGGCAGTGAGCATCCCTCTGTCTGCTGCTGACAGCTTAGCTTAAAACATGAAGGATTTTTTATCCCACCAATTAGGACAAGCTTTTCCCACCTCAGAACATAAAATTAATCTGCAGTTTTCACTCCTCCCACCGTCCCATCAGACAGGCTGCCCTTATCCATCAGGCTGGATCTGGGCCCAGCACTGGCCCTGTGGTGCCCTGGTGGGCTCTGCTCCGGCACCGCGTCCTGCACGGGCAGAACCGGGCAGAACTGGGCAGAACCGGGCAGAACTGGGCAGAACCGGGCAGAACCGGGCAGAACTGGGCAGAACCGGGCAGAACCAAGGAGAACTGGGCAGAACCGGGCAGAACCAAGGAGAACTNCGGGCAGAACTGGGCAGAACCGGGCAGAACCGGGCAGAACTGGGCAGAACCGGGCAGAACCGGGCAGAACTGGGCAGAACTGGGCAGAACCGGGCAGAACTGGGCAGAACTGGGCAGAACTGGGCAGAACCGGGCTGGAGCACTGCAGCCTAAAGTCTCCAGCATCACCTGCAAGCGCCGGTGCCAAGGCAGCTGCCAGGCTCCAAAGGAACAGCAGCGAATCCCCAGGAGGAACAGTGACCCCCAAGGCCACGTTCCCCCAGCACTGCTGGAAGGGTCTGTCCCTGCCCTCACCCACCAACACTGCCACAACTTCGATTACAAACACCTTTCCTCCCTCTCCCTGTAATTTCAGATGGATTCTAGTTTTTCAAGTTCCAACGTTTTTCTTTGTGAAGATGAACATGACTTCTCTTTATTGGATTAAATTTTGCCACTTGATACACTCTCAAGAGAATACAAATAAATAAAATAAATAAAATGGAATTATCTGCTCTATTGTAGTGTATGCTCTTAATACATTCCAAGTCTGTGTACACAGTGCAAAATGAAGTTTCTTTTCCTCAATCTAAATCTCACCTATATCTAAAAAGAGTGAATTATTAGCAAAATAACCATTAGCAGACTATAGCTATCCTACTGATTATTTTGTCTCTACTTGAGTTCTGGATCAGTTTACTTTATGAATAAAAAATAATCAAAGACACACACTCTCCCCCTTTCCCTGCACATTTCAAGGCAGATGATGCCTAAAGTTTGCTTTTGAGGTATTTTGCATGTTTGCAATGACTAAACTCTCCAAGAAAAATGTGCCTCTAAATCTGAATGAGACCCTGAAGCATCGACCATTCTTGGCTCTCATCACATTGTTCAAGCAAATTCCACAAGTCCTGTGTTCCATTACAAGGGACTTGCCCTCTTCCAGGAACTCCTTCCAGTTCCCTTCCTCATGCTTGTGAGCAAATGCTGAACACGGAGGTGCTGCCCAGAACTGCACTGATCAACCACAGCCATCACTCTGACCTGTCCTCCCACTGAGGGTATAAAGAGCAGCTGACATTTACCAAGTGAGTTGGCAACAAGAACAGAAGCAAATTTTGAGGCAAAATTAGAATTCCTGCCCAAGAATGGAAGCCCAGCTTTCCATGTTTCCTAAGCTTTAAGTCAGTGGTTTCCCATCTGTCTGTGAATATGCCAAGTAACCCCATCCTGCCCCTGCAGCAGCACGTCCAACCCCAGCCACACTGAGGGTCCCTGAGGGTCCCTGTCCCCCCACAGCCCCCTCAGTGCTCTGACACTCAGCTCAGTTCTGCAGGCAGGGCTTGGTCCAGTGTCAGTATTGACAGACAATATTATCACATGTTTTTTCCTGCCACTTGCTCCTAGATTTGCAGCCCAAAAAGGTGTGGGAAATGGTTATTCTTTCCCTTAAAATCTAATCATTTTACTCAATGATTTCTTCCTAGAATCACAGAATCATTTAGGTTGGAAAAGATATTTAAGATCATTAAGCCCAACTCTTATTATGCACTGAATACTTTCTAATTTAAAAATACAAGAGTAAAATTTCGTAAAAACAAAAACTTGTAAAAAATCCCCCAAATAATAAATAAATTGTACAAAATTACTCCCCCTTAAAACATGTGAGTTCAAACATTAGAATATTCTGTTTTTACAAGCATACACACAAATGGGTTACACCAAAATAACCACACTGAAAAGGAAAATTACTGGCAACATCAAATGACTGTTAGGAAGTATCAGCATTATGTCTGCTTCTGGAATCTTCATTTGCATTCTGTTGTATACAGGCATTTTTAACAGCATCTCTCACGACCTCACACTCCTGTATCCTTTCAGGCCCCTGCCTCACTGGATGCAGGAATGAACAGGATCCACTCAGCACCACAGCCTTCCTAACTTCATCTTGGCTATGGTGACATCCTGCTACAGGAACAATACCCTCAGACATTCCTAAAACTACAACAGCTGAAAGCCACAAATAGCAATGAATTTAAGTACCAAACTTTAAATGAAAACTTGATTATCCAAGTACTTGTTAGAAACCAGCACATCCTGTTCCAAGGCCCACTCTCCTTTCCCTAAGCTGCATTTCCTACTGTTCCTTCTACAGACAAGTCAAATATAAATTGAAAAATAAAATTACAAATGCAGTTATCTCAGGGTCAAGACACCATTCACCTGAATTTTATTAATAAAATAATTCTGCCTTCTTGCAGTCTCTTGCAACGTTTGCTTCTCTACCTCTGGACTTACACCCCTCACACAGAATGAGACATCCCACCACAACTGCAGTTTGTTCTCAAGACCTCACATTATCCAACTCCAAAACACAATTCTGTTTATTTTCAAAAAGTGACCTGTACTGAAGCATTTCTAGAAGAGTGAACAGAGAATAATTCAGTGACGTGTGTGCCCTGCAGAGCTGTTCTCCCTGGGTCTGTGCTCCCTGAGGGGGAAAAGGGCCACGAGAGCAGCTCATCTGTTATGAGGGCAGGTGCAAAAAGGGGATGTTCTGCACCACTGACACAGAACAATATCCCAGAATTTGGGGTTCCCAGCACTGAAGGGGAACATCCTCCTCTGCTTTGGCCTCTCCTGCATGAAGACCAGCTGGTCCTGGTCCCTGCCCACACTCTGCCAGTCACCAGTTCAGATTTCCGTGCAGGGCTCAGCCCAAGTCCCAGCTCCTGTTCCCAACATCACTCTCTTTTCCCAACAGCATCTGCAATCCCTAGGAGCCTCTGTCTCTGTCTGCATTCCTCCAGGAGAGCTTGAAGCACCCCCAGCACTGCCTCCCAAGCCTCTGCCCTGAACTGGCAGATCCAGTGCTTTTGCCCAATCGCCTGGGCAATGCTCACTCCCACACACACCAAGTTTTTAACTCAGTGTCCCTTGGCTTCACGTTTCCTCAGGCCACTTGCTCTGCCATTCCTGGTAGTTCCCAGCTATTTTTTTCTCAGTCTGAGTCCCCTTGTTACCTTCTTGTCCAATTCTTCATTCTCCTTCTTTCTCAGCACACAGCCAGACTCCATATCCAGCAAGTTCTCACACTCCCCAGATTGCAAGTTACAGTTCTGTCTTTGCCCAAAGCAGCCAACACACACGAAGGGGTGCAGGCTCCCAGCCAGCCCAGCAGCAAAGCAACTCCTGTGCTCACAGGGAGACCTTCTCCTAAAGCCACTCAACAAAAAAGCACGAAAAACACAATAATGGTATTGGAATGGAAAGTGCTGGGCAGCCAGAAATATATGAAGGGATAAAAATTGACTGTTTACATTCCTATCAAAATGTGTGTATGAGTCTACTACTTCCATGCATTTCCTGCTGTTCTAGAACTTCCATGGTTCTTTCCAAAATCATGCAGGAATTTGTGCCAGGAAGCAAATCCATGCCTGAGTTTTATGTTGCCCATTTATGCACTTCTTCAAAAGTTTGTGTATGATCTGTACCTGGTAAGATATTAATTCCTATCTATGCTTCCAGTGCTCATATCTGACAGAGGTCTACAGCATTGGTGTGGAAAAACAGGACAGTAAAAAAATTACCATAACTTCATCTGAGAAAATTCCAGTTCCACAGAAATTTATGCTTTTAAATCAAAGTGTTTCTATTGACACAGGTAAGTCACCACTGCTACACAGAAACAGATTTCCCAACTGTCTCCTTCCTCTCAACAAGAAAAAAATCTACAATAATATCTCAGTTTACTCTAGCAATTTATGCTTACAACACTACAATTAATTCCCACCTCTGGTTTCTCAGGCAAGGGCTCATTCTGCAGAACTTTCAGAGCTTTAGCAGCTGCATCATGCTTAGCAGCTTGTCTTGTTCTTCCCTTTCCATGAAACTGCTGCCCTCCAATTGAAAGCTCCACTTGGTAAAGTAAAGGCCCAACAGGAAATGGGTAAAAGTACCTGCAAAGAGAGAGGTGAATAAGCAAATGATTTGGCCTACAAAGCAAACAGACATCTAAGTCAGACTTGGGTCAATCTCTTGGAGATCAAGTAACCACACCAGCACTGAAGCACTAGTTTTAAAAAGCCAGATTTTGATTTAGAGCCTAAAAGAATTTAGTGAGCTACCTTTGAAACAAATACTGACATTCCTTGCTTTACAACAGGAACATGTTTTTGACCAAATGCTACACAAAGACAACACATCCACGCTTCTACGGACTTGGCAGGCCAGCAAGTTTTGAATTTTAAGTTCCTATGCCTACATAAAATTCTTTAAACTGCAACTTTAATTTAAATAGTTTCAGAAGAAGCATCAAACTGTTTTCTTCACTTTTGCTTTTACACAGAAAGGAAATGCAAGAAATATTTTCCTAATGTTTAGCTATTTGCTTAATGAAGCTGGCTCTACCTGAATGCTCTCAGAAACACCTCAACTTTCAGCCCAGCTGCCTTCCCAACCCCAAAGAACCAGAGCACTGGAAATAAGGCAAGTGACAGATATTGGTGTGTGCACTTCTCCAAAGCTCCTGCCTCACAAGCTGAGTGTCCCTGGCAGGGGAACACATTTTCAGGGGGCAGCCCCGAGGTGCTGAGGGCCCCGAGGCAGCACCCACCGTGGGGGGTAGGTGCCACCCCTCATGGTGTAGTTGTAGGTGGATCTCATGCCCGTGTAAGGGTCGATGGGTTTGTACATGGGCTTCTTCCCCAGCTTCATGCAAAGCGCGTTCAGCTCCACCGTGGGGGTTACACTGTCTGCAGAAAAGGAACAGAAAGGGTTTCCAGCTGTCACAAGGAACTGAGGCCATTGAAACTCTTATTGCTGGCTCACAGCAGGGAAAAGTGAGCTCAGCTTTTGCCACATGCAGCATCTTAAATGACTGAATTCCAAACAGAACTGCTAATGAACAAAAAGAGAATAAGTCTATATGATGCACATTAAAGCAGCCAGTTGTGACAAATCCTGTTACAAAAAAGTGAATTTGCTGGGAACTTTTTTTGGATTTGTTTTGGGGGCTTTTACCATTTTGCATTTAATTTCTGAAGCTGCTCATTTACAGTGTATCTAACAAAGTGCAGAAAAAGAATTTTCAGCAGCAAAGAAATTTCTCCAAATATTCCTGTAAATTACCAGACATGCTACATCCCTTCTGTGTCTCTTGCTTACTGGGAATGACCAAGCATTTCTCTGTCCTCAATGACCTAAGAAGGGTTTCTATGACTCTTCACTTTCAAAGTGCAACTGGCCTTGACAAAAGGCAGGTAAATTGCTACTGAGGGCTAAAACATTTCTCTCAGTGCCAGTATTGTGGGCATGAAGAACTGACTCCCAGTCCATTCTCACTGGAGAAAGAACAGTCAGTGTCATTTTTTCTACGACTCTCACTGGCTCAGAAATCAGCTGTACTCCAGTACCAGAGGTCTGGTGTAAGGTAATTGCCGAAAGAAAATTACCAATAGAACAGATGCACAGACAAAATAAATACTTGCTAGCTGACTCTGCCACTGTTAAACAGGTGAAATCACAGTTTTTATTCATCCTTACACAACTTCAATACATACCAAAAGCAGAAAGGTGTATTCTCTCTATGTGTTACTATTTTAAATCAGTTTGTTGTGGCACATACCTGGATTCTTGCCTTCACTACGAGATGGACGAGCCGTAGGCTTAGGGAATTTTGTCCCTTCCAAAGCTTTGGCAGCTGCTGCATGTTGAGCTTTTTTAATACTAGTTCCTTCAGCTTCCCAGTGCTGGTCCCCGAGAGTCAGCTGCACTGTAAACACCTCAAAACCATAAACAGGTATTTTGTAAAAATCTCCTTCAGAATTCATGCAGTTTAGTAGACCCTCTTACACAAAACAATGAGTCTTTCAGTGATGCACAAGTTGAGAATATGGTAATCCAGGCTCTCCTTAACTCCCATGTCATCTCCAGATGTCCATCACTTTGGACATCAACAGGAATTTCCAGATTACTGAACTAAGAATTTCCCAACACTTGTATCTGGCAAGTATCCTGCATGAGATCTGACAGGCTAAAACCTCAGAGCAGTGTGGGGAGAGGTGACAGCCCCAGGAGAGCTGCTGTGCCATGGCACTGAACAGCAGACTGCAAACTCACCCTTCTTTGTGACACATAACTGCACTCTTGCTTTAATGCTCTGAAAGGTTTATTAAAGATATTTTTCAACAGTTTGAAGAAAGTTAAGTTCACATTGTAGCATAAAAGCTCCTACGTGCCCACAGGTGAATGAAACCCAATTGAACAGATGTCCTGAATGTTATTCCAATACTTTTTGTAAATGTCAACTCCTTCACACCTTGAAGCTCATGTGACACTTCGGGAACCCAACTTTTTACTTCCCAGGTACCAGCTCCATGCTTCCCTATCATTGATGCTCTGGGGGCTTTCCTTTCCTCTCCATTACTCTGGATTATCTTGCACCAAAATCACACACATTGCCTCCCCACTCCTGGAGGTGAGCAGTAAGAAACTGGTAGGAACATTTACCTTAGAATGAGCTGGACCTTGCTCACTCAGAAGCTTATACTCAGGCTGAATCTTGTTGAAACGGGCTAATTCATTCACAAGACACATGGGGGTTTTCTCTTTGGGGTTTGCCATGTTTGAAGGAGCTGAAAAGTTACATAAGATCAGATAAATGAACTGATAACTGTGAACTTTACTACAAATTTTAATTAAAAAAAGAAATCTCAGTGGCTTAGCATCTAGTTGTCTGCAATGCTGGAATAGACAGCTTTGCTCACTGGCCACACTGGTAACAATCTACTGGACTTTGGGATTTCCAAGCAATGCTCATGCCTAAAAAGCACCATCATTAAATTCAAGGCTCTAATGCAAGCCAGAAGTATGAAGTTAGAAGACTCCTACATACAGCTCCCATCTTATCTAGCACGTGTCAAAGACCAAATTTTCCAAGTATTCCTCGTTATCACTTGCTTTGAATAATTTTAAAAACTCACCTAATTTCATTTCCCTTCTCCTATTTTCTGCTATTATTTATTTTTTATTACCCTTAATTTGTTCTATTGCATTTGTTAGCATAATATATTTACCATTAAAGTGGTTAAAAAAGAATTAAAGATAACAAAACTAAACAAACTATTTCAAACAACACTTTCTCATATTTAAAACAAGCTATGGGTAAAAAAGGTTGATAGTAATGTTTCAGAAAGTTAATGTCATACAATTAAAAATATTCTTTACTATTGCAAACCTATCAATTAACTGCTGGAACTTTATGTGAAAGTATGCTTGTACCTGTCTCCAGCAGGTTTCATTCCATAGGGAGCTACTGCCGCTGCACAAATGTTACTTTTAAATTATGTGTAGGTGCAAGACATCAGGAATACATCATGCCAAACTACAAGCATTTAAAATATAGACAGTTACTGACCCTCTATCTTACCTGCAGCTGCATTGGTGGATGTAACTGAAGCAGAGGGCAAAGCAGAGTTCTGGATAGGTCTGCCTGCATTTTCAGAGGGCAAAGAACTGGTAGTAGAGGGAATACTCAAAGGCTGTGAAAGAGATGGGTTTTTATTCAGTATTTGGCTCCCTGCAAGGGCAGCAGAGGGATTCTGAATCTGAACTTGAGACATGTTCACTTCCAACCAGAGCAGATTACTGTAGGCAAACAGCTTTGAACGCAGGCAAAACTCCAATTTTGGAAGCCAAATTGCTGACCTAAAATGTAAAGATGAAAAATAGATTATACTAAATATTTAGCATTCTCTAACAACCTACTGAAATTATTCCTCCATCAGCAAAAAGGGTAACAGAGTTCAACCAAGCACCCATTGTTCCCATCTTGTCCAGTTAGTCACTCACACGTCCCGTTTGCACTGCAGTTCCACCCCGAGGCCCCAGCGTGTCCCACACTTTTCATTCACACAAGAGTAGTACAGAAGCTTTATTTATGCTTGTTCATTACTGTCCATCTCTTTTCCCCATGACTGAATCCACTTAAGAAGCAAATCCTGTTACTTACATCCAGAGCCAATGGTTACACACTGAACAAAGAGCAACTTCCATGGACAAATTATGTTTCATGCATTCTAGCATTTGAACTTAAACTTTTGCACTTGGAGGGCAAGAAATAAATGCAGTCTTTACGAAAAAATTATTTAGAAAATATATCCTTCATTATTATCATAGAGTTTTCCCCCAGGATCACCAAGAATGCCGAGCCACTTTTGAGGGGACAAAGCTGGAGTCCAGCAGGAAATGCTGAAGTAGCTGTGGCTGGGAAAAGCAAAGGTGTAAGAGTTCATAAACTGTATCACTACATGTACTCTGAAGAGTACTCCTAGGTAAGTCAGGACATGCCTCAGTCCCAGTCCAAGCATCAGTTTAGAGTGCCTTGGCTGTGCAGCACCTTCCCAAGGGCAGGAAGTGCCCACGGGCACCTGTGGCCACCCAAACTCCCCGGGAGGGCTCTGACAGATTCCCTGTGCTGACAAATCAGTATTACATTTCTCTCACACATGGATGCAAAATTATCTTCATGTTCATCCAGTGGAACCTAAATAGACACAAACAGGTCAGCTGTCCATATCCACTTACAAGCCACATATCAATTTATTTATTAAAACTACATTTTACAGCCAAGTAAATCCATTTTACACACAAAGGCACTCACACATGCCCACAAAAACACACACCAGTCACCTGCAGATCTGATTAGGGCAGTAAACAAAGGTTTATTCTTTCCTAACTTATGGTGCAAAGCAGAAATCACTGCTCCACCAGGGGCTATTAGTAGCAACACAACTCCACGAGTGCTCTGTGAGCTTCAAATTCTGAACCTGTGAATGGATTTCCAAATGTGAGAGGAGCAGCAATGAGTCAGAGGGAAGTTTTTAGCTAGTTACTGACAAAACAAGTCTAGGAGGAGAACCTAGATTAATAAGGAAGATTTAATTATTTATTAAATAATAGGTAAGAAACTACTGGGAAACAACAGATACACCACCAAATCTACCACGTGGAGTATTTTTACTTTGGACAAAACCATCACAAACATGTCAGACTTATCATACTACCACCTGGATAACTTTGTTTTTACTAGAGAGCAAAAATACTTCAGGTCTCATTAGTCCAGGAGACACATATGCAGATTATACTCAAAACAAATCCTATATCTGACCACTAAATTTGCAGCAGTTACACACGGGTGCACTGTAACTGTGAGAGTGGCATTAGAGAGACTGTCTAAAGGACTCCAAGAAATTCTAAGACAAAGAAGTATTTAGAATAAGACTCTGGGGTAATAACTTTACAATCACTGAGTTCCATTCCCAAGAGCATCACTAGAAACACTGAAAATGTTTAGATATAATACAACAATAACAATTGCCTGGCAAAGACTATACCAAAGTCTTGCAGATGAAGAAATGCAATGAAGACTTGCAATGAGAAAAGCAAACACCCCTTTCCTGCTGAAGTGCAATGTCCTTCTAAGGAACTCAAGTTACAGCTTTTAGCCACCCGTTTTGAGAAGACAACACCAAAAGTTGTTATTTTGATGTCAGAAACCTCAGGATATTTGAGAGCATGCTGGAAAGGAAGTCTGGTATTGCTGTCAGAAAACTTGTACAAGCAGTTTGCCTTTAAAGCAGGGCAGTACCTCTCACACTTTGCCATTGCCTGTTTTTAGGACCTGTCTCAGCTCCTGCACACGTGGGTGGAAGTGGCTCTGCAGGGACAGTGCAGCAGGAGCAGGGCATGGCCCCAGGGCACAGCCCCTGGAAGGGGTCCCAGGGCAGACAAGCCTTTACTCGATTTGTGGGAAGGATTTCACTCAGGTAAAAGAACTCACTGTCCATCACTACACATTTAAGTACAGGTTATTTGGGGATTCTGAAAGGGTTTACAGTGCTTTTACAAAGAGATATGCTCTTTACCCTATAACAGGCTTATAAGATTCTAACTATCCAAGAAAAAAAGCACCATAATTGAGAAAGCTGAAGCTAACAACTCATAAAGGCTGTTTCAGTAGATAGAGGAACAAAGATGTCAGAATTTCAGGGCATTTTTCCACATAAACAGGGGTTAGATACTTCAAACTTTTCAAGACACCTACTGGTGTCTACTCTACACTGATCACTACTCAATACTGGAGGTGTTGCCAGAACTGAAGCCCCCTCAGATACCCAAGTGAGGTGAAAGAAAGGTTTTACTCACACAGTGTGAGCCTGCAGCCAGTTACAGAACTGCTCCTTTCCCCCCCTCCACAGCTCCTTCCCTGAAGCCATCCAGGGTGAAGCCCCTGAAGTGACACCACAACCTTCCAGTGCTGCACTGGAAGGGGAGCCCCAGCCGGGGGGGGCTGCCACCAACAACTCAGACCTGTGGGCAAAACTAAACTTCAATGGATTCAAACCATGACAGACCACTGCCCATTGCTGGGTTTCAGATTTTTATTTTCTTTTGGTGCATCAATGCCTGGAAATTCCCAGAAATTCTGAACACATTAAAATGCCAAGTTCAGGTGTCACTGAGGTAACCAAAGAAATGCACGAAGATATGAGCATGGCCAGTCCTCTCAGCCAAAAAGACATTAACATCGTCATGTACAAAAGAATGTAGCATTTTTGTTAAGTTTTCTTGGGGGTTTTCTGTGTTACAGTTCACACAGGAGTTGCAGATAGAAGCCAGAGGACCAAACAAAAATCAAACACTACCTATGGATGTTTTACCACAACTTGTCATTATTTTAATGTGATGCAAATAGAAAGGTAAGAAACTTTAATGTTTTAAGTAAGTTTCCAGTACCTTTAGGAGATCCAGAGAATGAAGATTTGTATTTAGTTCTAAATAGGATATTTATGATGGAGAATGCCTAAAAGAAAAAACAAAGAATTAGCATTTTGCTTCCTAAAGGCACAAAAAAATCTTTTGTAGAGGATCTTTCACCCTACACTGAGTGTGCCTCATCTATTCAATCCCAAGGACTTGTACAACCCTTCCATTACCACTGACAAACTGTTCAACACAGCTGCTTTCCCAAGCAGAATTTCCAACCTGATCCAAGATTCTTCCCTGCTCTTTCCCCAGCCCCAAGTGATGTTTTTCACCCAAGCAGTGGAATCTCACAACAGTGTTCTTTGCAGAATTACAGGAGTCACTTGCCAATTTTCCTTCTGTAGGGAGGCTTTCAGTTCTTCTGTAGTGAGGCTCTTCTTCCTAAGAGCCCCAGAGATCAGCTCCCAAAATTAGACCCAGACCTTAATTCACAAAGCCAAACCAAAAGCAAGCCACAAACTGAGAAACTTTGGTAGCTACTAATTACAAAAACTGATATAAATTCTACCTTTTGGCTACATTGCCAATCTAGTGATTTCACTCACAAATAGGCTAAAACCATTTTAGAATAAAATTATCTCAGTGCTGCATATGAAACCTGTCATTGCATGGACTGCTCAAAATGGAAATCAAAACCTATTTTATTCTGCTTACAAATATAGCACAAAGTGTTTAATCCTTCTTTTCCATGCCTAAGCCAACTGTGTGCAGATGCCAGCAACATCACTCCCAGCCACAAAATGGGGGAGATCTCAATCCTGATTAGGATTAGAAAAGGACAGAGCTCTTGAATTTACTTTAAACAGGCATTTCAAACTCTTAGGCTGACTCCTAGGACCATGAGCAGCTCTCCTGCTGGAACAAAGGAGGATGCAGAGCCCGAACCAGGCTGGCATCACACCTGCTGTTTGCCAACAGGAGAGTGAAGGGGGAACACAAGAGGATCCCAGTCAGCTCAACTTCTCTTCTAGAGGGTTTTCTAGAGGCTAAACTAAGCACCTGAAAAACAAGGAGATGGATCACATTTGCAGGCAGGGTCAAGACCAAGTTGCACAAAGACAGCAGAACTTTCTCCCCCAGCCATTGCTGGTAGCCCTGCCAGGGATGAACCCCTGGATCTCAGCAGAAGAAGCCCAAGGGGCTGGGCAGGCACTGCCTGCTGGTCCCCATGGCTCAAACACCACCCAGGGGCACCAGCAGAGTGCAGAAGAGTTACAAAAGAATTACAACCAACACCACTGCCCAGCACCAGCTGCCAGGCTGCTTTAGAAGAAGCCCTCCACACCCTGAGATGCAGCAGCAGAGCCAGCCCCAGCAAGGTCTGCACACAGACACTGAGCCCAGCTGCAGCCCTGCACACCCGGGGACCAGCAGCAGCACAGGAGGAAAAGCCCCAAACAGCCTCAGAGAAATACAGCCTATGAGAAAACTACCAAAGGAGCTGAACTTGTGTATTCTGAAGAGGAGAGGGCTGGCTGGGGCCTGAGGACCAGCAGTTCATGCACTTGAAAGGATTTTGGAGTGGAAAAGAACAATGTGTTCTCTATGGTTAAAGTGACAGAACCAGAGGCAGTGGGCTCAGAACACACCAAGAGAAGCGTTCCTGCCCGTGCCACTGAAGGGCCCTGCCCTGCTGGGGGCAAGCTGTTGGTCACTGCCAGACACCCACCAGGACAAGGCTGGCACCCCTGCCCCCACAGGGGATGCTTGGCCCTGCCCTCTGGGGCTGCACACACCTCTGTGCACCTGGCTGCACCTGCACGTCTCCACCTCCTACCCAGGGCCTGGCTGCTGCCAGACAGCAGCTCTGGCAGCACAGCATCTCACAGGGTGCTGCCTGCCAGCTCGGGGGAACCCAAACCCTGCCAGGAACAGGTCTCACCCACTGCCAGGACCAGCAGACAGAGGTGTCCTGCTCCTCAGGAGCTGCAGGCCCTGCCACTGTTCATGGGCCCCACCAGGAGCCAGCCGGCCCCATCCCCTCCTGGGGTGCTCACACCCAGCACCACCTGCAGCCGGCAGGGCAGGACAGATCCCAGACACAGCCAGCAAGGCCCTATTACAAGGGCTTCCTGCCATCACCAAATAAAAGTCATGTGACAAACAATGTCCAAGAAGCAGTTTAGCCACAGGAAATGAAATGTTGCAGGAAGCACTGATTCCTCTCTGAGGAGCAGAAGCCCCAGGCCACTGCACTGGGGCACCCCACAGCCCCGGGCAGCCAGAGGAAGCACGGTGCTTGTTCCTCATCAACAGCAGAGTGCTCCCGAGCAGGGAGGTTCATTTACCCTCAATTCACAGACACGAGCCCACCCCAGCAAAGGCTGAGGGCAGCCGGGGGGGCTCAGCTCACACCGCCCTGCCCCGGGGCCAGCAGCACAGTCCGGGGCTGGCACAGGGACCTCAGCTCAGCCCAGAACCCACAGGCACCCCACAGTCCCACCAGGGAACACCTTCTCCCCTGGTGTGCAGACTGGGAATACCTCAGTGTCTTCACTCCTAAACAAAACAGTGATTGGAACGATTCCCTCTCTCCTCCTGTTCTGAAGTTTTAAATAACTCCAGTGTGGTGGCTGAGTCTCTTGTGTCACACTCAACTGTGTCGAGGCACAAAAAATAAATATTCACAAATTCTAGGAGATTTGTCGAGATGCTGTGTTACCTAAAGTAACTTTTGAAAAACCCACATCAGGGGTAGCTTTGTAACATACAGCATAAAATTCTCAAGCTGCTGCAATAGTGTTTTAGAGCATCTATTTACAACTGGAAAGTCTAAACAAATACTCACTATAAATTGATAAACAATGTCTAAATTTTACAGACTTAAGGCTATTTGCACAAAACATAAAAAACTGGTTGAACGTTTGCTTCTTAGATAAATCTTCTGCAACATTTCCACAAGACAGGATACATCTCAAAAGTAACACTGTAGAAAAAGATGCTGCTCCTTTTGGTAAGGGCACAAATACTAAATGTTATACAAAGTAGTCTGGGAATCAAGATAGGGATTATTAATAAGGTAAGATAAAATTTGAAAGCAAAAGCTGAAGGAGGGAACTACTGAACATATGTATAAACCAGACAGTTCCAAACAATGCAAACTGACAAACCAGGGAGTGACATAATGAATAAACACCTAACTGTTTACTTCTAGCTCTGTTACTGCTGTGACAAAACAGTTGAGGGATTTTGGGCTTTTTCCCTGCAGTAGAACAGGTGACAACCCACAGACACTGCTGAGAGCCAGCACACCCAGACCTCCTGCACTGTCTGGGGACATTGTAGCACCTCTAGTGAAATAACCAACCCTGGCAAGCATCCTGGCCAAGGGAAGCAGGAAAAGGGCTTTTGGAATGTTCATCTGTCTCCAAAATAAAGCTGCTGTTCCTCAGGAAGTTCTGAAAGGCACAAAGCAAATTCCAGTTTTGCTCTGACTTTGTACAGTCACATCACTTCAAATTTATTTCAACCCATGAATAATTTTGCCACAAAACACATTTTGACTGACTTGTACTGATAGTGAAAACATGATTCATGATGTTATGAAAAACTCTGAAGAGAGTGGCTGCTTAAAATAACAATATAAAAAGGAATTGTTTCTTGCATGCATCCTTTTAGAAGAGCTTTGAAATAAGTTTGTGATCCAACTTCAGAAAACAGAAAATATAGTAAAAAATTCAGCCCTGGGCTCTTTACATTCTCATCAAGATGTGACAGACTTTCAATGAATCTCTGTAAAAGTTAGAACAAACGCATTTGTCACATGTAAGAGATAATCAACAGACAAACCAGAGATCACTTCATCACACTGCAGTCATAGCTGCATAATGGGAACTCAAATCCTCATGTCCACTAGGATTAAAAAAAACGAACCCAAGACATTGCCTCCAGTCTGAGCAAGGGAACTGTGCAGTACAGCTGCACCTTCTAGTCGGAAGAAACAAGATTTTATGAATACACCATTCCAAAAGCAGACAACAGACTTGATTGAGGTATTTTATTTCACTGATATATGTGTGTATGTATATATCCACCTAGCCTTCAGTGACATTCCAAAGGATGTTCCTCCCAGGTTTGCCCTAAGCCTGCCAGAAAAGCAACGACAAAAGCGCCCAGCAGGTGAATGCACGATTAAAACGGCTGTGGCATCAGCAGGTACCGCATCCCCTGCGTGCACCGCCCAAAGCTGCTCTGTCCCCGGGACAGACAGGGGCAGGGCAAGGCTTTAAACCGAACTTGTTGCTTTCCACCTCACCAAACACGAGCGTTCTGCTCAGGAAACGGCAGAGGCGATGCTGGAGCAGCGCCGGCTGCCAGCGCGGGCGGGAACGAGGGCAAAGCCGGGTTC
>VYXF01011497.1:440258-483462 GCA_013397295.1 Polioptila caerulea | reverse complement strand
GCCGCGCCGCCCCCGCCGGCCCCGGGCTGAGCGCGGTGAGTGCGGGGCGGGCACCGGGCACCGGCACCCGCACCGCCCGCCCCAAGTTCGGGAGTTGGGGNNNNGGGAGCAGGGGATGCCTGGAGGATGTGCTCCATGGAGGGATGTGTTTGGAGCAGGGCATGCTCCAGGAGCTGTGCTCCGTAGAGGGATGTGTGGGGCATGGGAGATGCTCTGGGAACTGTGCTCCATGGAATGTGTGGGGAGCAGGGGATGCTTGGAGGATGTGCTCCATGGAGGGATGTGTGGGGAGCAGGGGGTGCTCCAGGAGCTGTGCTCCATGGAGGGAGGTACGGGGCATGGGGGATATTCTGGAAGCTGTGCTCCATGGAAGGAGGTGTGGGGACCAGGGGGTGCTCTGGGAACTGTGCTCCATGGAAGGAGGTGTAGGGCACAGGGTTTTCTTTAATAGCTGTGCTCCATGGAAAGAGGTGTAGGGTATGGGGGATGCTCTGGGAGCTGTGCTCCATGGAAGGAGGTGTAGGGTATGGAGGATGCTCTGGGAGCTGTGCTTCTCGGGATGTGTGAGGTGCTTTGGGGTGCGCTGGGAGGTTGTGCTGTCTGGAATGCTGTGCCTCGCAGTTCTGGTGCCGGGGATGCCCCGGGGGCTGTGATCTATGGAGGAATGTATGGGATGCCATGGGGATGTGCTGGGAGGAGGGGTGTGTGGGCTGTCCTGGTGGCAGTGTGGCCATGGGGTGCCCCAGGAGCTGTTACACGTGGAGGGATGCGTGGGATGCGTGGGGTGCTCGGTGGTGCGGGGGGTGCGCTGGGGCTCTGGGCTGTGCTGGGGGCACTGGGGCTGTGCTGTGGGGTGCACCACTGGGGTGATCCCTGCTGCCCTGAGGGCTGTGGAGGTTCCCTGGGGCCGTTTGGGTGGAAGAGGACAGTGTTGGGTGGGCTAGAGAGGTGGTTGTGAGATTCCAATCTCAGTGAAGGGCTATTGGATCGGCAGCGAAGACTGTCCTAGGAGAAGGAAGCTGGTGTAAAAGTGGAGTGGGAGCTGCACGTGTGAACTCTGTGGCTGAGCTGAAGTGAGGGGCTGGGGCACAGAGATCCACAGCAGGGGTGTAGGGAGGGGGATACAAGGTGAAACACGCAGTGAGAGGGTGGGAGGTGGTGTGTGGGATGTTAGATCACCTGGGGTGTGCTGTGAGGAAGGGATGGGGGCTTGTGGTGCAGGAAGTACTGATCTATGGGGCATCTGCAGGAAAAAATGTGGAGAGATGGATGGAGGAATGAGCATGAGGTTTGCTGGGGAGAGTGGTACATGAAGGGAAGCACGTGAGGAGTTGGGACTTGAGTCATTGTAATAAAGAGATATGGGAGTGGGATTGGGGAAGCACTGGGAGCCAGAATGTGGGGTAGGAAGTGCTTTCAGCCTGAGGGAGGTGGTGCACATGGTCATGAGGGAAATTGTAGGGCTCCAGAGCTGGGAAGCAGTGTAGATAGGTCAGGGGAGCAGGAATCCAGGGAAGCTAAGTCTGTAGTATCAAACTAGTAGGTGGGATACAAAGTGTGGGAGGAGATCTTGTATATGGGGATTGTGGGGAAGAGCAGTATCTGTCAAGGCAGGGGAAATGTGTTTATTTGGAAGGATTCCTACTTAGGTAGAGGAGAGGCTTCATGTGTGTATGAGCATGAGAGGGAGTCTGTGCTCTGGCTGGCTGCAAAGGGGGATGAGAGGCTAAATCTGAAGTTTCAGGAGGTTAAGTGTTGGATGATGAAAAGAAAAAATGAACAGTGGAGACCCCAAATGCGTAGGGAAATGGTGGGACAGGTGGGAGCATGCAGGCAGTGAGGCTCCACTTCTAGGCTGTGAGAGAAGCCTGTGTTTCTGTGCTGTCCAGCTCCCTGTCCCCAAGTTCTCTGTGTAGGTGGTGGCTCTAAAAAGGCCTCTGAAGAGGGAGTGTCTGGGATGTGGAAGGTGGGTTTTACTCAGGGAGGGTAGACAAAGCATGAGGAGACAGATGGGAAGAATCTGATGTGACAGTCAATTGTGGGTTGCTATTTGGGTGTAAAATATTGAGGTGGGATGATTACATGATTAGTGATTTAATAGTAAACTACATGAGAAGTCAGAAAATTGTCATGCAGAAAAGAAAGAATCAAATTAGTGTCAGATGGGAGCTGGTTGTGGGGTAATCCTAAGGCCACCAAGGTGAAAGGGAAGATGCTTTTATTCTTCAGATGCCAAACCTAACAGGGACTCAGAAGCTGGTCTGGAAAGAGCCATGAACCTCACTTTTGGGAGAGGAACATCAAGTCTTGTAGCCCTTACCTGGTAAAGCAACCCCTTCTCCTTGGTCTGGGCAGAGGAGAAAGGGTAGTGCCAAGTCAAGTTTGTCTCCTTGAGCCTCCTTGTTGGTGGCTGATTACTTTTCTGTCAAAACACAGTTGGAGGAAGCGGGGGAGACAGCTCTCTCTGTTTTTAGGGGTTCCAGTTACATTTTTGTTTTCCTTGAAAGTATTTTGTCCATGATTTCTCTGTGAAAAGCCCACACAGACATAGGATGCTCCGAAACATCCTTAAACGTATCAAGCTTTAAAAGCATGAGGAAAAAAGAGATGCAGATATATTTTTTTTTTCTTCCTGTTTTGTTGGATTATTTGATCAGTGATTGCTCGAGATATTACAATAACAACCACTGGAAAGCTAGGAAAGGCATTATATGAAATCCAATGAAAGAATTAACATACTTAAACAGTTTTATTCCCACTTCTTTTTGTTTACCTCTCTGCTGCTTCCTATGAGCTCTGTAATGGCCAGTTTCTGTCTGCAGTGGGGTGTTACAGGTGTGGAGCCGGGGAAGTTGATCAGGAGCACACACACAGAGTGGTTGTGTGTCCATCCCAGGGCAGAGGAGCTGTGCTTGCAGGAGTGCACACGCCTGCACCCCATGGCACAGGGATCTGCTTTCTTGCCTGAACTGCAGGGGTTGTTTTCCTGAGGTTTTTATAGCCATTTTGGACAAGCTGGCATGATGGCTCTGTTGCACGGTGTGGATTTTTTTTTTTTTTCTTTTAACAGTGATCTCCAAAGAGATTATTTTTAATGAATGTGTCCTTTTTTTCTTACTGAGTGCATAAAAATGGCTCAAGGGCTCATATTCTTTCGCTGTCTCCCTTGCTGGCCTCTCCTCAAACAACAAAAGAAAGGCATCTTTCTTTTTCTGACTTGGAGTTAGCAACGATGTTAGTTTTGAGATTTTGGAATTTTCTCAGTGGGGCGAGTGCGTTTTTGTTTTGTTTTGTTTTTTTTTAAATCTGTTTTTTTTTTGGATCGGAATTTTATTGTGGAGAGGGGTCTGGGGATCTTGGGTCTCACTGCACTTGTGTGAACTCTTAACACCTTAATTGAAGGGGTGGAGATGCTGAATCACTAACAAAGACCTCCTTTATCCAAAATGTTAATCAATCATTGACGTTAAATAAGTGTGAACAAAACCAAGCAAAAAAAAACCCACCCTAAACAAGTTTTTGTGTAAGTCCCCCTCCCATTCAGCTGCTCATCTTTGGTCAGGTTAACGTGATAAATTCTTTTGGGGTTATATTTCATGCCTGTGCACTTGGTTTTTGCAGCGTTTGGTAAAAGTTCTGTTTATGACTTGCCAGTGTAGTTTTCCCAATATGGATTACTTAGCTTCTAGATGTCTGAAGATGTCCTGGGAGAAATTGTGGCTTGCTCTGGTGTGGGGGAGTAGCTGGACTATGATTGGACTGTTGTGACCATCTTTTTGTACACTAGTTTGTTTTTTTTTTTCCTTGTTTGTTTTGGGGAGATATTTTGCTTTTCTCTCTTGTGATCAGTTAATTTGTTTATTGGTCAACACAGTCTTCTAAGCTAGGCAGGACCTGAACTTCAATGTGAAAGAAAATAAAGAGGTTTCTGGTCATACAACCAGAAACTTTGTAGATGTCTTCTGGATATTATGAACTCAAAGGGTGTGGACTCTTTCTTCCCTGTGCTCTCCCCCTCCTTCCCCCCCCATCTTGCATTTCATCTTTACAGTTCATGTGCTTGGATTGTTTTCAGTTAGGGTTAGTCCACAGCCAAACTGCATTTGTCACCAAATACCCAAATATAGAAACTGAGGCGACTGTAAGCCACAAGGCTAAAATATTCATATACTACAGCTTTTCTGAGCAGTTTATATGTTTGATGTGGATAAGAATGGAGTACCTTTGATCCATATTTCCCAGCTATTCAAAGGCTTGCTACTCTGCAGCACATTGGCTTCCCATACCTATTTCTACATGTTTCTTCCTAGATGTTTTTTCCTCTGAGTTCTTGACATGCTGTGTCAATTCTCTTGCCTCACAAACTCTGCCTATGGCTTAGGAATTTTGCTGGTCTTTTATAAATTCAATAGGAAAAAAACCCAACCCCAAACAGCAACAACTTTATCCTGTGAAGCAATTACACCCAAGTGAGTATTCATACTAATTTCTATCTTAAATGTGAGCTGTGCTACCTTGCAGGGCTTTTTTTCTTCTGCTTTGTAGAAGTTTGTCAGGATTTCTTCACAGCAATGCAGGCAGCCTTCATAAAATCCTTCTAACTCGTTTGTGTGGCCTTGGACTTCACAGAAATCTCTGTGCCTCCCTAAGGTCTGTGGTCTGTTTACATAGATATGAAGTCCTTTAACCCAGCAAGTTTTGCTGTGGGCTTGGATTTCCTGCTTACAAGCTCTGCTGGAGTCCCTCTAGTCTTCCCGCTGGCAAAATGAAGGTGTTAACTCAGTTTTTCAGAGCAATTTGTGAATGGAAGGAGATTCCATTGCCGAATTTTTGTTCAAGCACTGCTCTGCCTATTGAATTTAAAAGAGCTTTCCCCTATGTACCCTTACTTGTCTGTTAGGTTTTTTTTTTTTACTGCTTTAAAAGTTTAATTGTTTTGGAGCTTGACCTCCTTTGTAGTAGGGACTATACAAGTCCAGAAGAACAGGAACTTTATTCATAATTAGGAAGTCCAGATAATCTTGAAGAACTTGAACAAAAAAAAAAAAATTGATCTGTTGGGAAATTTCTGAAGGGTTGCCTTCAAGACTCTGCAGGCTCAAAAACACTGGTTAGCAACAATAACGTGCTGAATCCAAGTGAACTGTTCCAGTGTTAACTTTTGATTTTTATTTTGGCAGAAGCAGGACTGTGCTTTGTGACTGCACCTTTACCTGTGGGCCGAGCTGCCCTCTGTTCCTATTCCTGTGAGCACTTCCTTCTGTGCTAGAGCTGGGTTTTGAGGAGTCCTTGGTGCTCATCTGTTCTGACTCTGCACCACCCTGCTGTGTGTGCTGGTGCTGCTGTTGGAGCAGCTGGATGCTGGAACGGATCAGGGAGCTGATCTGGATTAGAAGTAGCCTGGCAAAGAAATGATGATACTTAGCCTGCAGCAGTTTGCCAAACTGGTTTGCTGTTTGGCCACGGGCACATCAGACAGTGTGGTGCAGGGGTGGGAGTAAATATTGGTACCAGCAGTTCTTTAAGCTGGCACTGCTGCCAAAAGGAATGCTCATCTAACTGTATCCCTAAGAGTCTGCTAGACTTGCTAAATGTTTTTTACACCTGTTTGTTACAGCTTCCCTTGCCTGAGAACAGTTCCTCCAGCTTACCTCGTTCTTTTTGCCAAAAATTGTCTCTGAACATACACGTGAGGTATCAAAAGATACCTTTAAGCAGGGCCAACAGAAGAGTGTGGTAGCTTTGCTGTGGAAGAGTTTCTGCTGCCTCAAGACTTTCTGATGATACAGAACATGTACTGTAAATTGATGGTAGAGTATTTAGTATGGTTGCAATTAAGCAGTGAAACTCATGCTGTGAGAATCTTGCTGAGGAGCAAGAATTCAGCAAGAGTTAAAAAGCATCAGATGTCTTTAAGAACATGAAGAATATTCAATTATAAACAGTGACAGTAGAAATTTTGGAAGAGGTATTAAGCCTGTGATCTGAACCTTTTTTATTCTGCTCTAGCAGTTGGGCTTCTGTATTGGGAAAGGGAGGGATGGAATAGCCTGTTGTGCCTGGGTTTGCTGCAGGGTCCTCACAGTCCTCTCTGGAAACTTGATTGAGAACCAGTGTATGAGATGTGCCATAAGCTTCTGGTTGGATCCTGGTGAACCATCCTGAAATCTGGTCTGAGTTTCTGAACTGTGGCTATGGTGAACTGCTGCTTCACAACTTTGTACATTTTCTTTATTCCTACTTCTATGGGTTGTTCTTACCTATTTTTTCTCAGAGTTGAATCTGAGCGCTCTGGTTTTGATCTACTTTGACAACACTAATTGAATTTATTTTAAATACTGTTATGAAATTGCAGTTAACTATATCTGAAGAATGAATGTTATCTCTTAAGAGAGATGCTTTTTTTTTTTTTTCAGACAGTCTTAAAAGCAGGAGTGGCATTTTCCTTGTTTGACTTCCAAGAAGATGCTTGTGGAATAGGGAAGGGAGTTGAACAGTGGAACTGCAAGGTGGTTGGCCTGTTTGTTTTTTAAAGCCTAGTCAGAATCAATGAAATCCTTTTGCAGGAAGGAAAAAGCAAAGTGCCTTTTACCACTGACATGATTTCATTCAACAAAGAAAGATGGAGCAATGTCCTCTGAGATTTCACTGAAAATTGGGTGCTGTAGTCTTGCAAACAATGCTGGTTTTAAGTGCTCCTTAGTGGTACAGTCGATGGCATAAAGAGTGGATGAGACACACAATAATTTAGCTGCATGTGGAATCAAGGGAGAGCTTGCTGTTTTCTGTATCGAGTTCAGAGCAGTTGTTCAGGCACAGATAGCCACACAGCTGCCTGTTCAACTCCTAGCACTGGCAATTACTCTGAGCTGGGTGTCTTGTTTTCATGGCTGTTTGGCCTCTTAAGGAAGCAGTGCCGCTGTGTTTTTCCTCCTTGGCTTTCTGGTGGGGCCCTGCAGAGCAGCAGAGCAAGAGGGCTTTAAATCACAGACCCACCTTGTGGCTGGATGGTCTCCGTGTGCCTGTGATTGTCCTCTCTGCCTTCTGAACAAAGGGTGCAGGTATCTGTTTTACCTTATCAGCAGGGTGGCTGGGGCCCATGGGCCTGGTTTTAAAACCAGGATTGCTTGGATTTGGTGGCAAACTCGAGAACAGAGCTTGGCTCTTAATATGCCTGTGATTTATCTACTCGACCATGTTACTTACGCTCTACAAATTGCTTTAAGTCTGTGAGTCTGCTGTGTATGTTGTGTCAAACTATCTTTGCCACCTTTGCAATGTGCACAGAGTTGTGAAGACCTGAACAAAAATTCTGGTGTAGTGGTTCACTGATTAAAACACTGGGTAAGATCAAGCAGTGCAGACCATTTTTCAGGTTTCTCAGAGCTCTGCTTTCTGCATTTTGCTAAACTGACTTCTTCAGGTGTATTGCTATCACTGTTCCACTGCCCGTGAAATGGCAATGTTTTATCTATGTACCAATCTGGATTTGTTTAAGGATTGATTAGAAATGTATTTGCAGTGTAATATAAAACCAAGCTGTAGCCTGTTGAGGTGGGCAGCCACAGCCTCAACAGGGACAGCTGGTACAATGGACAGTTGAGGCAGTTCTGCATATGGAGAAACTTTTCAGGACTTCTACTGGTGGAATGGAAGTTTTCCCCCACATTTTATATGTATGTATGAGGAAAAAAAGTAAAAAACTTCAGGTCAAAATGATTTGACAGCTTGTTAGCAAGAAAACGCTTTCTTCTGCCTCTTGAAAATAATAATTTTTTATATATATGCATATATATAAAAAAAAAAAAATTAACCTTTTTGTGGTTGAGGGATAGAAGGTTGAAACTGTCAGGCAAATAGCCACCATCTAGCAGAAATGCCTCTGAATGCTTTAGTGAAAGCCAGCTTTGATTTGACAGTTATGGGGCTTTGAAAATAGCGCTGTGTTTATCCAGCACAGTAAATACTTTGAAGTGCGTTAGGCTGTGCTGTACATGCGTGGCTAACTAGAGGAATATTAAATGCCTACATCTTGTGTCGAGTGAGGGAGGATCCTGCTGCAATTGGAATTGCATGCTCCTCGTACTTTCATGAGATCGTGTCAAAGCAGTAGATTTGATAATAGACCTGATTATACAATTGCTTAATTTCTTGTCAAAATAACATTTTTACATGCAGTGTTCTGAGATCTTTGAGGTGACCTCATGTTATTTATCAAATGTCAGTTTTTCATCCCAGCAGCTTTGATATAATCATGTAGCATCGTGGAGTATTGTGTACATGCAGTTTTTGCTTGCTGGAGTTCTTTGAAGTGCCTCACTCCTTAGAAGAGTCATTGCTGTGTGGAAGATCCTGCGTTTACCAACTGGGAAGCCAGTATGGAATCACTGCACTGTGTCACTGAGGGTCGTGCTGCCTCTCACACGCCTAATGTGGGTCTAAAAGCAGAGAAATGAGAGGTTCAGTGCACCAGGGACAAGCACACCCTGGCACACGTTTTACCCAGCAGAAAGCTGCAGGGGTTGTAGTAACTGTTCAGCTCTGCTCCCGTGGGAATGCTGGCTTTGTGGTGTTGAGCTCCCCAGGTGCCTGAGAACAGCAGGAGGGCTCGTGTAAAGGAGCAGAGCAGAGGGATGATGGCTGGTGGTGACAGTCCTGAACGAAAACTGGTCTGGCAGGCACTGCTGGAAGGTAGTGATGCTCAGGGGAGCCTTGGAAAAGTGCTCATTTGGGAGGAGAGAGACCAGAGAGCTGTAAAGGTGAAGGTTAACGTGAAGGAAGGTGTATGGCTCGCCCCCAGCAATTCCAGCTGGTGTTGTGTGTCATGTCTCCTTGCAGCAGAATGGGGAATTACTGCTTGCTGTAGCACTGGGTTTTTCTCAGAGGAGCTCTGTCCTGTACTGACCCATCCCAGCCCCACTTAGCTTATGAAAACTGACAAGATTGCAGCCCAAGGAATTACGCCTGAGGATTGCTTCTTATCTTTCATTCTGGAAGCCTGTTGAAGGGATGCCGAAAGGGAAGGAAAAAGCACTTGGGTTTTTTTCCGTGCTGAACTGATAGGTGACTTGTTTCTCCCAAGCCTTTTGTTTGAGCAGTGTGTTGTTAATACTTGTAGAAAACAAACTGCTGTCTCCTTGGTCCTGTCTCCCCATCCAGTATTTCAGCATATTTTTCCCCAGTCCCTTTTAACAGATTAGTTTCTAGAGAATGGGCTGCTGGCGAGCTCGACGCAGGTGTCTTTTACCTGTGGTTGTTAATGCTGATGTCTTTATTTAAATTTTTGAAAAAAATAAACCCAGAGAAGTGAGGGGAAAGAGATTGCCTGTGGCTTCTCCTAACTCCTGAAAAGTAAATGAAGTTTTGACAGAAGCCAAAGCTATGAAAGCAGGCCATGGAGAACCCTCATTACCCGCTGGACTCCTGCACGCAATGCTGACTGATGCTAAGGCTATTAACTGCTAACATGATATGGAAAGCTGCAGAAACCTGTCATATATTGGGGAAATACTGGTAAAATGTTTCTTGAAAAATCCCTTATTGCTCGAGCTTTTGATCTTTATCGGTGTTAGCAATAGCTGGGAGTCCACGGCAGCCCGGCTGCCGCTCAGGTGAGCGACGCTCCACGCAGGGAGCTCCAAACTCCACTGGTAAAGTACATAGGCTGCTCCCAGCACTGCTAACAGAGGTGGAGCTGAAGTGATGTTGGCAGCTGTGCTGGAGTGTGCCAGGGCTGAGCTGAGGTCAGCACGATGTCGTGACAGGGTGCGTGGCGTTGTCCCCAGCGCCCCGGCAGCGGCCTGGCTGACCTGCACCTGCCAGGGCCACTGCTGCTGGGGAAGCTGAAATGGCAGGAACACCGAGGGGAAGTGTTCATAATGTTCCTGTACAGAAGCAGATAGCTGTAGCTTAGGCTTTGAGGGGTTTTTTAAAAGAATTTTTCTTTTGGCTTTTTCCCCAGACTGATTTCTGGAACCTTGTCAGAATCTGCCAAAAGCTTGTTCCAGTCCCAAGTGAACCAAGTAGTTCAAGTGTTTTTTGCATAATAGCAGATGGGAAATTGAAAAGCTCTCAGTGTTTGTCTGTGTGCACCTTGAATTTGATCACCAACATCCCTAAGTGTCTGTCTCCTCCACTGCTTTGGGGGAAGGAGTTGTACAGAGTCACAACTGTCTAGGACAGCCGTGCATCCCCATGGGATTAATAACGCCCTGAAGTGGTGTTAAAGACATTGAAAATAAAGTTTAATGGGTGTATAGTTGTCTGTTTGACAAGAAGTGTTTGTGTTATTCACAACTCTTATGCTTACAAGAGTAGTGAGCAACGTTGTTGCAAAAGACTATTTTAGAATGATTTTTTAAAGTGCCTAAAAAGACTGATTATGTGTACAGCCTTTGTATCATGGCTACTGTTGGTTATCCTTGTACTTGTCAAAAGGAAGAGAATAGTTGCTAGATATAATTTTCTCAGAAAAGGGGATAGTGACATGAGAAACTCATAAAACACTTAATTCTCTGAGCTTTTGGGTTTGTGTTGTGCTTTGTCAGTGATTGTCTTCACTGCATATTTTAAGGATGTAGAGCAAAAGGTTGGATTTTCTGTGGCCTTTGTTTTTTTGAATGGACTTGAAGGAGAGATTTGTTCTTTGGTAAAGGTCCACGTGTGTGGTGATAGGGACTAGGGGCAAGCTTTGGAGGAAGGGTGTCTGTGCTGTCTTATTTGAGATATGTGGATGGGCAGGCACAGGTAGGCTCAGCAGGGCTGCATTGTGTGACCACACTGTACTGCATTTGCATGAGCCTGATTAAATACTCTTACAGTTTCTGGAAGGCTTGTCCTGTGGTCCTAAATTCTAACATTAAATGAAGCAACTCAAGGGAACTTCTCTCCATGTAATGGCATAGAATCTTGCCCTTTCCCTGTCTGTGTCTGTTGGTCTTCAAGGTGCTAATTTTAGGTGAGTCTGTCTTTGCTCAGCCCCCTTCCCTTCCCTGTGCTTCAGGGCTGGAGGTAGTTGTGGGCAATAACCTATTCTTTCAGAGTTTAACAGAGAGGTGCTTACACACCACATGTGCAGGAGAAGGTATTTCCCTTGTGGAGGCTGCAATGCTGCCTGGTGGGGATTGTGTAGCCCCCACATTCATGCCACCTAAACTTATTTTGCTACAAGTTCTTGATTATTCTGATTATTGGGAGTAATTTCTGGTATAAAACTGTGAGCAGAGAGATAGTGCTGTGCAGACTTTGGAATAGCAGTGATTTCTCTGATGTGGTAAGATGGAATTCTCTGGGAGACTGTGAGAACTTTGTGTATCATTTTTTATTGTTATGGCATAAACATAGGAAGGTCCATACTGTTTCAGGATGGGTTTGGGCCATCTAGAAACTGATGACTGGCTGTGAGTTACTATCTAATCACCTTAGATGAGCAACTTCTCTACCTACCCTTAGGTATCCAGGTTACCTATCTGAAGGTAACTGAGGTATTTTTTGCCCTTGTTTAACAAAAAGGAGGTCAGAGGGACCTGGCAGAAGATGGGCACAAATGTATATCAATGAGCATAATTCTATCAATGCCTTTGCCATCAGTCAGTGCTGCCTCCTTTGTGCCAGTGAGCACATAGACACCTGGTGAAATTAGGCAGGAAAGTTGTCTCCTGAATATTATTCATATCTTATCTGGAGTTCATTTTCAGTTATATCACAAGTGCTGGAAGGGATAGAGTTGGATAGGCTTAAGCTGGTTGAAGTTGCTTTCCTGGTCCAGTGCAGAGCTGGCGTGCAGAAGGTGAGATTGCATTTTTGACAGACCTGTTTGAATGCTGATGGGCTCCATCCTAGTAGTGTGACAGGCATGTGCCTTATCCATTCCTGGGAAAGGATGAGGAGGACAGCTTTTGCTAGGAGGCAGATTTAAAGGTGTATTTAATAAATGCCTTTGGTAGGGAGCCCTATCTAGAAATTGGGCTGCTTCAAGAGGTCAAAGTGTCTTGTGTCCCTGTATCCTCAAGTGTTGCAGGGAGATGTATGGAGCGTAGAATATTCATGTCATTTTATTTATTTGCTTTTACATGATCTTAAGGAAGTCTGAGAGCTCGATAAAAGCTTTGAGTAACACTTCCTGTGTCCTCCTTGCTTCCCAGTCGCTCTCCTTATCAATGAGGTGTGTAATCAAGTACTTCATTAAACAGCGGCTTATTAAAAAGTAACGTGCAGCTCAGCTGTAAGTGTGTAAAATAAGCAAATGCCCAACAAAACTGGTAAGTGCAGCACGTGATGAAAACCAATGGTAGCTCTTGGGTGTAGTAGAGCCACCTTTTGCCAGTGCAGCTATTCTCCCTCTCATGTGGTTGAATGAGGGTCGGAGGTGCCCTTCCCAGTAGAAATGTGCTGAAGGAGCGCGTTGGCTGATTCATTGCCTTGCCCCACCTCTCAGGTCACACAGGGAATCCACTGGTGGATGCACTTGCAGAAGTTTGCTTCCTGGTGGCTATCAGGATCAGCGGTTGCTCAAATACCTCCTGCTGATATTCTTGGTTTCTCCTAAAGCTTCTGTTCTTCCCTGTGCAATCTCTTATTCTGCTCTCCTTCCTTACCCACTCCACTGTCACAGATAAAATTTAGGGTGCAGGCTCAGCTTGCATTCATAGTTGCCATTTGTTTTCTGCAGGAGCAGGTCTCCAGCCTTTTTTCTTTTTCCATGCTGATTTTGAGCTCTCACCACCCTCAGTCCAGCACAGACTGACAGTCTCAGAAAGGCCATGGGGAAAATAGCAGTGTGCTCTTTCTTGTATGCAGAGAAAGGTTTCTTGCCTTTAATGCTTCATGTCACAGTCAGGCCACAAGTCTGATACTTTTATCTACTTGGTATGCCTTTATTTCATCTCTCCACATTCTCCTTCTCAAAGAGGGAGAAAAGACTGAAGTGAATCAGTGATAACTGCAGTTGTTCCTGCTGGAATAGCCATAAAGCCGTATACCTCCAAGTACTTGACCACTTGTCACTATCAAGCTTCTTCAGCTTAAGGCCATAAAGTAGGAATTAGCTGGTTTGAATTTTTTTAAACCTTCTATTTGCAGTACAGTAATATGGTGGCTGGTTTGTAGAAGTACAGGGGTGGTGAAAATATTTGACTGAAAGGTGAACTAAGATGTGCATTTGTGCCTTGTTAGTTACTGCATTGTGTGCATGCTCCCAGCCTTTTGCTCTTCAATTCACTGTGAAGTGAACTGCCTTGTGCTGACAGGGCTAAGGCTGCAGGTGGGACAGAGATGGGACACTAGGGAATGGAATTACAGTGCAGTAACTGGGTAGCCTAAAAGATGGATGGTGCCCCTCTTGCAGTCCTGAGCTATGGTCTGGAAGGCTGTCCTTCCCTGCCAAGCTGGGATTGAATGTTCCAAGGAATAGAGCTCTGAGCAGTGTAAGTGATAGATTCTCCCCATCCTGATGTGTGCTGGTGTTCACACGCTTTCCTCCTCAAGGGAAAAGGTGATTTCTGTCCCTGCTTTGGCAGAGGTGTGTCAGTATTGGCACTGGCATGGCTTAGCCTGTATTGTTTCGTTGGGTGGGGTGGGGGAAAGGGGAGAGGAGATATAACTGGGTAATTGGATTCAGGGATGATTGTGCTGCTGTGGTGAGTTTTACTGGCTGAAGCAGCTTGTTGCGATAGGTGTTTGTTTCAGCTTCTGTCTGCAGGTGTGACTTGGCTAGATAAGGATGGTCTATCACGTTGATGATTTCATTGTTTGATTTGGCTGGACTGGGTGGAGAATGTAGCTGCATTGTTTGGGACTAGCTTTGTAGTTTGGTTTTGTGAAGTGGATTACATGGCAGCACATTGCTACCTTATTAAGGTGAAGCTGCAGTGGATAATAGTTGGAGAATGTTGGAGGGAAGAGAATATGCACAGGCTTTCACAATGCATAGCTAATTGAGCCTCCAGCTCCTGTGTTTCTGTTGGGAGATATGGTCAGCAGAATGGGATTTGGGATTATACAGAAAAATTTTGGTAGTGATTTCAGTTTGCAGTTGTACTTTAACTGCAAGGCTGTCCATGCTGTGTAAATAGCTGAGAGTGCTCTGAGATACCACGCTGGCCCTGACAGTGTGAGTGTTGTCTGGATTCATACTGTTCTTGCAGCCTCTACAGTTTTCACAGTGGGTGAGGGAGAAACTGGCAGGTCACTGCTCTTTTTTTTTACTAACCTCAAATTTACCAGTGAGCCACTCTTCAGAGCCTGCGTTTCCTTGTATTGCCGAACTTTCAGGCACTTAAACTTGATTTGGATTCCCTTCTTCCTGTAGGGTGTGCAGTGATGTGAAGCAGGAGGTGCCAGAGCAGTAGGTAGTAGACAGAAGGAAGGATAGCCTGGTTTTCCCCTAGATGTGATTGCCTGGCTTTACCTGATACTTGATGTTTCTGTTTATGCGTTGTCTGGCTGTGGAGGAGGTTGCATATTGAAGCACAAGGGTTTGGCAGGAGTTGCTGGGCACATTGTGGGGGTAAGGTGAACCTTTGAAGAGAGATGGGTGCAGAGAAGGGAAGGTGACATGTCCAAGCTTTGTGCCAGCTTCTCTAAGCACAGATGAGCTCATGGGAATCCAGCTGGCTAAACATGGGAGTGCTAAAGCAGGTCTGCCCCATTTCCCCTCTGTGGGCAGCATAGATCTTCAGAGTCTTCCAGTCTGATGGTGGCTTCTTGGGTGCTGATAAATCTTTCCAGGCTGAGCAGAGGCTTCTCCTTGTTGGTGGTTCAGAGCAACTTTTGATTTCTCTGCTTCTGTGGTTGAATGCATGGAAGGGGTGCATAGTTTGGCTGTGAGTTCTTGTTGGTGAAACTTTTCCTCTTCTTTTTCCAGGTGACTGTTTTTTGTGAGACAAGTGGTTTGCAACTCATGGCCTCCATGATGAGTACTGCAGTGTCGTGACACCAGGGGTCTTGGTAAGCTATTTGTTGGAAAAAGAAGGATCTGTAATATCTCAAATATCTCATAAATGCATGTCCATCCCTTTTGTCCCTGCAGTTGAAGTTTGAATTAATTTAAAGCCATCCAAATTGTAGGCTGCATGCAAGTGGGGTGGGGCTACATTTTCACCTGTTCTCACCACCTCTTCTGAGCTTGTAGTGGTAGTGATGTGGTTACATGATCAACCAGGTCAGGGGGCAAATCCAGCTGAATAGAAATTTCTGTTGTTTCCCTTGGGTTAGTTCCTATTCAGATCTTTCCCTGATGTGGTCAGGAGAGGTGGTGGGAATGAGTAGCCAGCTGAACCATCCCTTTTCTGTGCAGCCTTTGCCTGCCATACCTTAAAGCCATCCTGAAAATACAGCCTTGGATGTAGCTTTCCACAATGTCTTAAAAAGTGGTTTGACCATTCACTGTCACTGACCCTACCTCTAATTTTAAAGCAACGATCCAAGCTTTGCTATGGCAGGCAGACTCCAGCTGCAAAAATACATTCCTCTAGAGCTTTTCCATTATTGAACCCTAGATTCCCAGGCATATATGTGTTAGAAGTGCATTGAGAAAAATCATGAGACATTCCATTTCACATTATAAAAGATGGTACATTCCCCGTGTGCAGAAATAAGAAGCTGAGGAAGTTGAGTTGCTGTTGTTCCTCCAATGAATATATTGATGTATCCTTTATAGCTCTCTCTGGTAACAATAAATTTAAACAGAGATTGGAAAACACAGTTCCCTTGCACAGTGCATCAGTTCTAATATATGGAAGATGTGTTGTATATAGAATAATAAAAAAGTAAGGTTAAAAAAATAGGAGAGTTCTCCTCCCACCCCTGTGTGAAGTACTTGAAAGTTTGGTGATGTCAGGAATACCATGAAGCCAGTGTGATTGTGATTCTTCTCTTCATGTTCTCTCATTGCACTGTGCAAGACTGGGACTCTTGAGACAATTCTCATGTTGCAATAAAAGGTAACATAATGTGTAAATATCCAAATGGAAAAGCAAGCAGAGGGTGAAACAATGAGAATACTTAAGTTAGTCATCTACATCCTGCTGTAAGCATCAAGCTCTGCTCACTTTTGTGCTGTTACTCCTTTTCTCATTTATTTTTTTAACCTGGAATTCACTGTATTTTCAGTCACACCTTAAGTGAGAGTGCTGAAGTTTCAGAGTTCCACTGACTTTTACAGATGTATCAATCTCTTGGAAAGCAGAGTTGGGTGCTGTTGATAATGTTACAGTTTTGTTTAACAAAACAGACGTAGGAGCCACATTTGTATGCAAAGATGATACAATTTAGATACGTGTGAAGAGGTTCTCTCTCCTCTGTAATGTATCTGTATAGAACCAGCTGTAATTGCAACATGATAGTAGGTACAATAGTCATAAGGTAACTCCAACATTGTTCCCAGAATCAGTGGGATAATCAGCTAATAGCCCCAGAGAGGCATGTGGGTCCTCTGGAGTGTGTGGCTCAGACTGGAGTTCATCTGATTGTGCCTGATGATAAGGGGCCTTTAGAATGAGACATTTGCTGCAGAAACATTCCCCACATTAATAGGTTTGTGCAGCACAGCGGAGGTGAGAATAGGGAGTAGGATGACTTCTCTGGCTCATGTAGGAGACGTGTGGTAGAGAGGAGAATTTTTGGAGGTGATGCAGAATTTCACACAGCTACTGCAGGGGGGATCACTATCATATTAAAGCAGAGCAGCGCAATGTCACTAAAATGTGTAACAACACATCCTCACAACTGTACACATTTGGGGAACTTTTGGAAATTTGGAAAACCATGGTGCTCAATACTACAAGTTGCTGATAACTCCCCTTGGCCAGAGGTGGTCGTGAAGTGCTCGTGTCTTTTAATCTTGTGGTGTCGTCAGTTCATAAGCCAGTTCTTTGTTTTGAATTGCAAACAAACAGTAGTTTCAATAGTACAACTGAACAGTAGTTTCTTCATAAAATTCAAGACACTCTCATCCTACTAAGATTTGTTTCATTCGGTTTATATAGGAAGAAACTACTTCTTTGGGGCTGAGAAGGAATATCGGCAATATTTACATTTGAATAATATTTAACTAGCAATGCTTAATACATTAACAATAAATCTTGGTTAGATTCTAAATTAAGTGGATTTGCATCTGAGTAGGTGAGATGAACAGGAGAGATTTTGTTGAAACATAAACAAGACAGAAATTTGTTCCAAAATAATTTTGCCCAAAGCACGTAAACAGTAATGTTCAGTAGTTTCCACCTCCAGAAACAGCTTTATGTGCCTTATTGCCTGCGTCATGCATATTGTTTCTTAGAAAGAAGCTGAAAAAGCAGCTGCTTTTTTTGTGCCCTTTTTTTTTTTTTTTTTTAAGCCTCATTAATCTGTAGAGTGTTGCTGAGCAAATTTAGATGGGTACTACTCTAGTGCTTCTTTGGCCTTTCTCTAATAGATCTGATGAGTGACTAACCCCTCATGTTTTCAGAGTAATCACAGAGAGCAGTAGCTTACAGGTGGTCAGGATTTCATTTTATTTTATTTTTCTCCCTTTGTGTAACCCTTATCACACATCATTGAACATATGTCTAGGTGTATTGGACCAAAGAGACAAAAGATTTAGGTAGAGTTTATGTTCTTAAGAAATATCAGATTATAACCATTCATGGGGACATTTTGGATATCTAAGTCACGTTGAAGATTTATACTTTTGGCGTCATACTGACTTGGTGTGAGGTGTCTTTAAGTTGAACACAGATGCAGAATCAAAGTGTTCAGAAACAAGGTGGACTTGTTGACTTGTTGACCCTGTTTTGTTGACTCCAGAATGATTTGCTTTGGACAAATGTAAGATAGCCTCACTGCCTGTAAACTGAATGGCCAGGTAGGGCTCCCTCTAGTCTGAAATACACATGTGTCTGAAAGCTCTTCTTCTGTGTCTTCTTGGGAATGGGGGAAGGATTGCCATGCATTGCTTCACACCAGACACATCTGCCTGGGGAGTTCCTCATTGGTTTTCTGTTCTCTCCTTGTGGGGTGGTTTGCAGTGTGCCCTGGAGATGCGAGACTTCCCCTGGGCAGCAGGAGGCACGCATCTAGAGAATGCTGGAGCTGCAGGAGGGAAGTGCCCAGTGCAAAAGCAGCGAGGAGCCAAGAGAAAAAAGGCAAGCAGGCAGCCAGCACTGAGAGAAGCGGGTGGCAGAAAGTGCTTCGACGCTGCCTCTGGCGGCACGCTCCCCAGAGGAACTTGACGAGAGCCCATCTGCGTGTGTGTGAGACTGTGAGCTCAGGATTTCTGTCAATGCATTCCAGTAACCCCAAAGTGAGGAACTCCCCGTCAGGCAACACACAGAGGTAAGGAGAAGAGCCTGCAGTCAGCTGCTGGGGCATGGTGCACGTTGCTGTCCCTGCCCTGCTGCTGGATTAGCCCCGGGACTGGGGCAGTGTGGCTTCCCGGTCCCTCTGTGCTCCCATCGGACCTGCTGAGTGCCTGAGCTGTGGCTGCACAGTGCTGGTGGTCTCCATGTTTGTGAGGCTCAGGATGAACTGAAAGCTGTAGGCCCATGAGGCGTGGATTCTCCATTCCTTGTGCTCTCCTCCCTTCCACCAGGTGCCTGGATAGGCTGTAGGAGAGCAAACCTGCTGTTTCTATCTTGTTTTTTTCTCCCTTCCTCCTCTTCTAATTATCCATTTCCCATGGGGTAGCTGGGCAGCAGAAAGTCTCTCTGTACTTTCACACAAAATGCTTTCTCCATAATATTGGCTTGAACAGCCTGGAGAACTGATCAGCTGAGCACTGAGATCCTCTGCATTAGTCAACTGCCAGTGCAGCAGGTCAGCATTTCTTCTCCACTAATTTGGAAAGGGAAAACTATGAAAGCAAAGCAGTATCCTGGGACTTAGGATGGTTCTGATTGACAGCACTCTTGAGTTTGATTATTTACTCCTAGAGGTCATCTGGAGCTTAACAGTATTTCAGAGGGAATGCTTCTGAGTCAGATGTCTGTCCAAAGGAAGGAGCAGCTTGTGTGAGTCCCACAGTGAGGATGCTAGCAAGCACTGCCTGGTGGAAGTGATAGTGATGATGGGAAAACACAATGCAGAAGATCCGATAGCAATGGAGTAAGTGGAGGGGGAGGAGGGAAGGGATGCCTAATATCCATAGAACCCAGAGGAGCAAAATATTTTTAGGATGCAATTTGCTGGATGGAAGAGGAATGAAAGACTCTGAATCTCCTTTGGCAAATTGAGGAGGATTCATCTGCCCCATTTTGCAGGAGTGTGGTTGGAGATGGTATCCCTCTCTTTCCTTATTCAGGGGCAGGTTGTAGCTGGTTTAATTGTTTTCACGGTCAGAGGTTTGTGTTTCTCTGGCAGCTCGCCCCAATGTATGACGAATGCTGCAGTAATGCTGGGTTTTCCTTGTGCTCCCTGTAGAACTGGATAGGGAGGTGCAAGGGAGGGGGTGTGGGGGGGTCTGCTCTGAGCTGCAGCAGAGCTGGGGTCCAGGAGAATGGTGAGGGGAACTTTATTGTGCCTTGTTTGTTTACTCTGAGCTGGTCTTGGTGTGAGGTGCTTCTCTGTGCACATAGAAACCATTGTCTTTATTGACAGAAGCGCCAGAGGTGGGTCCTCATGTGACAGCAGTTTCTGGGATCTGGCAGGTCTGTGGTTTGCCCTGGTGCCTTCTTGAGCAATGAGATCCCATCTTGGATAATAACCCTTTCAGGGCATGTTCAAGAAAGCACCTGCATGACTCTAAGCTTGCAGGCATTTTTTATTTGTCAGCAATTGTTTTAGCTTGTAAAGGTGACAGTGGTTGTTTCTGCTTCACTCTAATCTGTTCCTACAGGGCTGAATGAATCAATGGTGTGATTTGTCACTTTTCCCATTTCTTTCTTTTATTTTTTTCTCTCTCCCCAGTAGCCCCAAATCAAAGCAGGAGGTGATGGTCCGTCCCCCTACAGTGATGTCCCCATCTGGCAACCCTCAGCTGGATTCCAAATTTTCCAACCAAGGCAAACAAGGGGGCTCCACCAGCCAATCCCAGCCCTCTCCCTGTGACCCCAAAAGTGGAGGTCACACCCCCAAAGTGCTCCCAGGCCCGGGTGGGAGTATGGGGCTGAAGAATGGGGCTGGAAATGGTGCCAAGGGGAAGGGGAAGAGAGAGAGGAGCATTTCAGCAGACTCCTTTGAACAGAGGGAAGCTGGGACTCCTAACGATGACCCGGAAATCAAAGGTATGTTTGCTAGGGTTCATGTGCAAGTGCAGACAATCAGTCTGAATCCTCTGTGAGATGGGGAATTGCTATGCAAGTATTAGTGAAACATTTGTTTGTCTGGGGTTCTGTAAGTTCCAGCCAATGAAGTCTAAAGGCCTTGAAAGCAGGCGGAGAGGTTTTCGTAGCTGGCGTTGGTAAATGTCTTGTTCACGCTCTGTTAGAGCACACACCTGACTCTGGTGGGAAAGTTCCTTTGTAACTCTTAAAATCCCCCAGAAGATTTAAAAGTACAAATGCAACCTGTTGGTGTCCTTCTGGCCTTTGGCCTTTCAGGAGCTGTTCTGTTGTAACTGGGGTTTTAAACATTATGCAGGTCTGTTTTGTCAACACAGATACATAACCCGTAGCACCTTGACTGGTAACACAAGCCAGAGAGTTGGGATTTCTGTGTTCTGTTCCTGCCTCCAACATTGCCCCTGTGAGGCAATGCAAAACCAGACCACATGTTCAGTTGTCCATCTTTGTTTTCCATTTGCTAGGTCACCTAGCTAAGGTGGCTGAACAAAAAACAAAGTAAAGTTTTGCCGGAGTGTTTCCTTGAGGCAGACATATTTATCTTTGTTCCTACATAAAAGTGTCATTTTCCTGCTTTTCTTTGTGGTCATTAGAGATTTCAAAGCTATCAGTTGTGGGAACTGCTACTTTCCTTGGAAAGGGACACAAGAGGAGCTTTCTCCCAGTGTTGCTTGAAGGACACCAAGGCTTTAGAGGAAAGATGTGTGGTGTAATAGAAGAAATGCCTCTAGTGGTGCTTGAGGAAGAAGCAGGAAATGTCAGAGGAGAAAAAGCTCTGATCAGTTTCCACGATTGCTTTCCAAAGAGATCCCAAGATAGTGATTCTCTTCTTTCCCCTTTGTCCCTTTCCAGACTGCAATTCTGCTGATCATGTGAAGTCCCAGGAGTCTCAGCACACACCACACTCCATGACTCCTTCAAATGCTTCAGCCCCAAGGTCTTCCACACCTTCCCATGGTCTGACTGCCACTTTGGAGCCAGCAAGCGGGCAGAAGACTCCATCCAAAGTGGTTTACGTCTTTTCTACTGAGATGGCCAACAAGTAAGTAGGTAGATGCTTGAATGTCTTCTGGGAGCAGGAATTGCATTTGTGCTCATCTTTTAAGAGATTATCAAGGGCACTTTCTGAATCAAGTAGCAAAAAGTCATTACTTGTTTTGGGGATCCTGAAGGGGTTGGAGTGGACAATGTCCCTACCTTTTTTGCTCTGAGAAGTAACTGTTTGCTTCTCTGAGGTATATTTTTTTTTTGCAAATGCTGGTAGATATTGTTTTGCAATCCCTGCAATGAATAGCAGCCAGGATGGCTCAAACTGAGACATGAACCTTGAATGCTGATGGGTTTGTAGACGTAAGCATGTTGCTTTTGCTACTCATCTGGAGTGAAAGATGTGTGGTTAAGTCTTTCTCCCTTTTGCCAGATGGAAGATTGAAAGGAGGCCAGTTAAGAAAAATTGATTCTTAGCTTCAACTGGGTATGTGCATCTGCCTGTCTGTCTTTGCAGGGCTGCAGAAGCTGTGCTGAAGGGACAGGTGGAAACCATTGTGTCCTTTCATATCCAGAACATCTCAAACAGCAAGGCGGAACGAAACACTGTACCCTTGGTAGGGAATACCTGCATGGGGGTGAGAAGGGGAAATCTTAAATGTGCCTCTGTGTGATTCAGAAAGATGGATGATTATTTACTCTCTGGAATAAGTTTTAGGAAGACAGACAGTTGCCATTCAGGTTGTCTGCAAATAAATGTCTTGGGTCATGCAGAGAAGACTTAAGAGTCTTGCAATATTTGGGTAGTATATTTCCAACCCGTTGGTCATGCAGAGCTAGCACAGACAAAAGGGGTCCCTGCAGTATTGCCTTGAGCAAAGTAGGTTTCTGCATTGCCAAGAGGCTACTGTGTAATTGCTGCATGAAGGCTACGCTTCCCTGCAAATTTGGGGTGGGTGGGATTGAGATTGGGCGTTTTGTTTGCAGTGCTACTTATGTGACATAGCTGTAAGAAGAGCAAGTGACTGAGTGTGGCTTTCTCTTGCAGAACCCCCAGATCACTGCACTTCGGACTGAACCCAAGCCCCTGCCGCAGCCCCAGCCCCCTGCTGCCCAGGACCAGAACCCTCCCCAGAACGCCAAAATGCAGCCGACTCCACCCGTGTCAGCGCCAGTATCCAAACCCACTGGCCCCCCGTGTCCCATAGATCAGGACAGTCCCAGTGTGGAAAGCAAAGTGATGTCTGTGGGCAGCCCTGCCAACTCTACCCCGTTGCAGACAGAAGGATTTGGGCAGAGTTCAACCCCCAATAATCGAGCAGTTAGCCCAGTTTCCCAAGGTAGCAATAGCTCTGCTGCGGACCCCAAAGGTCCTCCCCAGCAGGGGTCTGGTGGGGACCCATCCAGTTTGGGTGAGAATCCTGATGGACTGTCACAGGAGCAGCTGGAGCACCGAGAGCGCTCGTTGCAGACCCTGAGAGACATCCAGCGCATGCTCTTCCCTGATGAGAAGGAGTTTGCAGGAGGGCAAAGTGGGGGGCCACCCCCAAATGCTGGGGTGCTGGATGGTCCCCAAAAGAAACCTGAAGGGCCAATACAGGCTATGATGGCTCAATCCCAAAGTTTAGGCAAAGGGTCGGGGTCTCGGACAGATGGAGGGGCACCGTTTGGCCCTCAAGGACACAGGGACATGCCTTTTTCCCCAGATGAAATGGGGCCACCACCAATGAACTCCCAGTCAGGAGCCATAGGCCCAGACCACCTGGACCATATGACTCCTGAGCAGGTGGCCTGGCTCAAGCTGCAGCAGGAGTTTTACGAGGAGAAGAGAAGGAAGCAAGAGCAGGTGGTTGTGCAGCAGTGTTCCCTGCAGGACATGATGGTCCACCAGCACGGGCCTCGTGGGGTGGTCCGAGGTCCTCCCCCTCCCTACCAGATGACCCCTGGTGAGGGCTGGGGACCTGGGGGTCCAGAGCCCTTCCCTGAAGGCATGAACATGTCACACTCTCTGCCCCCCCGGGGCATGGCCCCTCATCCCAACGTGCCCGGGAGCCAGATGCGCCTACCTGGTTTTGCAGGAATGATGAACCCTGACATGGAAGGCCCCAATGTCCCGAATCCCACCTCACGGCCTGGGCTTTCAGGAGTTAGTTGGCCAGATGATGTGCCAAAAATCCCAGATGGCCGAAACTTCCCTCCTGGTCAGGGTGTCTTCAGCGGCCCTGGCCGAGGGGAGCGGTTCCCCAATCCGCAGGGCCTGCCTGAAGAGCTCTATCAGCAGCAGCTGGCTGAGAAACAGATGGGCCTCCCTCCTGGTCTGAACATGGAAGGCATCAGGCCCGGCATGGAGATCAACAGAATGATGCCCTCCCAGAGACACATGGAGCCTGGGAACAACCCCATCTTCCCTCGCATGCCGGTAGAAGGACCGATGAGCCCCTCTAGGGGGGACTTCCCAAAAGGAATACCCCCACAAATGGCTTCTAGCAGGGAGCTGGAGTTTGGGATGGGCCCTGGCAGCATGAAGGGGGACATGGGCATGAATGTCAGCATGGGCTCCAACCCACCCCTGGTCCCTCAGAAGCTGAGGGAGGCAGGAGTCGGGCCGGAAGAGATGATGAAGCTGCGCCCTGGTGTCTCGGAGATGCTCTCCTCTCAGCAGAAAATGGTGCCGCTGCCGTTCGGGGAGCACCCGCAGCAGGAGTATGGCATGGGTCCCAGGCCTTTCCTTCCCATGTCTCAGGGCCCAGGAGTCGGTCTCCGGAATCTCAGAGAACAGATCGGGCCTGACCAAAGGACTAACAACCGGCTCAGCCACATGCCGCCACTACCTCTCAATCCCACCAGTAACCCGAACAGCCTCAACACTGCTCCCCCTGCGCAGCGCAGCCTCGGCCGCAAGCCCCTGGATATCTCTGCAGCTGGCCAGGTGCATTCGCCAGGAATCAACCCCCTGAAGTCCCCCACGATGCGCCAGGTCCAGTCTCCCATGATGGGGTCTCCCTCGGGGAACCTCAAGTCCCCTCAGACGCCCTCCCAGCTGGCAGGAATGCTCGCGGGCCCCACTGCCGCAGCTGCTGCTGCCTCCATTAAATCCCCCCCTGTCTTGGGGTCTGCTGCTGCTTCTCCTGTCCACCTCAAGTCTCCGTCTCTCCCCGCACCTTCTCCTGGATGGACTTCATCTCCAAAGCCTCCTTTGCAGAGCCCTGGGATTCCCCCGAACCATAAGGCGTCTCTAACCATGTCTTCTCCAGCCATGCTGGGGAACGTGGAGTCGGGTGAGTGCTGCCTCTGCTAGCCAGATTTGGTGCTTTGATTTGTGTCGAGTCATGCAAGATGTGCAGCAAAGGGAGGGAGGAGGGCTTCTGCAGCAGGACAAGGGCTGGATGGCCCTTTCCCTGTTTGAGGGGGGCTGTGCCGAGCGTCTGGTGGGGGATCACGCAAGTGGAGGGTGAGGGCTTCTCCTCTTCCTGTTGTATTTGTGGGTTTGCACGCTGCCTCCCACATGTCAAGCTGAGGGCTGGTCACTCTGAGGACATAAGAGCAGAAGATTGGGTCGAGGAGTGTGAAAAGATGTGGAGGATCCGTGGGAGAAATCTCTCCTTGGAGGCGTCTTTTGCTGTTCTTCCATAGCTCACAGTCATTGTAGCTCAAGGGAGAAGATCCCGTTGATGTTATTAAGGCATTTTGGTGTGAAAGGTTCCTACAAAGACATGCTGTGCAGTTAACCAGCTGTGTATCTAGGCATGGATCAGGAATGGTCGGTCCTTTCTAGGTTTACATTGCAGACAGAAAATTGTGATTCGGTTGTTCAGGCTTGAAGCGTTTTGGAGCGATCTAACCACCACTGTACATAACATCTGGTTGCATGCTGAGCCGTGCTGTGCCTGGGCCCTCGAGGTCTCACCTTCTCAAAGCTCTCCCGCCCTTCAGTCCAGGCTTCCACAGCCCTGGGCGACCTTCCGGCCCGGGAAATTCTGTCTGGGAAAGAGGAGCCCTTTGCCCACGTTGCCCTCTAGTGCTGCCGCCGGTAACAGCGGGGACCGGGACCGGGATGTGCCTGTGGGGTCGGCGGCTCGGGAAAGCACCCGAGTGCTTCAGTCTGTGCCTGAAGCAGTGCTCAGGGAACGCTTTGACATGCAGCTCTTCCGAAGCACGGATCTTTCAGCCCTGCAGTTTTTTAATGTTCCCTATTGTTTCCTCTTTTGGTCGGGAGGGGCTGAGGAATGTGCAGTGAATTTTCAGTGAGAGTACAGCTTCAGTTTAGCATCTTTCCTTCGCATTGGTCTGGGTGGCATAAAATTCATCAGTGAAGAACAAAGGAGACTGGAAGTGCAGTTAAGTTACTTCTAATTTTGTGAGAGCAAAGGATGACATTAAGCTAATAGGTGCAGAGAATGTTTCTTTCACTGGAATAAGCAGCTAATATCTCTATGTGAAACAAGAAATGCAACATAAACAGGGAATTTAACTTGTAGCTCCTGATGTAGCTTGTCAGAAATGTGCTTGCATGTCTCAGCATATCTGCTACAGCTTTCCTTGTGCTGCCAGTGTCTTTTTTGATTATAGATTTTGATTTTTTTATGTCTAGCTCTGGTACCTATGTCTGTCTTCAGTGTATGGAAACTGAATAGTAAAATTTTCAGACTAAATTGGTAATTCTTCATGTGGATTTGTGGAGGCTCAAGATAATGCTAGTCAGAAGTGTTATGCAGTAGGATAACAGATGTTAATCAACTTGACCAATAGGCTTATTTTTCTGGGTACCTTTCATAGTCATTGACTGCATTAGTCATGTAAATTCTTGCAATAAAAAAGATTTCTAGTGGAAAAGATTTTGATTTAAGGAAAACAGTAGGAAGGAGAAAAAAATTAATTTCTTTCTCTCCTTTTTTTTTCCTTTTTTTTTCCTTAAGGTGGTCCACCTCCTTCCACAGTCAGCCAGTCTGCTCCTGTGACTCTCCCTGGAAACCTTCCCTCTAGCAGTCCTTACACAATGCCTCCAGAGCCAACCCTCTCCCAGAATCCCCTCTCCATTATGATGTCCAGGATGTCCAAATTTGCCATGCCCAGCTCTACGCCGCTCTATCATGATGCCATCAAAACTGTGGCCAGCTCGGATGATGACTCCCCTCCAGCACGCTCCCCAAATTTGCCACCTATGAACAGCGTACCAGGTAAGAAAATCAGAGGAACATAAAGTATCAGGGTGATTTTATGGAAGCCTCGTCAAATGAAGACAGTGAGACGGGGAAAAAACTTGAGGAATATGGAGCCATGGGTTGTTTTTGATGAAGCAATTGCAATTCTCTGATATGTGGAGATGGAAATTCTCCTTGCAACTGTTCTTTTCTGTCCAGAAAGTGTGCATTCTTCAGGAAGTGTCTAACATGGAAAACACTTGTGTATGGGAAAAATTTCCCCTCAAGCAGACTGGAATTATTTGTGTAAATGAAGGCTGGTCATGGGATTAAGGGTCAAACCTGCAATGTGTTATCCAGAGCAAACTTTACCCCTCCTGTCTTAAGGCAGTGCCATTGAGGTTTTGGGGGATTTGTTTGGGGGTCTTTTTGGCACTGAATTATCATAAATACAAAAGTAGGTTGTAGCATTTCCACCCTATTGAATTAATAGTTTAAAAAGTGAATGAGTGGATGTTCCAAGAGTGTGGCAATTGGTAATGAATTCTTGATGAGTTTACCTGTAGCTTTGCTGTGTGTTTCACACAGTGATGATCAGAGTAGCTGAATATATCTGGGGGAAGCTGGCTAATTGAATAAGTTCATGATGGTAACTCATTAACCTCATTGATCACTGCCTCTTAGTCTTACGAGGGTTAGCTGATTTATCACTGCTGAGTTTTGAAAGGAGTTTCGGTCACTTCCCAGTGGACAAGTGTCCATATGCTGATAATCTGTCACAGACGTGTTTGTTACTGCGTGTGTCATCCAGACTGCCAGGGAGGTAGTAAAAGCATGGTTTGGATTGAAATCCTACTTATGGAGCAGGCTTTAGTCACTGCTTGATAGGGCAGTGACAAGCTTAGGGAGGCGCCTCTTCCAGGGACATCAAATTTCTGGTTAAAATAACACATTTTAGAGCCACTACTGATGTTTTTTTTTCTTTTTTGCTAGCACTGTCTTTCTGGTAACCTTGCAGAAAGCTCTCTGATAGCTTTATTGATTATTACTGGTTGTTGTCTAAATATGATTCCTTGTTTCTTCCCTAGGAATGGGCATTAATTCTCAGAATCCTCGAATTTCAGGTCCAAACCCAGTGGGTCCAATGCCAACCCTTAGCCCAATGGGAATGACCCAGCCTCTTTCCCATAACAACCAGATGCCCTCTCCAAATGCTATGGGACCCAATATACCTCCTCACGGGGTCCCCGTGGGACCCGGCCTGATGTCACACAACCCAATGATGGGGCATGGTTCCCAGGAGTCTCCAATGGTACCTCAAGGACGCCTGGGCTTCCCGCAGGGCTTCCCTCCCGTACAGTCCCCTCCACAGCAGGTGCCATTTCCACACAACGGGCCCAGCGGTGGACAAGGCAACTTCCCAGCGGGAATGGGCTTCCACGGAGAAGGACCTCTGGGGCGTCCTACCAACCTGCCCCAAAGTTCGACAGATCCAGCACTTTGCAAGACTGGAGGCCCTGGCGGTCCAGACTCCTTCACTGTTCTCGGAAACAACATGCCTTCGGTTTTCACTGATCCAGAGCTGCAGGAGGTGATCCGTCCCGGAGCCACGGGAATCCCCGAGTTTGACCTGTCCAGGATTATCCCATCGGAGAAGCCCAGCCAGACACTACAGTATTTCCCTCGTGGGGAGGTGCCAGGCCGCAAGCAGCCGCAGGGCCCCGGGCCTGGCTTCTCCCACATGCAGGGGATGATAGGAGAGCAGACCCCGAGGATGGGACTAACATTGCCCGGCATGGGGGGCCCCGGGCCGGTGGGAACTCCGGATATCCCTCTCGGCACGGCTCCGTCCATGCCCGGTCACAACCCGATGAGGCCGCCGGCCTTCCTGCAGCAGGGCATGATGGGGCCGCACCACCGCATGATGTCACCAGCACAGCCCGCCATGCCCGGCCAGCCCGCGCTCATGAGCAACCCCGTGGCCGCCGTGGGCATGATCCCGGGCAAGGACCGAGCCCCCGCCGGGCTCTACAGCCACCCGGGCCCCGTGGGGTCCCCTGGGATGATGATGTCCATGCAGGGCATGATGGGACCCCAACAGAACATCATGATTCCCCCCCAGATGAGGCCCCGAGGTATGGCTGCTGATGTTGGCATGGGAGGATTTAGCCAAGGCCCTGGAAACCCAGGGAACATGATGTTTTAAGCTGCTACCATAAGACTGGATGTTCTGATCCTTGTCAAGATGAGATTCCAAGTCCTGAGGGCTTTTTTGGGAGCTTCAGGAGTACAGTTTGGCCATGCAATAGGTGAAAAGAGACCAGAGGACGCTTTGGGAAATCTCGAATGTATGGAATTACCTGAAAAAAAAAAAAAAAAAATTCATTTTAACAGGTTGTTTTTTTTTTAAGATTTATTTTTTAAAAATTATTTTTGTGGACTTGGGTATCCCGTGACGGCACCTGCTTTGAGAATCTGTAGCTGTATTTTGAGAATTGCCATTTGTCACAAGTTGCACCATTCTCTGTATGTTTACGTCCTTCGGACTGGCTTCTCCCAGGACTCTCGGTTATTTTTGGGGTTTTTTGTGTACTGTACTATATTGTAAAAGGGATTTTAGCAGAGACTTTAGTCTTTGGGGTGAGAGGAGAATGGGATTCTAGGCTGTTTACTTTAGGTGGAGAATCCATCTTCAGAACTTCGGACTATTTTCCTTCAACTCCAATGTATAGAAAAACCAAACTACGACCTCAGAGCAGAGTATTAATGAAAAGCACAAAAAAGGAACTTAAGTTCAGTGAGGGGAATCTTTTAAAAGAAATAAATAATAAGTTAAGGACATATTTTTCAAATTATGGCGTGCTGTCCAGCACCTTCTGTCTCTCCCTCCCACTCTTTATTAAATAGGCTTCTCTCTCTCTCCGTCCCCTTCTGTCTCCTCCTATGGCAGCTGCAATACATTGTGTTATTTTGGGGAGTAAATCTAGGAGAGCCTCTCCTCACGTGGGGACTCTTCCCACTTTTAGGAAGGGGCTGGACTTGGACACTGTTACATCCTACAGTAGTCTCTCTCACTGTTTCCTATTCTCCTTTTCTTAGAAACCCCAAGTGATTTTATTAATGTGGGAGTGGAACAGACACTAAAAGTTATCCAGGATTTTTTTTGTGGTTATTTTTTTTTTTTCCTCCCCAGCGTAAAACGTTCTGTGTAACCTCCATTAAATTTGGTACAAAACCACTCGCCAGGGCTGTGGTGTCAGAAAAATAAAATATATTGTTTCTTACAAAAATGAACTGTCTCCTTTATCCAGTCCAGTTGTCTCTACAGCTGGCCAGATGACTGTTTGCTTTTCCTTGTGATCACAGCCAGCCTAGAGGCCAGGTGGGGTAAACTTTGACAGCTCCTAAAAGTCCGGTCAATAGGCAGCTGTGTGCTCCTTTTGAGGCAATTTTGTTAACTTAATCCTGAACTGAGCTTGTTTTCCCTTAGAGTGAGGTCTTATTTCAGAACACCCCAGGAACAATACTTAGAGACTTCCTCAATTTGTTGAGGGTCAAGGAACAGATGAAGCTTGTCTCTGTCACTTCCTCCTGAAGAGTGTTTGCAGCACCACAAGGTTTGAGCTCCCCCTGAGCAGCAGTGCCAGTGTGCCGTGTCCCCGTGGGATTGGGTCCCTCTCTGGGGACTCTGGATTGGGCCAGGTCTCTGACTGCCAGCACTGAGAGCCTGAGATGGTGGGGAACGGATGAACTGTAATAACAAAGGTGAGAGAGAAATTGTCAGTGAGCAGATTTTTATCAAGACAGCCCTGCTGAGAAAATTGTTGCTTTGCCACAGTTCTCATCGATTGCTTCCTAATCCTCTGTCTTTTCAAACCTGCCTTTTGAGAGGATTTCAGCAAGGAGGTTTTATGGTCTTGCCTATGAGGAGTGAAAGGCTGGATGACAAAACATGGATTGGGAGTTGAGCCCTGCTCCTGGAGAATATCAGCATGAGCCAGATATGGATCTGTAGGCCAGGATGTGGGCTCTGTGGCTGGCTATTCTCTGGTCCCCCAGCACTGTATATGGAGTGTGTAATCCCTTCTTCCTTCCACTTACTGCTTCTTAAAATGATTTCAATGAGTAGTTTCCTCAGAGGGCTGGCCATTAGTGTGAAAATTCATGTGGAGAATGAATATTTTTAACACGCTTGTGTGTGAGAATTTTTTAGAGTTAACTGATCCTTAACAGGTGGGAAAAGAATTCCTCTTGGTGGCCGATTTACTAAACTTTTGTTGCTGGTGTTATAAAATGAGTGAAGCCATGCACTGTTGGAGGCACGCAAGCCTCGGAGCCTTCTGTTGTCTGCTTCCAAATTCACCTTTGTGCTGTCATGCAAATTTACGATGATTTTGGGTGAGAATTACTCTTTTGACAAAGTGTAGGATGTCTGTTGTGGTGCTTCCCTCTGACAAGACAGGCAGCGTGAAGCATGGGCTTGTCAAGATTTTAGAAAGAGCTGACAATGACACAGTAAGTGTTATTTCTGTGGAGCGGAATTACCTCTTCTTTAAGTGGTTGCACAGCTCCCTTTTGAGGACCTTGCATGGGAATTGTCACAATGCAACCTTTTTAAGTGTTACCGCTTCTGCCATCACTCCTGACTGTTTTTCCCCGTGTTGAACAAAGCAAAGTTCTTGATCGACATAGAAATGAGCCGGAGGTTTTGGGATTTTTTAAAACTGTCTTAGTGCCTCTATACCTGTGAGATTTTGAATAGCAAAGGATTTGAGGTGGCTGTGACTTATTCTAGGAAAATTAGCATAGGGAATTTACTGTTTCAAAGCCACTGAACAGCGAGAGGATACATTTTAAATATACTGTATAATTAAAGTTTGTTCTGTGTCTGTCTAACTTCAGATGCTGACATTTGGTATCTTAATGAGATTTTTCCTAGAGAAAGTGCAGAAGATGTGGGTTCTCCTGAGTCCACATAGGTGCACTTAACCTCAGTGTTTGCACCAGCAGATGGGACAGGAGTTGCTAAGGTCTTAGCTGGCTCGAGTTGTGAAAATGGCTCCGTAGATGTGCGTAGATGAACCTCTTTGTTTTGCTCTGATTCTACTTCTTCCCTCTTTGCTTTGCAAATGGAAAAGCTTTCTAGCTGTCAGCCTTGCAGATTCACCTGAGGATCTGTAAGTCAGGCTCTGTTCCTTCCTGCTTATCAATAGTAACTGTGACTCAGCTTTGGTAGTCATGGTACAGTTGAAGATGGAAAGTGGGTTGCCATTTTTAGGTTTCTTTCCCTCCCTGTCCCCCCCTTCTTTTTTTTTTTTTAGCTTTCAAATCATCCTCCTCCACCTTTGTTTGAAAGAATGAAATAGACTTTATTCATACATGCTTGGCTGCTCTTCCTCTCTAGTAACATGGGAGGAAACAGTCTGCTGTTCAAATTATCTCATCCCAGATGGCTGCGCAGCCGGAGTGTGGAGAGACTTAAAAGGTAAACCCAGCAGATGGTGAACTTCTGAAACGCGAAGTAATGTGCCTGCTAAATCAAAAGTTTAAAATATTTGAAATCTGTTTGTTTCAAATTAGTAGACTTGCACTCAGGTCATCTGTGAAGTACACTGGCGGTTTTAAGCGCCGTCCAAGTAAACTCGAGATTTGTACCTGTACCATGGGCTAGCTAATCTGCCAAAGAAGATGACAGCAAGGAGCCAGCCTTAGGAGTTTAGTCCTGACATCCTTGGGGTGTCTAATGGGTCACATTTCGGAAGACAGACCAGTGTGTGCAGATCTGATCTGCATCAGTCTTGGTTGGGATTTGAATGCTGGTAGTGCTTCTGGTACATGTGTCCTGACTCAGAGTAGATGTGGGTGCCCAAATCTTCCTGAGGGTAAGTTGAAATGCAGCATTTTTTGTTCCCCCGGACTATTACAAATGTGGTATATGCAGGGCTTAATTTTGTGGTGCTTTGTGTGCTCTCTGCTATGCTGGTTTTCACTCAGGTGGCAGGACAGGCTACTTTTTATTGCTGGTGTCCTTCTGCACTCATGATGGTGAATGCTTTCCTTGTGCAGCCTCACCAGGCTGCTGGCTGAAACCTGTTCCCTAATGTGACATTTCTTGAGGAAAAATGATCCGTGTTTGATACAGGCCTGTATTTAGTAAAATGTACTTCACTTTGTCAATTGGTAGTAATTCTTAACCTAAAAATAGTTAATGACGCAGGAGAAAAAAAAAAGGTGGTGCTGTTTTGTTTGGGACACTGGGAAATTGTTGATTTCTAGGAATTTTTATTCCACATTCACAGAAATGCCTCAGCTCTTCCATGCTGTATTTGCAATAGAGTAGCTTCCACTTACCTGTGACCTTTGGTATTAAAACTCTTCTACTGTCCAACCAATCCTCCTCTGAAATGGTCATTTACACTAGTTGTGGTCAGAAATAACTCCTCCTTCATCCTGTGGGCCACAGCTACCATGGAAGCGCTCACTGGGCTGGAACATCGTGTGGCCCAACCACTTCCACACTGAGGGGAAGGCTAAGGCTAGGACAAGGCAGAGGGGACCCTGCAGGAACCCTTCAAGAGACAGGGAAACAACCTGTTCCCAGTGGTGTCTTCCTCCAAGCCACTGCCGAGAAGCTGGCCTGCTTTTCTGAGGTCTTGTGCTGTTCCTGAAATTTGTGTTGCCTTGCCTAGAGTAATAGGATCTTGATTGAGTAAAAGCAGTGCCCTTTAACAATCTTACCTGCTCTGGAACAACTTGTGCTGCTGAGTGCTCTGGCTTGCGGCTCTGTTGCAATTTTTAACTTGGCTGCTGGTCAGTTTTGTTGGGGATATGCTCTTAGTTATTATTTAAGAGTAGGTATGTGAATTTACTCTTTGTATGGCCAAAGCTCTGATGCCTTTTTCCAAGCAGTCCATGCCTCACAAATAACTTGTAATTGTAGACCTAATTTTTTCATCAGTATTCCCCAAATACTTGAACTGTGTATAAGAGAGAGCTTGATTAGAGCAGAACACACTGTTCTTAAGCAGGGGTAGGCATTGATTTTTATGCAGTGGCATTATGGTTTTAGGCTGTATAAAAACTTGATGGAAAATAACAATGTTTTGTTTGCTTTCTTGACAGCTTCTAATAGCAGTTCAGTGAGACCTCCAGCAATGTATTTAGTATTCAAATAATTCTGTTCACTGTGCGTGGTGTCAACATGTAATTGTGGTGGGGGCAGGCTAATGAAAGAGTAGAGGTAAATCCAGCCCATTCTTCTCAGGGAAAGGTGCTGTAGTGCCTCCATCACTTATCTGTCACTGACTTACATGAAGTGATTTTTTTCACTTAGCATGAAGAGGTAACACAGAACCTAAATTGCAAGGGCATTTTAATAAGTGGTCCCCCTATTTTAACCTCTGCCTATCCCAAAGAAAGTAGGGGCCACATTTTATTTGCTTTTTGAAAAGTGGAGATCTTTTTCAATGAAATAGTCAATGAGATCGAGTGCACCCTTGGCAAGTTTGCAGAGGACACGAAGTCAAGTGGTGCCATTGACACAAGAGAAGACCTGGACAAACTTGAGAAGTGAGTCTGTGAGAATTTAGTGAGGTTCAACAAGTGCATGGTGCTGCAGGGTCCGGGGAATCCCAGATATGAGACCAGTCTTGGAGAAAAACTCATTGAGAGCAGCCCTGTGGAGAAGCATTTGGGAATTGTGGTGGATGAAAAGCTGGACATGAGCAGTCACCGTGTGCTTGCAGCCTGAAAAGCCAACCATGTTCCAGGCTGCATCCAAACCCCTGTGAGCAGCAGGTCCAGGGAGGGGATTCTTCCCCTCTGCTCTGCTCTGGTGAGACCCCCCTGCATTGCTGCAGCCAGCTCTGGGGCAGCCAGCACGTGACGAAAAGACGTGGACCTGTAAAAATCAGTTCAGAGGAGGCCACAAAGACTATCAGAGGACTGGAAAACTTCTGCTGTGGAAACAGGCTGAGAGAGTTGGGGCTGCTAAGCCTGGAAAAGGCTCCAGAAGGATTTTAGAGCAGTCTTCCAGTGCCCCATGGGGGGCTTATAAGAAAGAGGGAGACTTTTTACATGGGTGGACAGTGATAGGACAAGGGAGAACAGTTTTAAACTAAAACTAAAGAGAGGTGTAGGTTAAATTCTTTACTGTGAGAGTGGTGAGGCACTGGCACAGATTGCTCAGAGAAGCTGTGGATGCACCATAGATGTTCAAGGCCAGGTAGGCTGGAGCTCTGAGCTGCTCACCTGGGTGGCATCCCTGCCCATGGCAGGGCGTTGGAACTACATGATCTTTAAGGTCCCTTCCAACCCAAACCATTCTATGATTCTATGACTTTGGCAACATTGTGATTCTTAGTACTGTCTTACAGGAAAAACTGTCATCCCAGAACCAGAAGTACTGCTGTTGGCTAGTGCTGCATTCCTCTTTCAGCAAGGGCAAAATGGATCACTGCTGCCCAAAGCTGAAGTCAATTGCAGCTCCCCAGACTTCCTTGTTTAAAGCACATTAGGCAGAGTTCACCAAGATTGTGTGTTATTGTGCTTGGCCCACTGTGGTTCTGCTGCATGTTCATGGCAGAATTTCCATAATTAGAGGAGCGCAGGGAAGAGGTTTGGAGGCTTTCTGTCCCTTTGGAGGGAGATGTTTGCTGTGCACAAAAATGCCCTCAAGAAGATGGGGTAGCTAAATGCTGTGCAATTAGGGAGGCTCATCTGTCTGCAGAGAGCAACCCTCCAACATGCCAAAAGAAAGGGAAGGGCACAATGGCTTCTGCAGTTTACCAAACATAAAATCAATGTTATGTCAAAGCTTTCAAGTCTGGTAGCACAGAGCAAGCTGGGCTTCATCCCACAGTCCCAGCATATGAGGAAGAGGTATCTTTTTTTCTCATATTCCTGATGCAGATGGGCAATTTAAAAAGGTCTGTTCTTGCTCTTGCTGTTTTCAGCCTCTCCCTGATTTTATATGTGGCCACCTCAGAAGTAAACTTGAGCCATTCTGTCACGTGGCTTCTTTCAGCTTGCTGCTAACAGTGTAAAGTGACACTGTGCCACCCTGTGTCTGCTAGCAAAATGTACCCTCACCTAAAATACCTTTGGACTAGAGAAGGCTGGCAAAGATACAAAGAAAAATAGTCTAAGATTGTGACAATAAACTAATTTTAATTTAAGACAGCTTAATCATAAGTTAAGTTTTCTGATTCCTGTCCACTTTGGAGCACAGGTTATTGTACTCCTCTGGAGTGACTGAGTACTGGGAAAGAACTTCCAGAAATTCTTCGAGTGGGCAGAGACCTGCTTTACAGCCTTTCACCACTTGCTCCTGCAAGGCAAAGAGACAGAATCACAGACACTGTGCACTGCCAAAACCCTTTTTTGCTGCATGGTGAAACCACAAGCCCAAGGTTTGTAGGAGGGACTTCCCAGGGGATCTCACCTCTCCACGGTACAACACGCGCACAAACCACTCCTTGGAGCGCCGGTGCTGATACAGTTCCAGGGTCACGTCAGCAGCATAAGGTGGCCACTTGTGATCAAAGGTGCCCAGTGCCAGTAGGACAGGAATAAGAGTGGAGTCATGAGAAGCATAGAGGAAGAGCTTTCTGAAAAAAAAAAAAAAAGAAGGGAAAACAAAAAAACAGACCTGGAATATCGCTGTGTTCCTCTGTGGATAGGCAGTAGCACTCGTGCTTTTTCCAGCAGGGGAGCACTCCTTTTTATCCCATACATTCAGTGTCTTTCTGAACCAGTTTTTCACACTGGCATCAAGTTAGAATTTACAATGATTACAGGAGGAGTTCTGTGCTGTACCTGGCCTTTTCAGCTGGATTTGAGGGATTTACTGCTGCTTTAATGTTCTTCTCTAGAGTATTGAACAGGAGGCCAATATTCATCTGAAGAACTTCTCTAGAAAAGAAGCAGAAATAAATTTACTAGTTTTTAAACTTTCACACAATTATGTATGAAAACTTGTGAACCTGCTTTTCTCTTATGGCTTGATATCCTGCATTGAGTGTAGCTAAGAACTATTAAATGCAATGAATATGGCCAATTTTTAATTCAGCTGGTGTGCAGTCACCACTGAAATGTGACTGCAGAATGGGAGAGGTGTTAACACGCAGTCTCACGAGTTGTGGCCATATAAATGGCAATCTAGAAACTCTGATTGTTCTCTAGGCTATTTTGTTTCCTTGGTATGGTTTCTGAGTGCATGGGTTTCAGCTAGGGAAGATGATTGCTGCAAAACAGCAGATGAAGTGGTTGGGGTCTTTGGTGAGGAGGGGCAGGATTCAAGAAAGTGGTTGCTATATTTAAAAAGTAGTTTTTATCCTCTTATTAAACAAAGAGATGATCTTTACACAATATCTGGTGGGAAAAAACTACCTAATGAATGGAAATGGAAGGTGAGTGTGACTAACTCTCCTGGGTGTTGTGGGAATGGGGTAAATCAGTCTGTCACTACCTGAGATCTCTAATACATGGTAAAGAAAAGACAGTCCTGTACCACTACCTGAGAAGAGCTGGTGAATGTGGCAGCTGCAAACGAATCTGAAAGGAAAATGACTGCTAGGCTAGCAACCGAGCCAGCCTTTACAAACCACTGTGGAGGAGGTAATTAGCTGCACATAGCAGCAGATTCTCTCTGCAAGCAGTTACATGTGTGCAGGACCTGGCACCACTTTTTCTGCTAGCACCAGCACTTCTCAGCTGAGCAGTGCAGGTGCCATCCCTGGGATAAGCTCCCCAGGCTGGAATTTGGACTGTACTTGTGCAACTGCAAGGGCAGCCTCAGTGCTGGAAGCATCTCCTCTTTCCTTCTTTTGCTTTTGCCACTGGTTCAGTCAAACCCCTGTGGCAACTGAGGCCTTCACTGCCTACCTCAGTGGCTTACTGCTGCTCCTGGGAGACCACCTTCTCTCTCCATGAGGATCAACAAAACAGGGTGCAAGCCCACACCCTGGTCTCCTCAGTGTGCACTCCTTTTTCCTGGCTCACGGTACTGACTCAAGGCACTGAACTTGACACTGAGATGGCTGAGGCACAAACCTCATGAGTGGGCTCTGGTGGGGGAATGCAGCAGATGGGAAAGCATTTCTGTCTGCTGAAATAAGCTGGTTTAGCACATCCATCCCAGGTAAGACAGCCCCTGAGGCCAGAGGCATGGACACAGGCAATCACCTGGAACTGTCTTTCAGAAGGTAAAGCATGGAGTCAACAGATCGGCGCTCCACTGTCTGCTGGAAGCTCTTCAGCACAGGGCAGCTTGGCAGATTGTGCACCTGGAAGGAGGAGATGCAGCAGAGTGGTAGGGTTTGACCACTTCTGAACCCAGCCTGAAGACACATGGATGACTGCCCACAGAAAACAGCTGCTCATGTCACACCATTTGTACTACAGTATTGCACTACGATACTCATGTGAGGATTTTTAGGATGGTTTTAAACACACACTTGCTCTGTGTACCAAAGGGATGGATGTTTGTTTTTTAGGATCCAGTTCTATGGGGAGTGTAACACATTGAGCCATTTAGCTGACAGACCAGTTATCATTAGCTCCAGCAAAAAGGAGGAATTAAGGAGGGGTAGAAATGTGCCCAGCTTCCTTACATCAGCAGAAGCAGTCAGGCTCACAGGTAGTGTGCTGGAACTGGGATGAAGATGACTGTTAGGTGCTGAGTGCCAAAAAAGGGAAAGCACTTTGTAATGGGTAAACAAGGCCCAATGCATTTCTTAGCTCCATATTACACTTGAAAGAAATACTGGATTTCAAGATAAGAACAAAAAATACTGGAGACAAGTCTTCATCCATCCTACAGCAAGGCTGACCCCACATCTTGCTTTTTCAAAAGGCCATGCTATTACTATAAGCATTCTGGGTTGCACAGAAAGGTACTGCAGTGCACATTAGTATCTGTGGGTGTTGGCACTGTGATTTCCTCCATGTGCATGGTAGGGGGATGTTTCTTTCTGTGACAGTGCAACAGAATGGCTCAGCTCACCTGCTCAGCAAAAATGTTATCGAGGAGGACCAAAAAATCCACAGACTCATCACCATCAATACCCATCCTCTTCTTAATTTTTTTCAAGTCATCACAGATACCTGGCTGATGCACAGCATTCTTCAACCTCTCCCTGTAAAGGAATTAAGAAAACAAAAAATTTTTCACACAGCAGGCTTTCTATCTTTTGTTTTTCTCATCACCCAGCCCAGTGGAGTTGTCCCACATCAGTGAGGAGTAAAAGAGAAGCACTGCAGCATACTGAAGGATTCCTGATGTTGGGAGTCTGAGCTGCTGAAAGGACAGGTGCTGTATCCAGATTGTCTGGATACAGGTGCTGTATCCAGATTTCAAGGACCAGAGCTGGCTCTCTGCTCTCACAGAGGCCAGAGGAAAAACTGAGATGTGAACACCCCAGAAGTGCTTTCCATAAGCAAGAGCTGTGTATCAGCTAACAGATCTGGTCATACTGGAACAGTACAGGTCTATGTCTTCAGGGAGTAGCCTTTAACTGCCTCATGAAAGAAGAAATAGCAGAAGCTTTGAACTGATTGCTGTATGGTGTGGGAAATGGGAAACACCTAGATACTCACTTGTAGCTGAAATCCAGCTTTTGCTTTGTTAGAAGCCGTTTGCATCTTTATGCTGCTTTAAATTTCATTTAAAAAAAAATTAGTTGAGAATACCCATGCTGGCCATAAACTCCCTAGGTAGCCTGCAAGCTGAGGCAGTGCTTAGTGCAGCTTAAAAAGTCTACCTTGATATGGTCACAAAAGGTGCAGTTGGTGGGCAGAGGGGGCCAGGGAGCAGCAGACCCTGCAGTTTACTCCTTTTTTGGACAGGTAGGAGGCTGAATATGCTGCTTCTAGGGGCTGTCACCTCACCACTGTCCAGACCAATCCTTTGCCTGCAGAGTCAAGCATTGCACAGTGAGCTCTTGCAAGTGAATTCTGACAGCTCTTGAATTTTGGAAAAAAATATGCCAATATACAATCTAGTCAAACTGTAATATATCTGCCTCTCTTTTTCATTTTCCACCCTGTGCCCAAACCTGGCACAGGCATTTCAGAGTACTTAACTCCACAATCATGAGTGTTCCATGTAGGATCTTCCTTATTTCACTTCATTAGCTTTCATTAAATGTGTCAAGGCTGAGAATATTTCAGTTTCTTCAAGGTATGAATGTGACGGGAATGTTGAAAAAACCCCCAAACCAGAAGCTGAATATAAAAAGGAGGCCCAATATGTTCACACTTGAAAGGCTTGTTAAGGGATGTAGATGACATTAATTCTGCCCTGCAGCAATGCCAAAGACTAGCTGTACATTAGCTAGTAATGAGTGTTTGCTAGACACAGACTAAATTAAACTGGTCTTTCAAGGAAAAGTCTCTATTTTATTCTCTTCTGCTGCCGCTGCCTGGTGTATAATTCCACTTACCAACTATTTTATACAACTAGCTTAACCATTCCCAAATGTAAGTGGTAGGGAAAAAAATTGGGAAATGGGAAGAAAATGTGCTGTTGTAAATTACTACTGCTGAAATGAAAGAGCAGTGAAATCGTACGGGGAGATAGGGCTGGCAATTACCTGGTCAAGTGATTCAGGCGCGGGCAGTTGTGGTAATTGGGGTAGAGCATTTCAGAGCTTGCTTCATCAGTGACAATGACAACAGATCCTGTGGAACAAGAAGGAAGTTTCTGTGATCAGTAGTGCATCTGTGTTTCTTTAGTTTCTTTGGACTGTTTTATAATCATCCCATAGTCTTTGTGCTCAAGCCTAGTGTAATCAACTAGTAATTCCCCCCGAGCTATCACCTGCAACACAAGCCACTGTACTTGTTTCTGTGCATTTATTTCCACAGGGATGCCTGCTGTGCACTTTGTAAAGCTTCCCAGTTCTGTGTGTTCATTTTTCTTAGTGACAAAAATTAGTCTCTGTGTCGTGAAGTGTAAGGAGCTCTGGCAAGTCACTTCTACTTGTCCATGGAACTGAGTACGGAAGGAGCAGATGTGCGATCTTTAAAATTCAGAGCATATTTTTAAACATACAAGTAGTTACCAACTGCAGGATACAGGTGAAAGTTACTCCAGATACTGAACTTGTATCCAAGATACTTGGGTTTCCCTGAGAAACCTTTTTCAGATCTGTGAACTTTTTGCCTTCTTGATTTTGAAGAGGGTTAACACCAACCTCCTTAGCTGGTCTGAAAGAGCAGCAGAAAGATATGCAAAGAAAGGGAACAAGTGACAAGCTGGTAAAGAATCTACAGGACCAGGAGAACTGGGGAAGGGAGCCAAGTGCAAGGAACCAAGGAGGAAGTAACAACTAGGAGCCAGAGAGAGTTAGGATGCAGGTGTGTGCATCTAGGGAAGACTAAGCAAGGAAAGGCACTATTCAGAAGTCTCCCCAACCTTCTTTCTGCTGTTGGTACAGCCCAGCTAGCAGGCACCGTGTGGACTCCAGATTCCGGAAAATATTAGTGGAACGGATGCTGAAAGAGAGAAAGCAGTTTGTGAGGTAGCACTTTCTCCTTAACATGGCTGCAGCTGGGGAGGTCTTGCTGGAACTGAGGCTTCTGCTTCCGCCATGGCTTTGGAAATCTGTGGTGGGACTCATCTTTTGTCACTATGGATATCTTAGGTAGACACCTACAATCTGAACTGCCCTTTAACTGCACGTCAGAGATAGGGGAGATATCAAACTGGCACTTCTCTGGTGTGATTTTTTTTTTTATCTCATCCTAAGCCAGATGCTCTCAGCATTATTGATGTGAGCAGCAGGAGCTGGTTCATCTCACTGAATTTCAGCTGCTTACACTGAGTTAAAGTGTGCTCCAGAAATGCCTGTTTCTCTTTGCTCACCACAAAAGTGCGTAACAGCACTGGCAGTGGCTCAGCCCAGGTGAGATGAATTTGTCCCTGGCGTCACTCTCAGGACTGCTGGGCAATTGGATGCTTTGTGTCACGAGTGAGTTCTAGTGCCAGGCTCTGCAGGCTGAGTAAAGATGAAGGCCCAGGGGCCAGGCATTTTGCTGTGGCGTGGAGAAGGAAATGCTAGCCAGAGTTTCCCTGGCACAAGACTACTTGTTAAGAGGCAGGAAGAAAGGGAAGGTCCAGGAGGGAACTGAGAGACTCACAAGACCTCAGCAGGCTTAAATGTTGGTGAAAGAAACTTGACTTCTTCCACATAGTTTCTCCTCAGCCTTTCCCCCAGGGCGAATGTCTGCTGCATCCCCACTTTTGTCAGCTGTCCTGCGACTACACCACCCTGAGAGCAAAGAAAAGGAGAGCTCTCCAGTGGACCATGGAAATAAAAAAGTCTACAGAGGAAAGAGGAACTCACCAGGAAATATACCCTCACCTTAAAAACAGTCTTTTTGTATTGCTCGTCCAAGGGTGAGGGGGGTTGAGGTCCTCCATTTAGGTCTGTCACCACATAATCAAACTTAGTCTTAGCAGGTACATCTAAAAGAGTGGGATGCCATTCCACCTGTTTGAAAACAAACAAACAAACAAACAGTGTTTCAGTGGAAAACTTTCAAGGGCATTAAACCAAGGACTTTTAAGAGCATTAAACTAAAGCTGGAATATTACAGTGTGCTGCCTTGCCAATGACACAGAGACAAAGGGATCTCTTTACACAGCTCATAGAGAAATGAGAGCAGTGCTGCTCTCTGAATTTGCAGATCTGATGTGCAGGAAATGCAGTACTTGCCTTCCTCCCCTTACAGGAGAAGCATCTGTAGGAAATCACAATTGCTACTCTTTGTTACAGAAGGAAAAGCTGCCATAGGAAACTACTTGAGCTAACCCCTGCTGGCTCCCCAGGCCACCTCGGTGGAAGCTGGGGGAGCCAGATCACTTGTGCTAACACCAAGGCAGGAGCCACATCTTTACTGAGCACCCGTTGTGAGGAGCAGAACTTGGCCTTGGAGTAAAGCCCCGGGATGCCCATCCCTGCATCCTGCCCCTCAGGATGCAGCTGCAGCAATTGTTCCCTCTGCTGTCATCTGTCCCACTAATGTGCTATCACCGTTCCACTTTAAAGAATCACAGAATTAATTAGGTTGGAAAAGACCTCTGAGATCATCAAGTCCAACCTGTGACTGAACACCACTGTGTCAACCAGTCTTTCCTTAAACATCTCCAGGGACGGTGACTCCAGTGCCTCCCTGAGCAGCCCATTCCAATGTCTAATCCCCCTCTTCGTGAAGAAATTCCTACTAATGTCCAGCCTGAACCTCCCGCGGCACAGATTAAAGAGTGTCTCCTCTCATCCTACTACTTATTCCCTGGGAGAAAAGCCTGACCCCTCCCTGGCTACAACCTCCTTTCAAGAAGTTGTAGAGAGCGATAAGGTCACCCCTGAGCTTCCTCTTTTCCAGCTCCCTCCTTAGGTGGCTTCTCCTAACACTTGTGCTCCAGACCCTTCCCCAGGTCCGCGGCCCTTCTCTGCACCAGCTCCAGCATCTCCATGTCCTTCCTGAATTGAGGGACCCAGAACAGGACAGGGATGATCGCTGCCCTGCTCCTGCCGGCCACACCACTGCTGATCCAGGCCAGGATGCCACTGGCTTCCGTGGCACACTCCGGCTCAGTTCAGCCGCTGCCAAGCAGCGCCTCCAGGCCTTTTTCCACTGGGCAGCTTTCCAGCCACCCTCACCCGAGCCTGTAGCCCGAGCTCCTAAATTCCCAAGCTTTCCCCTCGGAAATTACTCTCGGGAATGGGAACGAAAGCCAAACCACGGTGCTGTCGGGAGCAAGGCAGGAGCTCGGCAGCGGGCACGCCGCGGGCTGGGGGCACCTCCCGCACC
>VYXF01011497.1:362530-439518 GCA_013397295.1 Polioptila caerulea | reverse complement strand
GGACCAGAGGAAACGGCCTCAAGCTGTGCCAGGGGAGGTTCGGGTTGGACATTCAGAGGGATTTCTTCAGAGGAATGTCTTCACAGAAAAGGTGATCAGATATTGGGATGAGCTGCCCGGGGAGGTGTTGGAGGCACAGTCCCCAGAGGTGTTCAAGGAGCAGGGCAAGGGTGAAGGAGAAAGAGGAGGGAGAGGATGGTGACCTGCACCAAGGCCAGAGGGAGGAGCCGCTGCAGGTGGTGCGAGGTTGGCACAGACACCAGGGCATGCAGGGGGGAGATTTTGGTCTTCTCAAAGCCCTGCAGTTCTGAAAGGGTTACCTCAGTTTTCTGAGCTTAAAGAGTACGTGAAACAGAGGCACGACAAGAGCAGAGAGGGAAGGGGAAAAACAATACTTCAGAAGCCAAGAAAATAACAGATGAAGGAATCAAGCCCAAATCTTGTGTTGCAGGAGAGTGAGGGGTCAAGAATGCTGATAGGAGAGAGAACAGGAAGAAGTAGTTAAGAGGGGAAGGGAGGGAAGGCGGAAGAGAGATAGAGGTGATGTGATAGAAGTGAGCAGGGAGAGAGGCTCGCAGTGAATTTATTTGTATTTCCATTCAAATGTTACCCTGGAAGAAAACCCCAGTTCCTGTGAAGTTGTGAAGACTGGGGCTGCAGGGTCCCTCCTGGGTGGTCCTGGCTGCTGCCAAGCAGCATTACTAGTGAGATGTATTTTAGAGTACACCACGCCACAGCAGGTGCCTGCAGTTAGGGGAGAGATCTCTGAAATAGCAGGCGGCTGTCAATTTTTTAGCAAATGGTCTTGCCCTGTTTTTTTTTTCTTTGTCCAACTGTCTAGAAATTTATTCTAAGATGCACCATCTTTACAGGAACGTTTTCAATGGACCTGTTATTTTTACCCTTCTGTTGCTTTTTGGGACCAGACGAGGAGCAGAAGGCTAATCCGATGGCCACCAAGGGTGAAATTATTTTCACTGAAGGAAAGTAATGAGCTCTAATGAACAAGCAAGTTTCAGGAAACTTTCCACTCTGAAAGCAGAGGGCAGATTTCCTCCTGGTTGGAATTTAACCAAATGGCAATGATTGCTATCTTTGCAAAATATTACCATTGCTATCATTTGCCTTTTACAGTGCTACAAAAATGTATCACACCTCAGAACACTCTGGTTTGATAAGTTTGCATTTACATCCTTCTTGTTTTGAAGAGGAAACTGAGTCATAGTGAGTTTTGTAGTTTGACCAAGTCACGTAGGCATTGTGTGGCTGATACATTGATAAGGTGTGAGGCCAACTAGCACGATTAGATTTTTTTTGTTCCACAACATGGATTGAAACTAAATAATGCTTTAAAAACTCCCACAAAAGAAACCATTTAACCTACTGAGTTTGTGCGTTTTATTGTTTTTTGGACTAAGTGAACACCTTGTCCCTGCACATGGGTAAAGGATGGCCAGGTTGGATGGGCCTCTGAGCAACCTGGTCTAGTTGAAGGTGTCCCTGCCCATGGGCGGATTTGGAACTGGGTGATCTTCAAGGTCCCCTTCCAATCCAAACCATTCTATCATTCTCTGAAAGGTCTTTATATCATTATGGTGTAAATCAGAGATTTACCATGAAATGTGTGTATGGTAGAGGCACAAATAGCATTTGTATGCCCTTTAGGGAGGTGGGTTTATATTCCCCAGATTGGTTGGGGTCAGAAAATAAACATGTTGCCTTGACTTCTTTGGTTCCTTTCCCAAGTGCATTTTGCTCAGTGAGGAGACTGAGCTGGAAATGTTCTCCCACAGCTCTTCACCACACGGGCTGCAGCTGGGCTGGGAGCCTGGCTGCTGGAGAAGGGTGGCTTAACCAGCCTGGTGTGACAGCCCAAAGTGGGCCACAAGCTGCTGCTGCCGAGCTTGGTGTCTCTGTGTGCCTGCCTTGTTTTGGGGCAGCTCCGCCTCTGGGTGGAGTACGGGCTGCTGTGCTGTAGCACTGAGTGTTTTCCTGCCCTTCCAAAAACTTCTTCCACCCCAAAATGTTCCCATGACTGGCTTTCTCTGCGCAATGAAGGTGCTGTCACTCTGGTCCCTTGAAGTGATCGCAGGTACTGAAATCTCAAGTGCAACGTGGGCAGGAGTTTGTGCAGGATTCATCAGGCTGCTGCACCCTGCAGCCAAAAGGGCTCTGTCCACTCCCAGCTCTGGAGCTAATGGTGATGTGTTTGTGTCCTGCAAGGACTGCTGACCACTGTGGCTATTATAAACCAGTCAGTCTGGGCATGGAAGCTGTAGTGCCTTCACAAAGGGCTGAACTTTATTTATAAATTGAGTATGCTGTGCTGCTTCCTGTGGAGCCGTATCACTCTTGTCTCCTCCAGTCTGTCTGTGGTGGTGAACCTTGTAGCCAGCTGCTTTGTGAGCAAGGCGCCTGGGGAAATGGAAGGAATGTTTCCACTCCCAAAGTCTCTGATACTTTGGGGTGGAATTGGCAAAAATAAACCCTTCAATGCCACCACAGACCGAGCCTTCCCTGCAAGACACCATTCATGGTACACTGTAGAGATCTGACGTACCTTATCTCATTTTCTGCATGCTTTCATATCAGGGCTTTACCTTCCAGCAGTGAAATGATGTGTGTCCATACTTAGAGGTCATAATTTAATTTCTGAATTCCTGCAGGTTATATGGGAGAGTCCTGGAAGTCAGAGTTGTCATATTTAGGGCTGGCATTGTGAGGAGATTTTTGGAGCTTTTCTTCTATGTATTTTAGAAACAGGTCATCAGACACCTGGTAGCTTCCTGACTCTTTTACCTGGGGAGATGTGGCTTTCCCTCATTCTCTTTGTCATTTCCAGGCTTGGGCATTTGGTCATTGTCAGTGTGGCAGTGGGAGAGCTGGAAGCCGGCTGCGTGCTGGCAGCAGACCGACTGTGCCAAGGTTCAGCCCCTGCCCAGTAACCCAGCGCAGGAGATGCATTCCCTGCCTTCTGTTTTTCTTTTGTTCCAACTTTGTCATCCTAAACTGGATGATGCCTGCAGCCATCTGCTGCATTTGGTAGTCTGCGGCATCATGCCGACTCAATTATGTGCCGCTCTGGGAGAACAGCAGGCCGGTTTTCTCTTCAGCTTTGAAAGAGTGCTTTTCCCTTGCACAGGAAGGCTGAGGGAAGTGGGAGCCTCCAGGAGCAAGCTGGATAAGCTGTTCCCAGCCGTGTCAGGTGGACTCTCCGAGCCTGTGCAGTCCAGGTATGGTGGGAGAGCTGCCAGTCTGTCACCGCGCCCGAGATGCTGCATCCCAGGACTCAGTGCTCTGGTGCTGTGGCAGATGTACTCCCCTGTGGCAGCACTTAACCATTTGGCACTTGGAAGCTTTATCACCTCATTTACTTTTCGTGGATATATATTAAACCAAGGGTATTTCTATTAAACCAAATGTTTTGGGATGATAGGAAATTAAAAAGGAGATGGTACAAGTGTAAATTACTTGTTTGTTTTTTTTCAAAACAGCCAGGAGAGAATGGCTGCAAAGAGATGATGTTGAGCCTTGCAGTGGACTCCTAGCAAAGTTGTTTTGTTATGCTTTCATAGTCAGAGAGAAGTGACCACACAGGAGGATTTATGTGTGTGATTCAGCCTGTGACATCAGTCTTCTTCCTGTGGTGGGCAGAGGAGACATAACCAAAATCTGGGTTGAAATGTTTTTGGTTTTTTTTCCTTTTGTTTTTCTTTTTCCTTTTTCTGCAGGTTTAGGATAAAGTTTGGTCCTCCAGGACCACTTCAAGTTTTCTTCTTTGCTTTCCCTGCAGGTAGTGGACTTGATTGCTTTCAACATGCAGCCACTCACGTCTGCTGTTTGAGTCCTTCTGGGCTGTCCATAGTGCCCAGATCCTTTTTCCCCTTCAGTAAATTCTCCTCTTCATTACATGAGGATAGGGGTCAGATCAAGTGGTGGGGAGCTAGAAAACAGGGACTTGTGCTATTTACACTTAAGACATTTCTGGCCCCACCAGCTGTTCCATGTGTGTTATTTTCAGAAGGGCAATAATCCACAGGAGGTCAAGAGGGTGGAATTGTGTGAATAGATTGGGTGAAGGAAATCAAGAGGCTTGGGAGTACCCAGGCCTTGTCATGACAGAGAGTCTGGATCCCAGATGATTCTGGCTGGGAGAACTCAAGGACAGTTCTCAAAGTGCTGCTTGCATGGCTAGGAAAGGCTGCTCAGCTGGGTGTTTGTTGGCTGTTTTCAAGAGTCATCTGTGTTTACACTGCTGGCAGGACCACCTGTTCTTTTTTTTTTTAACAATAATATGTGTGTGTGTGTATATATTGCTGCATTTCTACATTTATTTTTAGCCCTTCCTAAAAATCCCCGACAGGTTTGAAAGATGCTGTGGATTGTGAGTGGTGCCTGGCGGCATTGCTCACATTGATGGTTGTCAGAATTTCCATGCTAAATCTCTGCTTTGAAAGGTTTATAACTCATCCTTCTATTCTTGCTCTTGCAGCTCTCATACCCTGGAAAAAATAAAACAAAAGAAAATGAAAAAACAAGGAACTTTTTAAAAACTACATTTTTTTCCCTACAGGTTTGTGGAAGTCAGACTTGTTGCCTTAAGCAAGAGCTTTTTCAAAGCAGATGTTGAGTCTTGTCACTTTGTTTTTCAGCACCTAATTGCAAATGTGTGGCAGGTCTCTTTAAAGTGTTTCATATGGTCAAATGGAGAAGCTGCTTTGCATATCAGGCTGATACAGGCACTGGATGGTGTAAAACGTCAGGGAGCCAACAGCAGTTAGGTCCCCACCACCAGCTCTGAGGAAGCATAAAACCACCTGAATTGTGGCAGAGGTTGGGCACATCTGGGGTGACACCAGTTGCAGAATCACGGGGTGAATGCTCCTCAAGCATCAAGAATTGGCACAGAGATGACACACCATGGTTTTTTACATTCATAAATAAAGGACATGCATTTTGCCATTACGTGCAGTCTGCGAGAGAAATCCAGTACAAAGCAGCAGTTGATAATTTGAAGAAGCACATAGTTATCCCTTATTAATTTTATGGTCCATATTTTGGGAGTGTCAAGCAGGTTGCAGTTGTTGATCTGCACCATTCCCTGGTGTGGAGTTCTACACACATCCTGATGACTCCTGGTGCTCACCCTGGAGAGTTGGGAGGAGATTTAACGGAGTGCCCTGGTGCTGCTGGGAATCCGTGGCAACAGCACACAGGAACCTGACATGCAACGGTGCCAGAAGGAGTGAGCTGCATCTCTTCTGAGAGTTTTCCCAGCTTTGGAAAGCTGTTGGAACGTGTGCTGCAAACAGTACATTTGTATGCAGGCAGTAGGCACTAATTCACAACACGAAGGTAATGAACTTGAAACTGGGTCCTGATGCTCAGTGAGGAGCGTGGAGGGAGCCCTGGGAGCTTGAGCTGAATCAGAGTCAGGGTTATATCTCATGCAGCATCCAGCAGGCTGGTCAAACTCAGATCATCTTTTGGCAGATGGGAGTAGCACTTATTCCCTGTCTCTCCAGGAAGGTAGCAAAAGCACATGCAGAAGGCTTTGTATGTGCAACAGCTCAGCTGGTTTTTCACATTTTTTCACACTATATTAGTAGCTGTTTGAATGACAGATCCGACCTTTCCTTGAGGTCTTTTCTGACAGCTCCGGACCCTTATGGTTATGAAAACACTGCTATTGCAAAATGGAAATAGTTGGGTTGCTTTTGTGCATGTTGCATGGGTACACACACAGTGCTGCTGCAGGACACAGAGTTTAAATTCTTTTATCCTGATTTGTCGTCTCCTGCAAGTGAGTTTTCTGAAGACACAAAGGTATTTTATTCTGGTTCCCCTGTACGTCTGTTGCCTGTCTCAGGTCATGGCATTCCTGCAGGCTCTCAGCACCTCCTTAGTGGGAGGCAAGGGCCACTATATTTTTTCAGATGGGAATTTCAGGCAGGCAAAGCCAAAGATGACTGGCCCGTTGTCAGACATAAAACTTCTTGGAGCAGGAACCTGAGGGCACTCTCCAAACTTCCAGGCTGGTGCCTGAGCTGCTTGTCCAGGCTCAGTGTTATCTTTTGCTGCTGTTCTGATCCCATCTGGCTGTCAGCTGTACCAGCCAGTGCTCCGTGGGTATTTATGCTGCTGCCAGTTCTCATGTCTCAATTGGGAGTCATTTAATGCGGCTGACTGAGATTCCCGGAGAGGAAGAATTTGAAGTATCCCAGACAATGGTATGGCTGACATAGTTTTTGTCATAAGACTGTGTTTTAGTATTAATTTTAAGGACTGTTGACACGAGTTTTTCTTCAGGATCTGTGGTTTCAGACACAAAATAGGGTCAGAGGCACAACAGTCTTGGTATTGGAGTTTAATATCCTTCTCTTGTAAATAAATAGAATAAATGGGAGGAGAAACGTATGTTTTAAAATTCCCAGTGATGGTGACATTTTAAGGAAGAGGCAGCACAACATTTTTCATGATGCATTTGGCATTTTTGAAGGAAGATTCCTGGTAAAGCCTGACTGCAAGGCAACAGCGTCAACACCTGAGTCAGAGAAGGGAATGGGACACGTGTCCCTCAGTAAAAAACTTGATTGCATGTTCTCTTACTCTCAATTACCCTAATTTGAAGTGGGGAGCTAATGAATATTGCTAAATGGTTCGAAACAAACAGCAGCCCTGTGGACAAAAAATAGTCATTATGAACTGCAGTGTATCAATCACAGTGAATTTTTCACAGATTTGTAGGTTTTAATGCTGAGGTGACTGGTCTGGCTGGTTGCTTGGTGTAGGGGAGAGGACCATACCCAGTAATTTCCTACAGGGTCATGTAACTTCTATTGGTACCAGTGCACACCTTCTTAAATCCCATCGCAATAATTAGAAATTACCTCATCCCTAGACTGTGCTTTCCAATTGTTAATTAAAATAATACTTCTCATTGCAGGAGTGCTTCTGTCAGAAGAGCAGTCAGCTGTCAGAAATGTTGTTCCTTTTTGCAAGAACTTGCATATCAGGATTAAAATCCTTCTCACCTTCGTCTTGGGAAGTGAAACGGAGCAAGCTGCAGACTCCCACTGCAGGCCAGTCTGTGGGGCAGAGATGCTGGGGGTGACATGGGAGGTGACACTGCATGGAGGTACAGAGCAGGCAGGCCTCTCTGTGTCTGTGTCTGTGTGTCTGAGGTGCTGTGGATGTGTGATGCTGTGAGGTGGATGTGCTCTGCAGCCAGAGATGCACCTGGAGTGATGGCAGCCCTGATTTGGGCTGTGGGAGGAGTGCTTTGGAGTGTGCCAGGTGTGCACTGGGGCAGGAGGAGTATAAAGATAAAGGGTCTCATGCTTTTTTCCTTTGATGATCTGGAGCTCTCAGGTACCTCACTGTGACGTGCTTGAGTGGTCAGAGGTATCCATCAGGAATCAGTGAGTATTATTCCGAGTTCTCTTTCAGTTAATGAATGTCTTTATTGTTGATTTAGGACTGAGTGCTTTAATGAACTTTTCAGAAAGTCCTCAAATTTGGCATTTCTCTGGAAATGTCAGAGATGAATCTTGTGAAGCTAGAAATAGGGAGAGCAAAGTTTAATTATATCCTAAGAAAATACAAGGCTACAGACGGGAAAAATAGTCCAAAGCTTAATTTCAGAGGAAAAAACAGGTGAGAGAAGAGTTCTCGTGGTATGCAAGGGTTGAAAAAAAAAAAAGAATTGAACTGAATGGGAAAAATTAACATGGATTGGAAAAAAGTGCATTTTTCTGTGAATATGCAGCAGAGATGATGGTAATTTCTATGTAAGTGTACCTAAGTGCTTTCTTGAGTCTGGGCTGAAGTGGAAGAAAAGCAAAGTGGGAAAGAAAACATGGTTTCACTGGACTACATGATTTTGCAATGGCTAATTTTGGACACTTGTTTCTGAAAAGTCTTGCCTGTAGCCTGGCACACATCAAACTGGTTCTGTCAGAAGCACTTTTCAACCTCCAACTTTGTTCCCAGGCCGAAGAGCTGGCACGGCATTTACTCCAAAACCCAAACAAATAGCAGCAAGTTTCTGACCTCAGGCTTGCCTCTTGCTGCTAATCTGATTCCTTTTAAGGGTAGGAGCTGGTGGTTAACATGATTTCTAGTGAAACCCTGCTTGCAGCTGAATATGAGAGTGTTGCTTTTTGCTGGGGCTGTTGATAAAAATGTCATGGCCACACACCCATATCCAGTTTCTAGGAAAATCTCCTTGTGTGTCTTTTGCATTCTTTATATTGTCATATGGCTGACTGTCACTGACATGCCTTCTTAAGGTTAGGTTTTTGTCCAATAAGGGCATGAAATTTAACTCTTGTGGGTCCCCACCAGTTCATTTTGACCCCTATCTTGGCCCAATCTGCTTTACCCTTCCTGCCTAAAACAACTTTATGGTAAAGAAGAGCTCTTGCATATGATTAGTGAGTCACAAACCCCCATTTTGAGTAATCCCTGAGCAGCTCCCTGCTGTGATCCAGCCCCAAGAGGTGGACATGTCCTCTCAAAAAATAGCAGGGGTCTGCAGCAGACTTGGTCTTGCTCCTGCAAATGCTGCAGTAGGGTTGTTTTTCTTTCCTGTCATGTGCCAGCCAATCAGAGTTTGCAATACAGGAATGAAAAGAGAAAAAACTGCCTAATCTTCTAATAAAATGTAGCCACCTCGAGGGAGGAGAGTGGCTTAATGTGGCAGACCTGCAGGTCTCAGTGGAGGAATAATTTTCAAGGAATATGTAAATATTGCAGCTTTTTTGCGTTTTGCTTTCTGATTTGCTCTGGGGGAATATTTTTTCCAGCGTACATGGAATGATTGCTTTTATTCACCCAGAGACCAGTGGGTTTGTGTTAATGGGTTGGCTCTGAAGCCTGGCTATGAACTCTGGAGCAGGTTTTATACTGGCACTGCAGTTTGTTAATAGAATCGTAGAACCACAGAATCACAGAATGTGTTGGATTGGAAGGGACCCATCAGGCATCAAGTCCAGCTCCTGGCCCTGCACAGGACACCCCAAGAATCACACCATGTGCCTGAGAACATTGTCCAAACACTTCTTGAACCCTACCAGGATTGGTGCTGTAACCACCATTTCCACCAGGCAGTACATCATGGTTCTATTAGGAGTTTTCTAGTACTGATCTAAATGCATTTAACTGTACTTAAAATGTCTTTTGGTGAATATTGATTGCATAAAGTCTCCAGTGGAGGTGTGTTGTTTGGTTTGTGGTTGGCTACACAGCACTGGATTGGTTACACAATCCTCTTCGTGCTTCCCGAGGGCTGGAGGAACACAGAGCTGCCTCTGGGGTGGATATTGGCCCATATGAATTTAAAATTTGGTTTCCTTGACTGACATTTACTTTCTGAGAACTCTGTTGCCCGTCAAACTCAATTGCTCAAATGTCTGTGGGAAACCAGTGGTGGTATGTGAATGTGGCCTCAGCAAATCCATTTTTAAAAATGTGAACCAATGTTCACTGGAGGAAAAATGAAGCATTTCTGCATTATTTGGCTACAGTGAGTCTTACAAGCTCATTTGATCCTCTTTCTTTTTCTGTCATCAGATTTTCATGACAAAGTTATATATGTATGATATTACAATTCCCGAGCTCCCCAGAAAGATCTTTAATCATCTAGACCATATAAGCAACGAATACTTCAGGCAAAAGCAAAGCTATTAATTTTGCACTTCAAAGTCACAGTTTTTTCCCCTACAAAGTATATCTTATGGAGCTGCCACTCTCCATCCTCATTCTCAGTCTATCCATACCTCTGGTGCCGCCGCTAACCCGAATCACTGATGTGTTCTTTATTCACAAATGTGTGCAGGACCTGCCATCAGCCCTGTACAGGATCCCCTCTTGTCACCCCTGCTGGGAGGAGGTGCTGGATTCCCTTGGGGGCACTTAGAGCCTTCTGGCCCTGCTGCATGGTTGCTGTGAGCCTCCCAAGGGAGCTCCCCTGGGAACAGCAGCTCCCCTTGTGCCTGTGTTAGTCCCAGGCTTCCCAGGAGGCAGCAATGCCAGCAGGGAAGCTGCTCTGGAGTACCTGCTGTTGCTGTGTGTCAGGCTCTCTGCTATGCTGATGCCTTAAGTTTTAGCTTTTATATCTTTCAGATTCTGTGCTTGTTTAGTGTGTAGTTCTGGGTTTCGTGCTAAGTGCTACTGAGCTCTCTTCCCAGAGTAGGCAGACAAAACAATTCCTTCTCTAGCTTGGTACCAAGGATAACCAATGCAACTTTCAGGCCCAAGAACAAAAACAACGGTGAAGTGAGAAGGAAAAAACAAGGAGGATGGATCGTCATAACCTGGAGCTATAATTGGACAATTGACTCCGATGTGCTAATGGACCAGAAACGATAAAAGTGTGGGACCTCATGATAAATGACCTCATGATTGGTCGTTCATTTTGTGACCATTTTAGGGTTCATCTTGGGTGTGGCCTGGCCAGATTCTTGTGCAGCCCAGGTGTGTCCATTGAGGCCTTTTAATAAATCCCTGCTTTATCCTTTTGCTCTGTCTAGTCTCTGTTCCAGGTCAGCCTCCAGAAGGCATCAATGCTACTTTTTGAGTTCTGAATTTCTGCCTTCTTTGTACTTTGGCCATTTGTAGTCCAGTCAAGCATGGTCTCATTCCTGTGGACACACAGTGCTTTTGTTCTTTGGGGTTTGCGTCTTCCTAAATCCTTGGCCTCAGTGATGTTTCACAGAAAAGTGTTTGAAGGGGGATTGTGCAGTCTGTCATCTTCTTACCTATTCCCTTCTAACAGTCTGAGACGTTATCAGCATTGAATTTGCTTGAGTATTGTCTTGCCTATGTATTCTGAAAGAGGAAACAACTTGCTTGACCCATGTCCTCTGGATCAGCCATTACTTTTAAGTCCCTCATTCAATTTCTCCCTCAAATTTCTCTTAGTCTGCTCGGTCATCTCACTGTGCTGTTCATGGAGAAGAACTCAGAGGCATGACCTTGTCTCAGTTCAATACTTTATTAGTTTTGGCATTCTATGTATTTTTAAATATAGGTTTTCCTTTTATAGGATTAAGTATTTCTGTTTTAAAAGCTTGTTGAAACACGTTTCTCTGTCTTCCTATCTCAGGCTCAGCAGCTGATCAGCACAAGGCTGTAGATCAGAACTGACTTCTGGCTCCTTCAGACACGAGCTAGAGGAATAAATGGTTTGAGGTGTGCTGACCAAGGAGACAACTGGGGTTAGTGTTTCTGTCAAATGTTGGTTCCAGCTGTTGCTGGAGAATTCACAGTTCTGAGAGTCTGAGCAGTCCCAGCAGAATTGGAGAGATTGGTAGAATTGGAGAAAAGAGGGACAAGAACAGAATGAAAGGCTCTCATGCTTCCTCTCTTCTCCCTCTCCAAGCATTGTCTTCGTAATGCTGCCATTTAAAGATTGAGTACCCATCCAAGGACTGAATTTAATATGTAATATTGATTCAAGTTGCTACTATAAGATTGTGAACCCATCCATCTGGTACAAAGCAATATATACTGAATCTGTCTGAAAGGACAGGCCAGCCTGAAGTAAATGTGCTCCTATCATGGTGTGACAGCCTGGCCAGCCTTGACAGTGGTTTCCAAGAATCACAAGTTTATGATCTGTCAGCTAGTGCAAACATCCCTCCATCAAATATCCCCACTTGTTATGCCTAGAAGAGAACCTTGGAGGCATTAAGAAATGGGTGCCAGAGGGAAATTATCTGCTTTGATACATTCAATGTCTAGCATGAGAGAGAGCTGGGATGATTGCGCTCCCCTGATCTCAAAGGTCACCAAAACCCCACCAGTGAACATGACTGGATCACAGAGGTCTGAGACAGCACAGAGGAGATCCTTGTCCCCCTTTTTCAGCTCTACCTTGCCTTCCAGCAGAGACTGTAGCTCAGAGTTTTTAGAGTTTGGGCTAACCACGAATGGTTTATTAAACAAGGTCTTTGTTCGTGCTTGAGTGGCTTTACTAAACATTAATGTCACTCAGTAGCCAAGTGTTCCACGGGGAGTGCTCCTGACTTCCCCATTCCCCATCTCTTGCAGCAAGGTGGCACCCTGAGGGACAGGCATGCTCAGGACTGTACATGCTCCAGTTAAAAACCCAGGGTCTGCAGGACCAGTCCTGCCTTCTTGCTGCATTGTGGGGCTGTGGCTGCTCAGGTGGCATCCTCACTCCTGAGCTGGAACCCCCCAAACCACAGCTCCTTAATCTTAAATGGTACCTGTAGTTTCTAATGCAGTTAAAGCTGCTGGTCCCAGCATTCTCATTGAATTCTGGATGCATTCTTTATGTCCCCTCTCAGCCTCCCTGCTGGCACCCAGTGCTTTACTGGTCTCCAGCTTCCCAGCCTGCAGAATCCCACGGGATGGGAGATTGTGTGGAGAAAGTGAAGAAGGGCACTTCCTTTGGGTGGACAAAGGGATCCAAGCCCACAAGGAGGGAGCCTGTGAAAGTTGGAAAGTGGGAGAGCAAAGGATAAATTTCAGAGGAAGGACATAGCTGAGGGAAGAAAAGGAATTTCTTTGGGCTGGGCAAGTAGATCTTAAGAGATTCGAGTATGCACAGGAACGCTGCAGAGATGATTAGCGGTGGATTCTCTCAAGGCCTTGTCTCTTAAAAAGACTCCAGGGCTCGGTTACTGCATGGACAAGCAGTCAGATGCATGGAGGACAGGTTTTGCTCCCCTCTTCCTGCTGAGTTGGCTTCATTGTACCCAGTGTCCCCTCTGGGTACAGAGGTGTGCTAGGATGTGCAAGGAGATGCAGGGAGCAAGCATTTGCAAGAGGATGGAAGCTCTGCTCCCTGGCCAGCTCCTCCTTCCTTGGTAATGCAGAGGCAGGCAGGGGAGCTGGAGGGTGGTTCCTGTGATCTAGTCAATCAATCATTTCCCTATGTTTATTATTTATCCCCCTGGCCAAACCTTCCCCTCTTTCCTGCCACTCTGGGCAATGGGAATTTTTGTGATCTCTAGGCAGCAGAGGCTGGCGGGCAGCCTGATCCCTGCTAGCAGCTCATTCTCAGCCATGTGAGAGGAGAAGCATCCACGAGGAGAAATGGAGTTAGAACTTTATTAAGGAGAAACCTAAACACAATTGACTAAAATCTCATGTTAAGGAAAACACACGGGTCTTTTCAGGATTAAAAAATACCAATATATAAAAACTTACAAACAAAAACACGGTTTCCCCCTTCTGAGTGTGAATGTGTATTTAAACGTACAGGGAGCTGTACCAAAGCTGTGTATCAGGAGCAGGGATTCACTTTCAGTGGCCCTAAGAGAGGGAATGGCTCAGTCCCCTCATCAGCTGGTCCCAGGCCATTTGCTTGTGCAGTCCAGTGTCGGGAAGCTGTGGCCTGTGTCTGGAAGGGCAGTGCAGGGTAAACAACAGGGAGCAGCCAGGCTCTGTTTAGCAGATCTGTAACAGAGGGATGTCAGCTCTGCACTGAGGAAATGTATCTTGAGTGGGAGCTGCCTGCAGACCTCACCCACCAGACTCAGTGCAGCCTCGGGGCGCAGTGGTTGCTCTGAGAGGCTACAGCAGTGGAAAGACTCGGTCCATGGGTGGTTTGTAGCACCGTGTGTGCTAGGGATGGAGTGGAGAGGATGGCCTGGTGGCAGAGCAGAGACTTGCTGTGGGGGCAAATAACTTGACCTGTGCTGGCTGGCAAGCTTGAGAGGGCAGGCAGGAGCTGAGTGATGTGCAGGACCTGAGCAGGATTCTTTCTGCTCACAGAGGATGCTGAAGTGTTTTGGTAGGTTGGTGAGAAGACACAGGCCGTACCTCTTCTGCAGATAAGCAGAGGATGCTTTTCCCTCAAGTGGGCAGCTGGCAGCACCCTTTCAGCAGAATTCAGGTTTGAAAGATGAGTTTCAAAAAGGGGAAAACCACTTTGTTTCTACATGATACTTGTGAGATATCTGTTCTCACAGGAGAGTCTCTATTTGTGTTAATGGATGTCTTGCTTAGGGTTGATGACATAAGTATCTTGGGAAAATTCCCCAGTCTTCATCAACTGGTCATCTAAGTGATTTCCCTGGGGCCAGTCTGCTGCACTGACTGAGGAATGAGGAAGGGATTCCAATGTTAGACATGAGGCAGCTGTACCCTGGGGACCACAGATATCCTTATTCATGGGGAAGAGTTGTTACATACACAGTGTCAAAAAATTCAAGTAGGATTTATTGTTTAGGTAAACTGGTATAAAATATCTGGGCTCAGGTAGAGAAAGGGAGGGTTAGAAAGAGCCAAAATGAAGCAGATGAGAAAATCTTTCTTTCAGAAAGCTGACTGTTGTGTTTCTGCTCCCTGTAGGTGGGAGAAGCTTCAGCTCAGTATAACTGCCAAGCTGAGGTTGCAAACGTTGAATAGAGACCACAGAAGATGTAGAGTCCCATCAGCCTGTGGAATCCAGTGTCACAGCGGATACCCACTGGGCAGGAGTCCGCTGGCCTGTGCTCTACCAGGCTAAGGGTGAGGAGCCTCTGATCCCTGTGGGTCCCATGGTGAAAGTACAGCTGAGGGCTTCATATCCCAAGACTGACGTCTCACTGCAGTGCCTGTGGCTGCCTGTGCCTTGAGCTGTGAGAGGTGCTGTCTGGAAAGGGTAGAGAGAGGATATTAAAACAGGGAGGTTAGGGGCGAGAGCTTGGAGTCCACTTTGCAGAAGGTTTACTGGGAGCTGGGACAGCTCCTCCTCATCCCTGCTGGAGACAGGTCACACGGACAAATCATCCGACCTCGCCTTGCTGCTGGCGCGGCTGGCCTTGCTGAACCGGCGTTTCTCGTTGAAGTAGTTCTCGGGGAAGGCGGGTGCCGCACATTCGCTGGCCACCTCTGGACTCTCCACGTAGCTGGACTTCATGAAGGGCCCTTCCCCGGCAGCATCCTCCTGGCCATGGACCCTCTCGGTGGCGAAGTTGGCGGTGTTCTGCTGGGAGGCCATCTTGTTGCTGAAGGGGCTGATGAACTTCCCGTTGGGACTTGACAGGCACTGGTTAAAATCCGGCGGCGGGGTGTACATCTGTGCCCTCTCTGCCTGCGGGGCAGACTCCAGCCTGCCGGGGGCTGTGCTGGGGCTGGCTTTGTAAGGCCGGGAGCACCTCTCTTTGGCTTTCTTCCAGCCCAAGTGGTACAGCTCGGCCAGGCTGAGGAAGAGGGAGAGCACTGCCACAGCCAGCATGAAGACGATGAACACGTTCTTCTCCGTGGGGCGGGACACGTAGCAGTTGACGGGGTGTGGGCACGGTGCCCGCTGGCAGATGTACAGGGTCTCCAGGAAGATCCCGTACAGGACGTACTGCCCCACAATGAAGGCCACTTCCACGGCAGTTCGAATCAAAATGCTGTAGACGTAGGTGTTCAGCAGGCTGCCCCTGAGTATGATTTGGCCTCCTGCTTCATCCCAGCCAGACAGCTTGGTCTCCTTCTCTGCCACCAAGCACTTCTGCTGGTAGTACGCGTCACCACCGTTTTTGTTCTCCCGGGCCTCTATTTCTGCCTCCTTCATCTTCCTCTTCTCCTCCATGCGCACCGTGTGCATGGCGTGGCCCATGTACACCAGGGACGGGGTGGAGACGAAGATGATCTGGAGGACCCAAAAGCGGACGTGGGAGATGGGGAAGGCCTTGTCGTAGCAGACGTTCTCGCAGCCGGGCTGCTGCGTGTCACACATGAAGTCAGACTGCTCATCTCCCCAGGAGGATTCCGCGGCTGTTCCCAGCACCAGCATCCGGAAGATGAAGAGCACGGTCAGCCAGACCTTCCCCACCACTGTGGAGTGTTTGTGGACCTTCTCGAGGAAGTCTCCCAGGAAACTCCACTCTCCCATTTCTGCTCAGCAGGAGGGGTGAGAAGTCCCGAGAGCTGAGCACAAGCCTCTGTTGGGAGAAAAGAGAGAGTGGTTCTAAGGAGGGTTAAGAAATGCCCAGCTAGTAATGGATGGGGTGAAATGTTTTTTTTTGGTTTTGTGTCAGAGGAAATGTTTTCATTTGACCTGAAATGAATGAGGTCTGGTTTGCTGAAAACTTTGTTTCACATCCTCTGGAAACCTAGTGTTGTGTTTGGGATGTTTTTTCTTTTTAAATTCAGCTACTGAAACAAAAAGTGATCTTTTTTTACATAATTCATCTACAGCCTGCTAGATGAGTTCCCAAAACCTTGAGGGTGAGCCAGATTTATTTTTGAGTCAGAAAGTCCTTTCACTGTGATCTGCATATTGCATCCTCTGTGGACTGGGTAGTCCAAGCAGCATTCATCTCTCTGTAGACTGCACTCTGGAAAATCATTAGTGGGCTGATTCCGTGGGAGGTAAGACTGGGATCTACAGCCTGGCATGAGCAGTGGCACTGTCAGATGTTGCCTTTGTGAAATACCTGCACCAGCACCTGGAAGGTGAAGTGCTCACAGCTCTGGGCTTCCTTTATGAGCTCAGTGCCGCCACTGAAGCTCAGAGAAAACATTTCTGCTGCCCACCTGATCCCTGCCCATAGGTTTGGCTTTGGTTTTGCAGTGTTGCCAGCTGCAAGTGTTTCATTTACAAGCTGCAAATGCATTAGGGAAGTGTAAAGACTTCAGTGGGCTGTGCCAGTCCTGGAAACCTAATCCACTGCCACCCTGTTGTGCCTCTCTGAGAGGGAAGTGCTGCAAAATCTAAACGGTGGGTCTTGCTCCTTCTGCTTTGCTTTAATTCTGAGGAAAAATTCACAGCTCAAATGAAACAGCAAAGAAAAACTCCTCCTTTGAAGTGCCTCCCAAGGACCTGCAACTCCTGGGAAGTGCTGTTGGTAGGTGGTCTGATGACAGGAGACGTTTGCTGAACTGGGAGTAAGATTGCAAAGTGGAGATGCAGGAGAGCCTGCTTCAGTTTTGTTTCTGACTCTGACTGACTGTTTCTGGCCAAGTCACTTAACCTGATGGATAAAAAGAGAGCAGTGGGTTTAATCCATCTTTTGTGGGGCTCTGTGGGAGTGCTTGAGCAATCATTTGATCCAGTTATGTTCACCATACTTACCTTCCCAGGGCACTGCAAAGCTCTCCCTGGTGAGAATTAAGGGCTGGGTGCTATAAAGTGTGCACTATTACCTTGGAGCTAATGTCCTCCCACAGTCATTCTTTTGGAAAATAGCATTTTAATAAGTAAATGTAAAAATAATAATCATAATGAAATATTAAAGCATTAGTCAAGGTAAATCCCAAAGCCACAGGGACCAAATTGTTAACTCTCCTTTATTGTTCCTTGTCCAGTCTTTAGGAGCCAATTATTTTTATAGTGCAAAGAACATTTGTGGAGAGCAGACACTGTTAAAAGCTGAAAATTTACTGTGGCAATATTGTGTAGATTTCCTGTGAGCAAAAGCTGGAGAACAGATACACTTGTTGAGGGGAAAATATCCCCTCCTCAAGTTATGTGAGCGATATAATTTAATGTAGCAGCACACACCATAATTCATCCCATTGTTTGTTCCTGTGCTGTGTCCAGCTGCAAGGATGGATGGGGCAAAGATCAAAAGCTGAATCTTCAAATTCCTGGTGCTGCTGAGGGCTGCCCTGGGCAAGGTGAGGATTACCTGGGAAAGGAGACAGGGCAGTGGCCACTTGCTAGCCCACCACCTGTCAGAAGCCATGTGAGCAGGGAGAAGGGACGTACAGGAAGCAAAGGATGGGGTTTGGAGCTTTCCTTCCCTGGCAGACATGCTGCAATCATGCTGATGGAGATCCTGCTGGCTGCTTGGCATATGCAGAAGCTTTGATCTGCTGCCAGCCTGGAGCTGGAGGAGCAGTAACACAGAAAATCAGCTGGTCTTTCTGACTCCTCTCATCTGCACTGGTGAAAACTGGTGAATGTGTGGGTCTGCCTCACCTTTGGTGCAGTTGCTACATTCTGGAGAAATTAGCATATGGCTTCATTCCAGGGGCACCAGGAGATTAAATACGGGCAGATAAATCAGTGATGGGAAATATTTACAGACTGTGGCACTGAAATCAGTATGTTTGCTTTTTTCCCCCAGAGTGCAGAAAGGCAACCAGCTACCTACAGCTCAGTGTTGATGTGTGCCCAACATCACTATGCTGTAGCACAGCTCTATGTGTGGAATATTCCTTACAAGGCAGCGCTTTTCCAGGTGAGGTTATGCTGTTTGCACATGCCTTTTCTTGTTTCACCTTGCTTGGTGGTGGAAATATGAACACAGTTCTCCCTGGCTGTGCAAAGGCTGAGATTTTTCTTACTGCCATAGGGAAGTACAATCACAAACTGAGCCTTTCTTCCCATCCATTCTCCTGTGTGCAGGTTGTTTGGGGTTTTACAATGGCTTGCTTTCCCCAGGGAAGGCTACTAAGCCTAGACACTTGCAAATTGTAAAAATCAGGATGCGCAGGACACAAAGTGAAGCAAACATAAGCGCAAGAGGAATCCAGAGATAAAAAATATTAAGGGATGCTAGAAGAACGGCAATTTACCTGTCTCACACATGCACAGAACATGTCAAGAGGCTGTGAATCAGAAGGATATGAGGCTGGCAGTCATGAGGCCTAGGCTAGATAACAGGGGCATTTCCTCTGCCCTCCCCTACCCAGACTGTCTAAAGAAGGGACTGCCCTGAGGTGCTTCCTGATCATCCTGCTACAGCCCCGTAGAGAGCTGAGGTGGCTGCTACAAGGGCGTAGGCGGCCACAGGGGATCAGATTTTGGAAACCAAGGGAAGGAGTTTCTCTTCTAGAGCAGCATTTTTGGCTTAGACATTTGATACTCATTAGTGAGCTATTTTTGCAGTGCCAGACCAAGGGTCTTTGAGAGCATCTAGTTCTCTGCTGCCAGCAAGAAAAGAAGGATTGTCACCTCCTGACAGCTTTTCCTGGCTATGCAGAGCTGCCCCTGACCTAGCCTTTCTCCTCATAGCTTTACTATTCTTGGGAATTTTCCATATAGTTCCTTTTCCTCATTCCCAGACTACTGTTGCCCTCACATGCTTTGACCTCTCAGCGACTGAGCATCTGCAGCCTTTTATATTCCTAGTTTGGACTCAGTTGGACAAATCTCTCATTCTGGTGCGACTGGGCAAAAAACACCTCTGGGTGTTTTTGTGGGGTCTCAGCACCTCGTAGAAGACAGTCTTGGCAGCAGGGTCATGCATATTCATGAGCAGTTGTGGCCTGTGCTGCTGCCCTTCCGTGTTTTTGGCTGGCAGCTCTCTGCTGGATCCACACGGGAGCTGGGCGCCGTCACGGGATCCTGGCAGTGGGGGACGCGTGTGTGACACAGAGCAGTGCAGCTCGGCACAAACCCAGCAGCATGGCCAGCCCGGCTCAGTCATCACCTGGAGCGCCACTGGGGCTGAGGAAAACTGAGCATCACCCCACGGGCCCAGCACGGAGCCTGCTCAGCTCCGGGCTGCCTTGTGACTGCCAAATTCCGCGATAAAAATACCCCGGCGGGGACGGCACCTGCTAGTACGCCAGGCTGGCTCGCCAGCCACGGGCTGCTCTCTGCCATTCCTTTTTTGCACGGCCTTTATCTGCGGGAGGGGAAGTGTCTGCTGCCCTCTGAGCAGTTTTGCCCATCCTCTTGGTGATGCCACGTGCTCTGAAGGAGCAAGTGTTTCACATCAGCGTGCTCATTCTGGTTGGAACTAGCCAGGGCTCTGATGAGCAGCTAGCAAATCCACATCAGAGAGCCAGGAGGGCTGTTCCTGTGCAATCATCTTTATACGAGTTTATTTCCCTGGGGGTCGCCAGGAAGAAAGTTTTCCCCTCTCTAGAAGACAGGCAAGACTATCAGCAGTGATATAAATAGCTGAGCTCAACACTTCAAGCCAGCTTTTCCCACAAGGAAGGTGACAGGAGGTCGCCATCTCTGCGGGATGTTTCTAAAATAAAGTAGAGAGTCTGATTATAACACTGTTTCTGCTCTCCCTTGCCGGGCTCACCTCTCCCCAGTGGCAGATCCCAGGGGCACGTGGAGAGGCTCTCCAAGGAAGGCTCCTCTGTGTGAGGCAAGCACAGTTCCTAGGGAGGGGGAAGGTATTGGACTCAAAGCCGTTGCATTTTTACCCAATCTCTGTGCATGATTTGCTCAGTCAGGTACAAACCTGTGTCTCTGGGAATTGATTAGATTTCACAATGCAGTGGAGGGCCCAGGGTGTTTTAGGAAGCTCACACTCTGGACACGTGGCTGTGTGTGGAGGTCATGCAAGAGGTGCATCCCCTCCAAGCTGCTGAATGAGGAGGCAGCTGTCCCCTCTGGATACTGGGCACGTGAGCAGTGACATTGCAGCGGGGCATCCAGGCTGGCTGGGGCAGGGTCAGTGCCTAGGAGTTGCTGGTGGCTTTCCTCCCTCCAGCTGTGTTATCTCATTCAGGTCCAGGCCAGCATGTGGCACAACAGATCATGGTGGGTGTGTGGGCAGAGACCTTTGCCCTGTGCTGACACTTGTTAGGCTGAACCCAGACAGGAGTGGAGCCCACACTGCCCAGCTGTGCACTCACAGCTGTGGGCACTTGGGAAGGACACTTCAAGCTCTGCACTGGGGCTTGGTTAATGCTACTTTTCTTAAGGGTCTCCAGCCCTTAAGTAAAGCCTCAGCATCCCATGCAGTGCAGATGTTGTCACCTCCGTCTTGCAGATGGTGATCACTGGGGTACAGAAGGGACAAACATGGCTTGTTTGAGGACACTGTGTTAGAGTTTGGGGACAGAGCTCAGGGGTGTGACTAGCAAGATTGTATGCTTTTTTCTATGCAGCACTGCCTCTTAAACTTCATGACAGCAACAGAACACTGCTTGTACAGCACATCTGCTTCTACAGACTGCAACCCTTCTCTCCTGTGCCCTTGGACAACACTGTCTTGGTTGAAGAAAACCCTCTCCTGCTGCCCTTCTATAGCAGGTACGCCTGGCAGAACCAGAGGGGCTTTGTTTTGGTTTGGTTTGTTTCATTTTGTTATGTTTTGTTTTGCACTGTGGGGACACGTGGCTTACAACACTAAATGATGAATAGTTAGAAATGCACTGAGCAGAGTGGGTGCAGTGCTTTGGATTACAGAGCATTTGTGAGGCTAAAGCCCACCTCAGCAAGTATCTTTTTGTTCAGAATTTACTGGTATTGGCTCCTTCCTATATATACATAGATATACAGTAGACAAACAACAACCTGTTAGGCATTTTTGTCCAAACATCATCTCTGTGGCTTCATATGTGCATGCATATGCTTATGGTAAGTTTCTGCCTGAACCAGGCCAGTTCTTTAGCCAGATTTGTAACTCTGATCTGCACATGAGCACAGAATAAATAGCTTCGAACTTATGCTTTTAAAGAAAGATAATTGACATGTTTGCATAGGTTCCATTCCAGTTCCTTGGGTTTGAAGTCCTGTGTGGAGCCAGAGTTGTATCAGAGTGACTTTGACTCCAGAGCTGAAATCTCATGGGAGAAGAACAGCTTTGTGTTAACAGCTCTTGTCTTAGAGACAGGCATCTAATGTTTCTTATCTTTCTGCTCCTCCCAAGTTCACTGTAATTTCTGGAAGGGTCACACTGGTATCCAGACCACTGGCCCTACTTGTAGCTGTAGACAGCTTGTTATTCCTTGTCGAGGTGTGCTTTCCCCCTCCTCTCCAAATGTGGAAAATCTCAGAGTTCACGAGAAAGAGAGTGGGTGAGAAGATAAGGGAGTTGAATGACCTGTCACCTCCCACACACACAGGCACACAACCCTGACGCACACAGGGACACAGACAGAGGGGAATCACTCAGCACCTTCAAGTGTGTACATCAGGGATGTGTTACACACACAGATGAGAATAATATGTAGAATATTTTCATCTGAAGCGATGGTGGAAGCTGCAGACTCCCAGTCAGCTGAATTTTTATTAGTTGTCTGTCCACAACATCTAATGCTATTCCTCCCCCTGTGCTTTCATATATCCAAATATTAGGGCCAAGCTCTGCCTGATGTAGTCTCAGGAGACCAAGAACAGAAGAGACCTTGAACTCAGATGAGTCAAGCTGAGGGGTGAATTTATCCCACTATCTTTGAAAAGCTGGCATCAAATAGTTACATGACAGTGGTATCCAGGCTTACACTTAAAATACAGGGAGCATCTTCTAATTCTCTCGGGATTCTCTCTTTGCCTTAGAGAAATGTGGGTCCCTAGAGACAACAACAGATGTGACAAAACTGGACTTGGGATAAACTAAATGAAGGGTCACTGCTTTTTTTTTTGGATAAACTAAATGAAGGCTCACTGTGCTTTTCGCTAGGAAAAAAAACCCCAACATAAATTCTCTCTCCAGCATGTAAACTTGATGCTCTTTCCAGTATCTTTCTCTTTGCAGAGAGAAGCTGATCTGTATGAATTTGCAGATGGTAGTAAATTGGGCAAAATAGAGGTGAGGAGATAGCCAAAGAGGGCATAGGGAGCTCTGGAAAATGAAAACAAGCTGAGAAATTTGGGGGCTGCTGTAGTAAAAGCTGCCCCTGAGTTTTGCTGAGAGAAGATGGTCTCAAGCACTGCTCAGCCCGTGGGGAAGGCTGGTGTAAGGAGATGTGCAGTGATGGCAGGCCTCACACTGGGCACAATAAAGCAGCAATTGAACCTGCCCGTGTGACTTGAGGCTTGTTCTCAGACTGCATGAGTTGCAACTCTTTATAGTGTTGAAATAAAGCAGACTGGAGAGGTAATGGAAGAAAGAGAGAGCTCTCATTCAGACTTTTCCCATCCTTTCTTCCTTTCTTTCACCTCAGTATCTCCCTGCCTATCAGTTCCCCGTGGTTTCCCTACAGTCAGGCTCCCCCAGAGAGCAGTTTTGACCAGCTAACTCTATACAGCACCCAAATTGCTAATTCTTTCAGCCTTAGAAAAGGGGAATTTTCAGTGACTGTCTATTTCCCACTTATTACTACCTTGTCAAATCTCATTTCTTTCTTCTTTCCAAAAATCTGTAGGATTCTTTTCACACTGCAGCCTCATTGCTGTATCCTTGCCTCAGTCTGGCTATGTGAGTGGATTATTTTTTGTACTCAGTGTATGCACCATATATATATGCACAAAAATACAGCCCCCTTTGAAACCAACTAATACTAAATTGGCAAAGCCCAGCAGTAGGGAGTTAGGAAATGCTGGGGTTACTGTTCTCAGTAATCTTAATTCAATCTCTTTGTGCCTGTGCCTCTTAGAGTCCTTAACCACATCCTCACATTGTCACCTCATTCTTTGCACAGGATGCCTGCCTTGTTCTGTGCCTGCCTGGCGGGGGCTTTCTTGAACAGCAGCTATTCAATGTTTTGTTTTCTCCTCATTGTTCAGTGGGTGGCCTGTGCCTCATTTACTGTACGTTATTCAAGTCCAGCTCTAAAGACAGAATTATTAGTTTCCTCTTGGGTTTTCCTATGGCTTTCATCACAACAGTATCTGATCGCTTCACAATTATAAATCTACTTACTTTCATTACCACCCAGAGGTGAGGAGATGGTATTAGATCAGCTGTGCAGCTGAGCAACTTAGGCGGTGAGAGATTAAGATAAAAACTGTTCATTAATTTTGGAAGCTCTTTGGTGTTGTGGCTCATCTGTTGGTGCCTTTTTTCCAGCGTACTTAGCAGCGTATAATGTGTATTCAAAGCAGAGCTCTTGTCTGGTTTGTGCTGCAGTGGGAGGGTTTATCACTTCCACCAGTTGCACTACATGTAGAAGTCAGATACCCAAAAGACAAGAAATGGTTATCTGTGGAGAAACGTGGCTTAAGTGATTTGCCTTATCATGACAGAGGAAACTGGACTAAGAAGCAAGAATTAACCCCAGTCCTCTTGGATAGCTTTATCTGGTTACAAACTGGAGACAGCTTTTCTCCCATCCCACTCCCATCCTCCTTTCTTCACCAGACATCTGAGTGCAGCAGAAGACCCTGGAGCTCTGCAAGCATCACCCTTGCCAGACTGCTGCACTTTCTGAGTGACCCTGACCAAGGCATCTGTCAGCATTCCTGCTTCTAAGGGAGAGCAGTCTCATGTGGAAATTCTCAGCCATTCTCAAGGCATGTCCATAATGACATAAAAAATGGAGAGAGGCAGAAATAGAAGTGTAAACCCCGTGGTTCTTACATTAAACCCCCCTGACCCCTCTTCAAAGATACACCAGAGAGACTTAAAAGAGAGCATCTCTCTGCTCATTGCATGCTGTGTGGCATGAATATTTCTTTGTTTCAGGGAAGAGCTGGCATGCTGACTACTGTTCACAGAGATCTCTCTTATCAATTTGCTTACCAATTGATAAAATAAAATTGATTGAGCAATACATTTGAGCAATAAAATAGAGCAATAAAATCGATCCCCTTCCCCCACTTTATGAATTCTTAGCCCAAATATTGAAGTCCCTCTGTCGTCTTCTGGGAATTATTTCTAATTTTAAGCCACCATCCTCATGCCTCATACAACAGCACCCAAAGTGTGGAGCAGTCTCCAAACTGTGCTCCCTAATGACATAATGTAGTGCTGAATTACTCATTCCTCCTTGTCTATTTTCAATGCTGAGAGATAAGTCAGAAAATGGGCAAATGTGTGCAGAATGTGTGAAATCTGTCTGAAGGTCAAAAAGGGAAGAGAGGCTAAGGGTATGAAGTTCTGTATTTTCTGTCAGAGTTTAAATTTTCTAATGCCCGTATAATACTAAAAATATTGTGATAATATATACTGTTGAGTGGAAAAAAAAAAAAAAGCAACCAACCCCAAATACTTATAGTGGAATACTTAACATAGTTCCCAAGCGACCAGAGCCTGATGAGTATTTTAAACCCTGAAGCCTCAGGAATTCTCCTAAAGTACTGCTCTGCTCCCAAGGAAAAGGGGAACAAAGTTAGAAATGTCTGTTCTTCTCAGAGTAGATTTTGAAAATAGCAGCAAATGCAGAATTTTTTGGTAGAAATACTGAATACTGTGAGGCTTGGTAGAAATACTGAATACTGTGAGGCTTCTGAATAACTGTTTAAGTTGCTCCTAGCTGCACACATGTGTTACATGCATGAAGTTCTTTAAAGAGAGGAACACATAGGCAGCAGTAGGGGAAAACTCTCATACACACTGCTTCACCAAGGAATGTTGATGGTTTTATTATCATGGAGGGAGAGTTCAATGCTTAAGGCTCATTCAGCACAAGACTTTTTTGGCTGAGCTTTGTCCAGAAAATCCACTTTTATGATCCTCTAAAGGCTGAGGGACAGGAGCACTGCCTCAGTTTACCTGAGTTGTTACAACCAGAATGCCACAAAGCTCCTTAGACATGACAAGTGGGCAGCCAAACAACCCTTCAGGAAATCAAAGGAGCCACCACAGATCTGAGGCAGCAATTAGTCACCTTTACACTCGGTGAGATTGCTTCTTTCCAGGTGGGTGGGTTCCAGGGGTACCATATTCTCAAGGTGGGCTATTCCTTGGAAAAGCAGTGTTGAGTTATGGAAATGCGACTGCACAATTATTCCAAGTACGAAAGGAGGGGGGAAAACTTAAGAAGGCAAATAGAAAGAAGCAGCAGCTGCTGGTGTGGGAGAGGACATTTGTCCCCTCAGGTCGGCATGCCTCCTTGCTGAGGCTGCCACGGGCAGTGTGGGGATGGAGGAGAAAGGCATTCATTCCCTGGCGGCGCGCACAGGACGTGTGACTGCGAGATACCAGCAAGGCACTTCTCTACACTGGAGTCACATTCCCAGGCTCCATGTCACAGACCAGCCAGAGCACAATACTCCCCAGGAAAAGAAACTGCAATTCCTTTGGGTTTTTTTTTCTTTTTTTCTGAAAGCGTCCTGCACACTTCAGAACGCAGGCGGTTAATGCAGACACTTGATTAAGTGTTTATACCCCGAGAGCCTCTCCTAGGTAAGAGATCCCTTCACCACCGTCCCCCGAGCAGCTTGACAGCATGCTGGAATGGGATCTGACAGAAATGGCAATTTGCACTTTATACTGTCTGAGGGAGGATGTTTGGGGCTCTTATGATGCTTTCCTGTCCATTGGAATCTATTGGTATCTATGTTAATCACAGGAAAGTTACTTGTTATTTCTGCAGCTGCCGGTGGCAAAACAGTTTAATTTTTAAAATGTCCCAAGCCCACCATGTCACTAGTGGGAATGTTTTGAGGAGAAAATCAAAGAAAAAGCAAATTTCTTAAGTTATTTCCTAAGTTATCCTTCTTTTCCTGCCTCTCCAAATCCTTTTTTCCCCCCTCATGCTGTTTTCCCCTTGAGTGTAATAACTTGATCTACCATCGGCACTTCTGCAGTTCTATTATTCCCCCCTCATGGTTGCTTACCTGATTTCCAGTGTCTTGTCTTCAGTCTCCTTTCCTTGCCTTAGCACTTTCCCTTTTTGTGGTTAAGTTGAACTCCTTGTTCTCCTCAGTTGCTTCGTTTTATTCCTTTAATATGGTTCTCTCTCTCTCTCTCTTCCTCTCTTTTTCTCCACCCCCTGTCTGTGTCACTTTCTGTCTTCCCCACTGCCTCTCCGCCTTTCCCCCTCTTCTTTCTTCACCTACTTTTCTTGTCTCTCCCACCCCCTCCAGACTAATCTTTCTATTTTCAAACCTGGTTTCCTCTTGTTTTTCCTTTAAAGACCATGGATCTCATTCCTCCCTCTCCATTCCCAGCCTCTCCCTGTGCCACCCTCCTCATGCCGACAGGATTCATTCGCTGCCGGCTTCGCGCAGTCCCTTCCAGTCTCTGCTGCTACTGTTCCTTTGCACATCTTCCTACAGATAACATTCTATGGTCTAAGCCTTCCCCAAATGAAAAGAGACAGCCTTGCCCCACAGTTACACCAGCCAGACCCTGGAAAGCTTTTTCCATGCAAGACAGATGACAATTCAACCAACAAAGGACGTATTTCTGACTTGTTCAAGCTTAATCTGGCAGAGCAGAGTTCATGTGGAGCAGGGTCTTCTACCTCTTCAAATCACACAGAGCTTGCTCTGCTGGCTTGGACTGGAGGCCCAGCACAGCTGCAGCCTTATCCTAAAGGGCACCAAATATTTCCCAGGGACTTTTTACATGCCCCCTTACTGATAAATAGAGAATAATCTGCCTGTCAAGAGAGGTGTTTTTTGTCACACCACCCTACCACCACCTCTCTGCACACACAGTCACACGCACGAGCATTTGGGCCTCTCTTGAAAATGTTTTTGACATATCAAGTGTCTGAAGGTCTTGTATTTCATGTATGTGTCAAGCTGAGCCCCTGATTCCTGCACTTCAGGAATGGCCCAGCGAGGAGGCAGAATCAGAGATGCCTTCTGGCTTTGATAAAGAACCGGTGGCAGGAGAGCGAGATTTGCACAGAAGACTGCTGACCTGAGAACTGACTTGCTGCACACAAGCTTTGGGGGTTATCCCTTTAGCAATCCTTCCCAGGCTAGATATCTCCCACCCAGAACATTGCCTGGTGGTCTCTATGCATCAGTGAGTGCAGGTCATGAAACAAAAGCAGTCCAGGGACTAAAACACAACACTGGCACCTCTTCTAATGATTTTTCTCCCACTAATTTAATACTTCCTTTAGCACAAGATTGAAAGCCAGTCTACAAAGGGACAGTGCTGTGCAGAAGCTACCTCTGGGAACATTTCCTGTGTGGACACTCTCACTCTGAAGTTAGGAGTGCAACTCTTTTCCAGGAGGGCTGTATCCTCACTGATGGTTAGTGCTGGATGCAGGACAAAGAGAGCACAGTAAATTCCCTCAGCAGCTCAGTAACCTCCTGGTATGGAGACATGTACAGTCATCTGCTGCTTCATTTCGAGCTTTATTGAAAGCCCTTCTGTGGCTTTTAAGAAAATAGAAATGTTTCTGGAGTTGTTTCTCCCTCTCCTGTGTGGCAGTTGTGTATCTGCAATGGAAATTCACGGGAAAGAGACTATCAGTCCAGCTTTTTGTCTTTCTAGAGTAATTTTCATGAAGCATTATTATGTAAACTCATGTTGATTTTGTGCCAGTGAGATTGTCAAGGACTTCATCATAGAAGTGTCCAAAAAAAAGGTGTTAATAATACAGGTCTAGCTCACAGATGGCTTTGGGATAGGCTAGGGATAAGGCTTGTCGAGTGTTTTTCACATGCTGTAGAGAGACAGGTCCTGTGAGAGAGCTGTCTGAAATGCACTCACCTCCCTGTGTGGCTGACACTTTGCTGTATGCTCAGGGTCATCAGGTCTGATTCTCCCTGCTCACTCCTTTGTGTTTCCTGCCCAAGTGTGGCTCCTGAGTGGCATACAGAGGTAGTCCTGAACCCAGCAGATACAGTCTGGTTCTGCTGAATGTCTGAGGGAGGGGAGAAGGTTTCCATCCAACACATGCATGATGCACAGGGAGTACCTGTTACAAGCTCTTTCTGTTTTGGTGCTGGTGGTAACTATTTGGATTTTGATGCATGAAAAGGAAAGGAGGCAAAGGAAAGAAAGGGGAGCAGAGATGTTGTATGGATACTTCAGCCAGCCCCTCAATGTGTCATCCCTTCTCTACTGCGCCCTCTTCAAGGGAAAACAGAGCTGTCCTGGCAGCTTCTCCACCCCCTCAGCTGGAAAAATAGCTGGTTTGCTCAATCTTAAGCAGGGACGAAGAATTTTGACTCCCCTCCCCAAGAGCCTGTTATGCAAAACTTGTCTGACTTGAGTGAGGAGAGCAAGTGGAAGAGAATGCTCCCTTAGACAGTGGGAATGAGGAGAACAGCTGACAGCTTGCCATGTGCAGCTCGCAGATCACAGCAGCCTGTGATGCTGTGCAAGGCATTTTGAAGGAAAGCAGAAATAAAACCGGGAGGGAAAGGGAAAATAAAACAACATGTACTATCTTTTGATCAAAACTTAAGAGCTTTCTTGGATTAGGATTCCTGACCCCCTAGGTAAAAGGAACATAGCAGACCTTATCTACCTGGAGTTTAGTAAACCATATGATATGATGTCCCAGAAGAAGTAAATTAGTGTAGAAGATTCAGCTGAAGAAGACAGGGATTATTAAATAAATCCTCAAGTGACTAAGAGACTGACAGAATTGATACACCAGTTCCTTAATAGGTTGAAGGGAAATTATCTGTGAGGCTGCTTAAAGATTGCTCTTAGGACTGATCTTTTTTTATATTTCTGTTAATTACCTTGGCACAGAACGTAGAAATACTAATGAAAACTGCTGATGAAACCAAGCTGGGAGGTATCATGAGGCCAGAGGTGGATTCCAGCACTACAAGAGCTGAAGGTTCTTTGTGACTGGAGTGATCAAGGTGAGGTTAAGTGGGAGAATGCAAAATCACAGAATAGGAACTTGTTGCTTGAACAGCAACAGGAATTTCCATCTCCCAGGAGAGAGACAGAGGGAGAAAGATGGGGAAAGTTCATGGTTCAAAAGAGGAGGAACCAGCGATGCTACGTGGGGGTGAAAAAGGCAAGCAAACTTTGAGGATGTAGCATTATTTCCAGTTGCAGTGAGTGGATGTAATGTCATCCAAGAGGATGAGACTTCTCCAAAACAGTGTCTGCAGTGCTGCTTCCCCACATGCAAGGAGGACATTCAGCCTGGAGCAGGTGCAGAGGAAGGCACTGGGGTGGTCAGAAGGATGGAGGGTGCCTCAGCCAGCAGCGTGTTTACTTATCAGGCACAGCAGTGACTGCACAGAGATATTTGAGCTGATTTGAAAATAGATGTGCTACCAGTTTGAGCTTTTCAGCATTAATTATTTTGCACTGAGCTTCATGCTAGTGCAGCTACACAAAGTAATTAAATCACGGTGTGATGTGCCTGCAGGGTGAATACTATGAGGGAGCTTAGTTACTTAGTCTGGCAGAACAAAGGTTAAGAGAGGAGAGATTTGCTGCCTATAAATACTTTTAGGAATTGGGGGTTGGGAAAGTAAGTGCTCGGGAGAGAGCAGAGCTACATAAGCTAAAGGACAATGTGGCACAAGAATAAATAGATATAAATTGGCCATGAATGAATTTAGGTTGGAAATCAGAAGGTTTCTAAGCAACAGAGCAGGCAAGGAGGTGCTGGAGCAGCATTTTAGCAGCACAAGTTAGGGTAGAAACCTAATGAGATTTAGGACAGAGTTTAGTAAGTTTAGAAAAGGCCATTTGTTTTGTACTTGCCCGTTATTCAAAGGGATTGAACCTGATAAGCCAAGAGGTCCCTTTTTCATTCTATTTCCCATACTGGCCTTAGTGCCTTATCAGATCTGCACCCTTGCATACAAAAGCCAGGTAAATCTGCAGCAGAGTTTGTGCGATGAGTTTTTCAGCATTGATCCCATGGATATTTAATGGAGGGATTCATTCTGTCCCTGAGATTTAAACAAACAAAAAGAGCAAGCCAAGACGGTGCATGGAGAAGGGCTGCAAATATGCAGTAGTACAGATGAGAGCTCACATATGGAAGAGCTTCTTCACATAAAATAGGTGTTCCCAGAGCAGCTTGCTTTGCTGGAAGGCCATTTCAAATGTGGCTAGATGCTCTCTTGAGATGTGAAAACGGAAAGAGATTGTCTGATGGGAAAATGTCTCATACATTCCTGCCATTACTGAGGACTTTGTCCTTGAGGAGGACATCAGGTTCACTGCATTGGGAAATTTCAGGAAAAACCCACCACCCAACAGTGGTTGAGTTCATCTCTGCTGCCTGGCCACAGCACTGCACTTATTCTGGTTCTTCATAATGTTCCGTGCTGGACAGGCACCTCCAGTACCTTCTCGGAAGCACCAGAGGATGGAACCTTCCTGATGAAACATTTTATCTCAAATCCCAGTGCATGGATATGATTGAAAGAGAAGGACAGAGAGGGAAGTTCTCTGTTAAACATTAGACCTCTGGAGACAGTTTGAAGGCATCCTCCAGTGGGAGGCAAATTCCCAAGGACAGGCTGGGCCCAAGGGAAGAGGAGTAGCAAAGGCCCCTGAATAAGAACAGTTTTATAGTCACAGTTCCTCATTTAGTAAAAAACCCCGAATTATTCCATGTGGATGGATGTTTTCAACTTCCCAGCCCAGGGTACCAAACTAGCACAGAGTGAGAAAAGAGGAAACAAGAAACAGCAAGTTGTGAAATATCACTCTGTGTCAGACTCATTTGCCAGTGAAGTTTTCAGTAAGAAAAACTGGAAGAGGTTTTCATCTCACTGAGGAGAAATGGCTATCTATCCCAAAGTAAATGGTCAGCTGTCAGCTTTATGTTACTGGAAACAAAGTACGGCCCTCTCACCCCTCCTGCTTCCACTTCTCAACTCTGCAGCATCTCTGAGTAGTTGAGAAGTGCTTTGCAGATGATAATGAAATTGCAGCTCCTATAAACACCCTCCTTCTTTTACAGGTGGAGGAACCAGACCGTGGAGAGCATAAAGGATTTGTCCAGAGGATCAGCAAGTCATTTTAAAGCAAGGACTCCTCATCTACCTAGCCACCAGACATTCATCTTGTCCTGCATGCTTCCAGCTGGACGAACTGCTGCTTGACAGAAATATGTGTGTGTACATATATACATAGATATGTTTCCAAAAGAAGAAAAGAAAGAACAGACCTTTACCTCTTTTTGCTGAGCCTGCCCAGGTAGAGAGAGGAACAGGTGAAGTTGACTGAAGGATGGGTGAGCTTTAGCACAGCCCTTTGGTCTTGCTGGAGCCCACCTCTCTGCCAGTGTTCAGCTCCCAGAGGAGATCCTGAAGCGTCTGAGGGAGGACACTCGGGGCAGGCTGAGCGAACCCCCGGCAGCTCCCAGGAGCTCAGCCTGTGGTCTGACACTGTCTCACTGGCTGGACATCCCCTCCAGCCTGGAGGACCAGAGCTGGGGGAGACTGGCTCCTGACATGCACTGGCAGCTGTCTGCCTGCTATTCTTTTAAAGGGTCTTCGTGGATCAGGATAAAATGTGATCTTACGCAGGCGGCATTGTAAGCACAACTTGGCTCAGGTTCAGCTCTTCCTCTGGCTCCCAGCTACTCTATTTTTATTGAAGGAATTCGAGGCTATCAGAAAGGAAGTCAAATTGTTTTAGGAAAACAATAGAAAAGCAACTTGAAGTTTATTAGCTTCCTGCCCAGGGCCTGTGACCAACTTGTCAAACTTATTAGAGTGATGGCAGAACTATTTATTTAAAAGGGCTAGCTACAGGACCCACAATTTCATTCCTGTTTGGGCCTTAGTGAAAACAAAGGAAAGCCATAAAATAATATCTGAAGGGAGCAGATGGCTAACTGGTAAATGGTGTGAGTAAGGTTGGCCTGTGAGCCATTCGTGGTGTTCACCTGTGCAATGGCTTCTGTGGGATTTGTTATCAAACGAATGCCTGGACTTGAATTCACAGGCCAGTCCCATCACCCCAAATTCCTTACTGCGGCTCAAATTTTCAAGTGGAAGCCTCACACCTAAGAAAACAAATTTGGCAGGAAAAGGTCTTCATTTAGAGCCACTGAAAGGAGCAAAACAATGCAGCAGGTCTGCAGGAGAGCCAGGAATAGAGCCCAGGTGTCCCTGACCCTGTTGGACTGCTGGAGCCCCTCGGCTGCAAAAAATATTTATATCCTTCAGAAGCAGCTGCAGCCTGCTGCCCCATCCAGCTCCCCCAAAGCAGCCACACCATGAAGTCACTGGATGCACGCTGGCACGTGGCTGGTGAGAAGAATGGGCAGCCAAAACCATCAGAGTCACAGTGTCTGTGAGTCTGAGCCTTCCTGAGGAGCTTCACAGTTGAAACGGAACAAGGAGAGGACAAAACAGGTAACTGAGAAGCCTTTGCAAACTCCACCCAGTGCAAAGCCATATCCCTTGTTCAGAGGGCCCTCTGCTAACTGAGTGTCTAACCAGCTTCCAGGGAGGATAGAGAAGGAACTCACCTCTCCTTCCAGCAGTGCAGTCTCTAGGAATTCAGGGGCTGAGGTACTGAGCTCCCAGAGCTATGCATGCAGGCTTTGTTCAGCTCAGTAACCACTTTTCAGATGAAAGGAAGGAGAGCCCACCTCAAAAATTCTCTTCCTTCTTCTCCTCATTAGCTTAACTAAAAGTGGGAATGCCAAGCTGCAGTTTTCTCTGAGGCCTGGGGCAATAATGCATCTTGTATTGGCAAGTGATAGAAGATCTTGGTTTGTATGTTCCTTTTAATTTATCCAGGTTAGGTGTTTATAAAAGAGTCAGATTGAGTGCATTGTCTCTGTAAGGGCTTAAGAAACTGGATCTTAAAAATTTGGTAATTTTAATCTAAATGTAACAATCTTCCCTTTATTTAAGGTGTCCTTGCAGCTTTTAGAAGGTTTCTGTAGTTTCTGTCCCTCTGAGATACTGCCTTGGTGAACAGATCAGCCAAAGAAGTGCACTGAGCAATGCAGCATCCTAGTTCATCACAGTCTGTAGGTGTTTACTTCAAATTAAGTGCATTCTTGAGCTGCATTGATTGCAGTGTAATTTAATAGTCTGGAAGTTAGGCACCCTACACTGCCAGCCAGGCCAGCTTTCCTGGGGGAATTCCGAGGCAGACAGCAGATAGTGGGTGTACTTCTCCATAGCCTCTGCAGGAAGAGATGCCACATGCAAATCTCATGATGGTGTTCTGGCAGCAGAAAAAATATTTTATTTGCACTTACTTGGGGTCTGTGTCGTCTGGGCTGGTATCACTTAATCTGAGCTTTGTTCTACCTAGGGTTCAAACAGTAGGTACTGTTTTGATCCTGAGTGTGAGCTGTGAGAGTCTTTTTGTCAGTCTCTCAGGCCTGCTGGACTCTTGGTAGCCCCTGAGGCTGAGATCCTGCAAAGTCTTGGTCATGTGAGTGCCTTGATATAGTTACAGCTTGGGGCCATCTGTGTGGGTAAGGTTCCCTCTGTGTACAAATGTCACAGACTGGAAAATGCTGTAGATTGTTGAAACTCTTGGCTTTTTTTTTTTCTTCTAGGACCAAACATGATTTGTCAGAAGCTTCTGGAATGACAGCAGTTCCTAGCCTGCTGGACACATGGGTGCTGGGGGACTTCTCACCCCAGAAGGCTGTGACATGCAGCCATGTGGTGCCAGAGCTGGCACCAAGTTCCTGGGACGTGCTCTCCCATCCTGGAGTTAAGGAGTTGTGCTGCTGCAAGATCCCAGCTCTAAATCTTGAGGCTCCAGGAAAAGTCTGCCAAGGTAGAAAGAATCACAGGCACATGTCTCCTCCTAAAGTAAGCTGTGGGGAGGGACAACCTCAGCCTGCTCTGTATATTCTCCACAGAGGGAAGAGAAATCAGGACCTGAATCTGCTCTGAAGGCAAAGATCTCTAGAGCCTTCCCTGGAAGTCAACTTCAGAGGAAGAAACAGCTGAAAGGATTTGAGGGAAAAGAGACATGTGCTTGGATGATGGTGAGTGAAACTGAAAAGTAAACAGCCTGAGTTATGGGAGCATTCTCAGATGGTGCTTCTTGCTCCCAGCCAGCTTGTTCTCCTTTGTGATGGTCTGAAAGAATCTCAAGGCATGACCTCCGGGGTAAAATTAAGAACTTGATTAATAGAAAAAAGTCCATGAATCATGATTCTTCCCACCCATTTTGTGATGTGTGTTGGCTGCATTCTGAAGCCTTCTGTAAAGTAAATCACAGCAAATGTGTGTATATGTGGGGGACAGGAGGACACTGCTGGCTCAAGCAGATTAGAAGGGTGCATTTTATACTAGAAGTCCAAATATCCATGCATGTGCAAGAGCTCACAAGCCCAGCAGTGCTGTGGAGCAGGGAAAATGCCTTTTAAGGGGCTTTCCTTTCCAGAGTGAGCCCTGTGAGAGAAGCAGGCAGCCCTGCTCCTTCATGCTGCACTTCTGTGTGGCTGCATAAAGCCAAATCCTCTCACAGGCATGCATCAGGCATGTGGTGTCCTGAGGTTTTATCAGAGGAAAGCTTGCAAAAGATTTGTACCCAGCTTTGCTTTCTGGAAGGATGAAGCATGGGGTCAATTCGAATCTTCTGAATTGTTTTTCTGGACACCTGGGTTTCCTGGTAAAACCCTGTCTGTCTACCAGCCCCCCCTGCCCAGAGAGGTGAGAGGCTGCAGAGGAAACAGATGTGTGCATGAGCCACCTGCAGCCACAAAGCCAAGGAAGTGGTGCCCTGGCTTCTCCCTGCTGGCTCTCCAGGTGGCCACAAGCTCCTGTTTAAAGCTACGAGGAGTGGGGAGGAGGTGAGGGAGTTCTCTGAGGACTGAAGTCCTGCCAGTGGCCTAACACAGGGCTTTCCCCACTTAGCTTCCCATTTAATTTAATTTGGATCCTCTCTTGGTGCTCATATATACTGTGATGCCCTGCTCCATATAAATCCAGGCACTGCACTCTCACTGGGTCCTTTGCATGCTGGAGCTTCTTGCTTTTAATGCTAAGTGGAGGCAAAGATGAAGTATGACCACAGGACACCTCAGAGAAAACCATCCCCAAAACTGCTACCTGTACAGAAATGTTTCCTTTGTGGATTAGTGTCTTTTATCTCTCTGATTTAGATGTTGTCAAAATGGGCTTGCACTGTGGTAAAACCCCTGTAAGAGCTCGTGCAGAAACCTGGGGGTAAAATCTGACCAGTAAGTGATATCAGACAGGATTGTTTTTGCTTGCTGATGTTTATGGCTTCCCTTGAAATGGTGGAAAAGGAAGAAATATTTAAACTTGATTGAATCAAGTTGAAGTAGCTATAAATTCACTGGTTTTGTTCTGAATCTTGCAGTTCTGTTTGGCTTCTTGGTGAGAAATGTGAAATTTATTTTCCTTAAAAACTACCCCTCAGGTTCAATTGGGATATGAAAAAATAGCTATCAAAATAATAAGCCAATTTTTTTCCTGGTTGGGGGTGATCAGTTTCATCTTTCTGTGTGTGAGAGACAGAGATGCCTAAGCAGTGCACATTAGTAGGATATATGGTTTTTGCATGTGATACCCATGTGATGTGGCATAGGGACTTCCTATAATTACCCAATGCCTGTGGAAGGAGAGCAGTAAATTGGTTCTTTCAGCCCAAGAGGAGCCCGAGACTGATTTTTCTGACAGTGCTCTCAGTATTTAGGGGTGTTGTCACCAAAGCAGAGACAGCACAGGATGTGGCCACTGAAAGAGCACTTCAGAAAACGAGTGGCAGTGGTTAAAAGCCACGCAAGACTGCTCACAAAAAGCAGAGAATAGGGAAATGGGAATCCTTGATGTTGTCTGCTACTCCCACACTCTTCCCCCACTTTCCTCTCAGGCCAGATTTTGTGGAGAACCATGCTTCTCCCTCAGGGAAAGTAACAATTTAACACAGCAGGGAAGAAAGAGGTTTTGTGATGTGCTGCATGAAATGATGCAGTATCGCTCAACCAGCATCTGGTAAAACGTTCCTAAATAGCCTCATCTTCCTGTATCAGCGTTTCCAACATCAATAATTTTATTGGTAATAATCAGTAAGGTCTGGGATTTCTTGGAGGAGGATGGATAGCTGCATTTGGAGAGAGAATCTAAAGGGCTTTGAAGAATCCTGATAGAAAAATGCTGACGCAACACCACAATTACTGAGCTGAGAAATCTGCACTGATTTGCTGTTCCCAAATTGTTTGGAAAACATGAGAAATGCTGCCTTGAGAGTAGAGGCTGATGCCTTAATGCCCTCAGATTCCTAAGAGCTGGAGAACTCTCAAAGTACCACAATCTAGGGCGAATCTCCACCTGACTTAAGTGTTTCTCCTGAAGCTCCAGTGGCTGTCCATGCTGGCCCCATGAGGTGCTTGCTCCAGAACTCCCTACAACCCTCTCCCAAATATTTCTGAGAGAAGCTTTTCTCCCATTTCTATTGGATAGGTCTAAACAAATCCAAGCCAGTCTTACAGTCAAATTCTTTCTAATCCAGGTCACACAACTTTTCTTCCCACCTGGGCAATCCTTTCAATTTCTCCTCCTTCTCATCTCAGAACTGTGATCATTCTTGCATTAAAAAAGACATTTTGATAAACTACTTCATAGAGTTAAAAAAGAATTATTCTCCACCCTGAAATGTGGGCCCATGTGAAAACTCCAGCACAGGAATGATGCAAAATTATCTTTCAGCTACCAAAGTGATGTGAACTGGGAGCCTGCAGCTGTGTAAGCAAATAGACCAGCCTAAGAGGAACCCACACAGGGGTCAGTGGTGATCTGTGGACTGGCATCTGGCCTGCTCTGTGCAGGCAATCTGCTCTGTGCTGACCTGCATGGGAACTCACATCTTGTTTCCAGACACAACAAAGCTGTGAGATGGTTCAGCTATGGAAAAAGAAGAGATGAAGAAACTCAATGTGATGCCAACATTAATATTATCTGGCCTTGGTAATGGTCGGAATTCTCCAAAGATGGAAATTTCTGGGCCTTCTGCTTCTTTTAGTCTTCTGCTGTTACCTCCTGTCCAAGTGGCTGAACCCAGGTGGTGATGGTCAGAAATGCCCTGCAGCATTTCCAGCTGTTGGAGCAGAGCTATGGTGAGTGTGGTGGCATAGTCAGTGTGGGTGACATGGAGAAATTCATTCTGGACTGGGTTGTGAGGTGCAGTGAAGGAGAATGGAGGCACAGCACAGAAGACCCATCACCTTCTGTACCTTAAGCCATCTTAAAGCCCCCAGAGGTCTGGACCTGTTTGAGGCTTCTTGTATTACCCAGAGCAGCCTGCAAGATCTGGAGATCTGCTAACAGCTTGTCCTCTGAGCTGTACCCCTCCTCAGCTTTGCCACCATGCAGGCTAGGCTCCTGGTCTGTCTGGAAATAAAGATGGGCTGCTGGAAGAACTCCTGTCAAAAAGAAAGGCTGGTCTCAGTTGATACAATTAAATGACAAGAAGTTCAAGACTCTTGATGTCCCTTCCCACCTGAATTATGTTGTGATTATAAATTGTTGGGAGCAGATGGTCTGCAGCAAGTCAAGGTCATCTTCTATACAGGTAGATCATATCAATGTACAGAATTTCTTCAGGATTTCAAGAAAAGTAGTAAAAGGAAAAAGAATTTGTGTTATTTTTTAAAGAAAAATCCTCAGATGAGGCTGTTAAGGGGGCCAAGTGGCCTCGGTTTGAGAAGGAAGCTTTGTTACAGATCACAAATAAGTAAAAAGAAGGAAATTAATGAAGTAATTTGCCAGTCTAACACAGAAAAAAAAAAAATAAAGGGACATATTCCAAAGCACAGATACTGTTTAAAATATATGGTAGTGACCTGAAAAGGTATAAGAACATGACCAAAATCATAACTAGTGCAAATTTATCTACATCTCTGATGTATGTATCTGGTAAGTAGTGTCATACACAGGCACGTATGTCCCATGGCATCAATAACATTCCTAATTTGGGAGGTTAAATTGCTCATTGAAGAGGTCTCTTCTGTATTTTAACATACATTTTGTTTACATTCCTAGGTCCATATCTGTCAGAGTGGCCTTTTTTGTTTTGGTTGCTTGGGTTTTCCTGGTTAGAAATAAATGCATCAACTTTTTTCATGGCCGGCTTTTCTCAGTGAGAAGGAGTCCTGAAAAGCAGATGCAGAATTCTGGATTTGTTTGCTTTCCCTGGAACATTGTCCTGTGACTGAGACTCCTTTGGCAGAGGATACTTTGTCCCCAGTTTTCACCGAGACTGTTCTTGCCTCCGAGTTCCCAAACAATTGCTGAAGTGCCCCGTAGATTGACATCTTTCTTTTCATGTGCCAGGGGATTTCTGAGGCTGTCCCAAAGAGCCAGCTCTCCTGCTCTCAGACACCATGGCACAAGTCCTGTGGGGGCTGTAGCCTGGACTCTTGTGATGGAGTAATCTAAAATGGCCAGGAGAAGAAGCAGTGCAGTAGCAGCGGAAACCCCCGGGAGGAATATGAGCTGTTGCACTGGCAGAGGAAGAGCAATGATCTTTGAGTGCTCCAGGCTCCAGGGTAACCTTAACTCCTCACAGCAAAGGTTGTAGGAAGCATTCCTGTGAGCAGCTCCATGACAAGAGAGGCACAATTGCCCAGACATGGGGCTTATTGCTGGAGGTGAAAAGAGAGTGTCTTAATATTGATGAGAGACTGCTCTGCTCCTCTTGAGAACAACTCATACGGCACAGCTCATGTCCATTTGGCTTTCCTCTGCCTCCCTTCCTCCCTCAGAGCCCAAGCTGGGTGTTTTTGTCCATGCTGTCTTGTTATTCATCAAGCCAACCTCCTGAATCACCCTGGGAGAGCATCACTGGCCTGTGAATCAATGGTTAGGGAACACACTGACTGTTCAATGGTACTGATGACAGTGGGAGCAGACTGGAACCTGTGAACCCACTAGTTTGTGAGTTTTAGATGGACCTTCACTGTCTTGAGAGCACACTAGGTTTGGGAGAGGAGGAAGGTCACCAAGTAAATACTGGAAGTATGACCATGCCACTTGAGCTCAGGGAGAGAGGAAAAGTTAAATCCCTTAAATTGCAACCTGCTGCATTTATTGGACTGCTTTTTGGTAGTGGATAAGGCAATGGATTCCTCAACTCCTGGCTGAACAAATAAGTGGGTAAGGACATAACCAACATGCTTGCTAAACTGATGAGCTGATGCAGTAGCTACTTTGTGTAGCTCTGGACTGATGTGCAGGTCAGTGCTGGAGTAGGGTTGGCTTTTTGCAGAGCTAAGTGGCTCCAGGCTTTTGTGTCTGTGGTATCTCCATGAGCAGAGATTCCCAAGAATCTCAGAATTCCCAAGCTCTGTGTGGCTTGCTCTGTGCTGGGCACTGAGCACAAGCTGGCAGGGAGGCAGTCAGTCCTGAGAAAACACATCCATCCTCTTTGAAAAACTGTGTTTGTGCCCTAACTCTGCTTTTTGTAGAAGGGAAGCCATCAGCTATTAAACATCTTATTTTAGCTTGGTTGTCCACTTGTTACAGATTGGAGGAGGAGAATCTTGGCTGATTTCTGATTGCTTTTCAACTTTAGGAAGGTGACAAATCCGTGGAAAGAATGAAACTGGAGCATAAAAGCTTGCAGAAAAGGTTGGTGCAGTCACACTATTACCAGACTCTGCATTCTTACACTGACAATGTTGCAGAGCATTTCTAGATGCTGGAATAAATATCTTGTGTCTGCAGAGAGCACATGGTGTGTCTGGAGATCCACTCCCTAGTGCACTGTGCTCTTTCATTTGGGGTGTCTTTGAAGTGAATTTGTATATTGATGTTTGTCCACTCAGTACCTGAAGGACTTTCATTTTTTTATTTAAGGGTAGGTAAAAATAAAGACCATCATGTGTATATGTAATGTGGTTAACATGGAGATTTTTTGGCAAATGAAGAACAAACCTACAAAGAATATACAATCAGGAGCCAACTGTATGGCTCTGTGGGCAGCCAGAAATATTTTGGCTGGCTGAAAACCAACATTCTGGTTCTTGGTCACTGCTTGTCCTCTACTCAGCCAAATCAGAAGTGTTCAAGTACTGAAGTGTGTTGCTTTTTAATGCACAGAGAATTACCAAAAACATAAAGATGTTCTTTATTCCTGCCTGGAGCTCCCAGGAAGCTGTGTAAGTGTCTGTCAGTTCACTTGGGGTTGGCTTGTTGGCCAGCTGCAGGCAGATGGGTAATTTAAGTGGCAGTGATGTGTAACACCCTACAGTTGTTTGGTGTGTTGAACAAGGAGGAGATGCCCTCACTTACTGACATCATTGTGGTGGCTAGTGCAGGCTGGAGCCCATCCTGCAAAAAAACCCTGCAAAAAACCTGCTCAGGAGGAGGGATGAGGACATTGGTGGTGAGCCTGTTCTCTGTGCTGTGCCACATGAGTTACAGAACTCAACCTGGCTTGTTTAAAAACAAGGTCTGGCAGGAGCAGCCATCACAGCAGCTACTGCAGCTCAAGGAGAAATCCAAGAATTTTTAGCAGGCAGAGATGCCTTCTTCCTGCAGCTGTCTGAACTCACCAGAACCTGAACACAGCTCAGCAGAAATGGTGGACAGGGGATGTGCTGCACGGTGTTGGTGAGCCTCAGGACCTCAGAGATCCCAGAATGAGGTTCCCAGGTTGAATGCCTTCCCTTGACTATCAGACACAACCATCTCTGGTTCCCAGAGACCCCTCTGCTGAGCCCAGTCATAAAAGCACTCTCTAACACCAAAGCTGCTGTGTTCCCACGCCTGCTGCTGTCATGAGCGAGGCCGGTCTCGAACAATAGCAGAGGAATAAAGAATGGCCCTGCTAATCGATATCCTGCCTAGACGCTGAGTCAGGTGGCAGCTCGGGCCTCTTTAAAATTCCTGCATTGTTCCTCATTTCTCATTTGACTGGGGCGAAGTTTTATCTTTAAGGAAAGAAAACACTCAGGACCAAGTGTCTCTGCCCGCTCCGCTGTTCCCTTCCCACACCACCGCTGCTCAGTTTTGCTGTCTTTGTCCTGTGGTGGCTCCAGCAGTGAGGGGTATGGATATGGTTTGCTAGTTTGGACTTGGAGCTGAGTGTGGTGTGCTGTGGTCAGGACAAGGTGACTGTGGTCTGAGCAGGGCACCCTGAGTCACACACACCTGCAAGGCTTTAGGGAACACACTCCTTCACACCCACATTCCCATGTGGGCTCGTGTTTATGTGTTTGGTTTTAAAATGATCAGACGGCAACAAAGGGATGCAGGCACAGGTTTCCAGAAAATTTCTCCATAGATGAATATTTAGAGCCCTGGCAGGATGCTAAGACAGTCTGTGTGTGAACAGACATTTGGAAAATTGACAGAAGTGATATTTGCTTAAACAAACTGCAAGATCCAGTAGCTCAAGCTCTTGAATCTACCTCAGATGCACAAAAAACATTTTCCAGAAGGAGAAGGGGGCCAGCGAGGCTTTTTGAAATCTCTGAATCTCCCAGGGCCTTGCAGGATCCTCTTTGGGGGTTTCATCCAGCTCCTGTTATCCCTGAGCATCACCTCAGAGCTCCTCTCACCAGCCTGGAGTGGGGCAGGGGAAACTGTGGCTCTGCTCCTTCACCTGCACCAGAGGCTGCAGAGAAGAAAGCTCAGAGATCTTCAGGATTTTCCTCAGGGCTGGGGGGTCCCTAGGACATCTTTGTGGCTCTTTGGCCCTGCTTGCCTCCCCCTGAAAGGCCTCAGCAGAGGGGGAGGACGTGGTCCTGGCTGTTCCGCCGGGCAGGAACTGTGGGAGCTGCAGAGGGAACTGGTAAGGGTTGCATTTGCGCGTGCAGATGTGAGATAAGAGCTGACCTGCCCTTCACCCCAAACTGAACTCTCTGAAGCTCAAACAAGGTAAGCAAGTGCTTGTGAAAGTGCTGGGGGGAAGCCTGCCAGACTGGCAGACTTGCTGCTCCTGTCTGGGGCTGGGAGCAGACCTTCAGCCACTAGCCATGGAGTCCGTAGGAGCTTGCTAGGCTCTCGACTAAAACGCTGGAGGACAGATAGCACAGAGGAATCAGGGGCTGGGGATGCCTGTCAGGAACCAGAGGGAGGGGTAGGGGTGGGGAGAGAAACAGAAATTACAGACAATGGAGAAATGATTTCAAATTAAGCTGAAATAGCATCTGCAAGATATCTGAGCGGGGCCTTTCCTGCATGTAGTCTCTGATTGTTGCTCAGAGATATCCCTACGGCAGTACACATTACAGATACTGTCACAGCCTCCTCCCCCTGTACAAATATAAACAGGTCAGCATCCACATCTAAGTGTGTGACAGAGTTCCCACGTAGGAAATCTGTTTCTTCTGGGAAAGAAACATCTCCCTTTAGTGATATCCCTGAGTTTAAGTCTCCTGGGAGCCTCGGATGTGTTTTTCACAGCACAGGAAGTGTTGCCTGCCAACACAACCGTGGTATGGCATGGGGAGGGCTGGCCTAGCCCAACACCAAGCTCTCACCCCTAAACCCTCTGTGCCTGCTGTCCCAGGAGCGAGCAGGAGGATTTGCCTGTCCTGCTACTGCCATGGTGAGATGTGTTTTGGTATTGGATCTCAGGGAGTAGGGAGAGACTATTTACGCCCATGGTATCTTTATGAAAACTAGGAAACAGAAAGCATGGATATCTCAGGAGGTGTTTTCCAAAAAGCACACACCAAGAAGAAGTGACTCTCTCTTCTCTCCCTGAATGGAAATTCAGGGTGCTAGAGGATCACACAGCTGGGCTGGTGATCAGCGCAGCTCAGCCTTGCACAGGACTCCCTGGAGGTGAACTGAACATTTCTTTACAGACCTGGGTGTCTGTGCTGAGGCTGCTCATAAGGGCTTCATTGGCACCAGCTGGGAAAGGGAGCAGCTGAGCCAACCACACCCAGCCCGTGGGAATGAATACAAGGCAGCCCCCCAGCTCCCTACAGGGGCTGAGGGGTTTGCTGTGTGTCAGAGCAGTGCTGTGTTGGTTGCTCTCCAGGGTAGTGTTGCTTGAGCTGCTGGGTCCCACCTTTGGTAGCCCAGGTAGCCAGGGTGTCCTTGGTACATGTTTGGATCCAGATTTCTGAGTTTCAGGTTGTTTGGAAACACTCCAATCCATCTGTGGCCAGCTGAGCTGTCTCTGCTCTTGCCGGGTGGAGTTAATGGTCACCATGGTAAGCATGGATCCAGGATGTTTTTACTCTAACAGCACATGTTGCCCTGTGAGCTGGTTAAACTGTGCTTTTTTTGTGGGACTTAGCTCAGGGACTGTGGGTGCACAACAGAAATTAATTTCTCATGAGCTTGTTCACCTTCCCCTGAAAATCAGGTGGAAAGAGGCTTAAGTCCTAACCAAGCTGTTAGTCACAGCAGGTTTCCCAGGCCTTGGGGCTTGCCTGAGCAGGGGCTGATCCCTGTGGGGTGTATGCCAGGCATGCTGCTGGGGGCTCAGCTCCAGGCATATGGCAGTGCTTGCCTGGGAAAGAAGTCACTCCAGGCAGCAAATCTTTCCTCCACGGGAGGGAATGGTGGGCAGGCAAGAAGCAACCAGGGGAATACTTCCATCAGCGTGTTTGAGCAACAAAAAAATCTCTTAAATGCTCAACGAGGAGCCCACGGGCATTTCACAGCAAAAAAATATCTGTTTGCTGCAGGGCTGGTGTTGTGAGAGCCTGCGCTTGTGATGGGATGGATGGATGGACGGACAGGAGGCCGTGGAGCGAGAGGAGAGGGTGGAAGGCGCCTCCTCCCAAGGCAGCAGCTGGTGAGAAGGAGCCTGGGCTGCTCAGTGTCAGCACACACGTGGCCCGTGGGGAAGCGTGAGCCCAGCTTCGGTCCTTGTCAGTGGCACCTCGTTGACTTTTAGCGCTTCCTTATCGTGTCCGCGCTCACCTCGCGCGGCGCCGATAAAATGCCGCGGCCGGGCCGAGCTGTGAGCAGCCCTGCAGGAAACCTCGCCGAGCATGGGGGGCCTGAGCTGCCAGCCCGGGGCTCCAGGGCACAGCGAGGTAACCAAGGGGTGCTCCCAACCCGGGGCGAGGCGAGGGCGGGCTGAGCTGCGAGGTGTGTACGGTGGCACCGGCGCGGCAGCGAGAGAATTTTGGGTGGGAATGGGGGCTGGCGAAAGTGGGGCTCGCTGTGACTTTGCCATTCCTAGCAGAGTTGGAAGTGTAAGCCATGTGAAGTGACTGCAGGGTGTTAGTTCTCAGAGCTATAAACAATAGAGCTGGGAAGGAATGCCCAGAGTGTTTATTTTATTTATTTATTTATTCTTTTTTCTTTCTTTCTTTCTTCTCCAGTAATAACATTTCCCTCTCTTGCGATATTAAGCACCTAAGTAGTTCTGGTACAAACCTTAGTTATCACTAAAAAAGAGTATTATTTTCCCACATGTTACTGTTGCCTTATGTCTAGGCCTACCTGTGGGCCCACAGCAATTTTCAAAGCTAGTTTTAATTATTTTTTTTCTTTTTTTTTTTTTTTACAGGTGAGCAAGTTGCAGTGATACACTTGGGAGAGTCCTCTTGATGGGTTTGAACTGAGGGCCCCTGAATATAAAACTCTGAGCACCTACTGAGCAGGTATGTAATTTTTGAAATGTGTAGCTCCTGCCAAACTGGTGAACAGTATCTTGCCACTACAGGAGAATAATGAAACCCGACTGGCTGGAAGGAAGAATTTTCCTTCTGAGTGTGAAATTTACATGTTCTTTTCCTTTATTTTTATTTTAATTCTCTTTTCTTAAAAAAACAATAAAAATTAAAGAGTTTTAAACTTAGTGTCCTTCCTGAACTGGAGAAAAAAAATCCATAATGCCCAAGTTCTTTACTGAGAAAAACCTCTGAAGTTTTTACCACAGAATCTGGGGTCAAAGTCCTTTACTTATTTTCATGGTTGAAGTTTTGACTTCACTTTTACTGGTCCAAATATTCTAAGTGATTAAAGGTGAAACAAGGGACTTCTTTAGAGAAAGGAATTCTAGCTAACAGAACTTGAAGTGAAATCAATGAAAGGTTTCAATTTGACTTGCTGTTCTTCTTTTACAGCTTATTCAGAAAATAGGCTTATGCAGGTCTTGGCATGTTTTTTTTCTTCTTTGGCTACAGCTCTACTCTGTACTATGTTATTCATTGAATATTATTATCCCAGATCTCTTATATAGCACTGCTTTTGGAATCATCCCTGTAATGACTTCCACATGCTGCAGACTTGCAGAAGGGAACAAACTCCTTCCATATTTCCCTGTATTGACATGAGCTTTGCCAAGTTCTTATTCTCCAGTACTTGCTGGGATATCTCAAAGTTTATTTTCAAAATCATAGTCCCAAAACTCTTCTCACAGAACATCTGGGGTTGCCCCAGTCACCTTTAGGAGTATCATACTTTTTTCCCCACCAATTTTTATCTTTTCTGTACTTTTGAAGTGTTCTCTTCTGCTTTCTTTTGTTTCTGCACAGCATTTTGTACTAGCATTGCTTTATTTTGGAGCCTCACCATTTCTGCAGTCTTCCATCATCCCCCACCAATATCTGGAACTCTGTGTGGGAAACCTGGGCCTTTTCCCAAGACCACCACCCTTCCTCACCCCCAGCACTTCTGCTCTTCTCCCTGAGAGTGACAGTCAGATCCCCACACCTTTTACTGTATCTAAGCTCTGTCTTGCATATGAACCTATAAAATCTCACCCTTTTTTTCCTCTAAAACCTGACTTTTTATCTACACTGTCTGATTGAGAAGCTCCTTTATGCCTCTTTTCCAAGCCTTCAAAATGCACTATACTGCACTTCAATATTGTTGGTCTTTTTGATTTTATTTTTTTTGACTCTGTTCATACTTGGCAGGATTGAGACCACAACACCTTGTAAACAGTGAGTAGCTAATTCCCCCTGACATGAATGCTGATTGCCTGCCCACCTAGGAGTTAGGCAAGGGAACACTAAGGTGTTTGTTGCCAGTGTGCACCCACTGTTGGCCCTTTGAGAGCAGTACTTGGATTCCCAGTGCTGCTGATGCCCTCAAAGTCTGTATTGTGTAACAGCCTGAGGACGGTATCTAGCTCTTGCTTCTGTCCCTCTGCCTCTCCCTCTGTCAGGGCTAGATGTCATAGAGGATTTTCTTTGAAATTTTAAGGAGCTTCCACTTCAGATTTGAGTGGATTTCATTCTAGAATGTGCTCCAGCCTGAAGGACAGAGCCTTTTGTCCAAGACACTTGAGGCCAAATGGAGAAAATGTTGATCCTGATTTTTTTCTTCTTTTTTCCCATGTTCTTGTGAAACATACTAATTAGTGACCTACTGGGCCACATCACCACCAGCCTGACTTACTATAATTTTATAATTTTTTTTTTCCTTGAGTGCTATATAACAATCCCTTGCATTTTGTACACAGACCAGGAAAGACAGCAAGGTGATGAGTCCCATTTCCAGATGGATACGCGTGCTACAGATCAGTGTGAGATATCCATGTCATTATGAAACCATGCCCTCAGCAACTGTTTTTCCATGGATATCTGATGTGCCATCCCCTAAGGGTGCTGGCATTTGTTGGTGCTCTTCTGAGGTGCCCAGTGCCAGCCAGATGTGATTTACCAGCTGAGCTGCTCCTGTTTGCTTCTGACCCAGTGAAAAAGTTCACCAAGCCAACAAAAAAGGGAGGAGGAGGAGGAGAAGAAAAAGGGAATGGAGAAAATAAAAAGCAGAGCATGAAGTTAGTGAAAGTGTGGGAGTATTTCTGGTATTATAATGTTACCAGAATGAGGTTTCCTTAGCTCCTGCTGTGCTTTGCTAAAACGAGTCTAGTTAGCAGCAGCAGATGTGAATGCAACAGCTGTACAACTGTCAGGGGAACAAGAGAAGCTGTGAGAAATCCATGAATTAAGTAGGTTCTCTTACTTTCTTTGTGTGGAAGTCTTAGAAGTGGAAGTTTTCAAAGTGTGTCCTGCTGGCTGCTCATGTCAAATGATTGGGATGCTGTAGAAGGTGAGAGAAGGGTGCAGCAAGCAAGATGAACGATATGTATCCAGTCAGGAAAAGGAGAGCATTTGGGGAATGATTTACTGGAGCTGCTGGGGGATGATGGGGTAGCTGGGAGGAAAGATGTAGCTTAGGAGTAGACACTAGTGTTGCAGAAGTGGGGATGGGAATTCATGCAGCTAAGAATAAATGTGTTTATGGAAAGGATACTGGTGGTTATTTGGTAACCAGAAACTTAAATGATCAAAGAGTTGAGTAAGACCTTCTGACTTTGCCTTGCCCTTCCAAAAATATATCATGGCTGTGTGGAAGGTCACCTCCCATCCCTTCTTAGATGTTGATCACCCCCTTCCATATAGGTGGCCTATCAGATTGCACAGGCTGGGGAAACACTGGGATATGTGACAGCATGTTTGCTGGGCTGCCAGATCTAAAGGTAAGGCTGATGTCTGGAATGCCAAGATATTTGTGAGGGGAGGCAGGATTCCTGCTCTCTCTTCAGCTGCTTGCCCTCCAAGTGGACTGAGAAGGCATTTCAAATTCCTTGCAAGCTCCAGGCTATAAGCAGGCTCTTCCTGTATGAAATAATAAGGATCTAACAGTACTCAGGAGCTGTCTGCTTCTCTGAACAGGTCTAATACTACTGAGATGTGCTTTTGTGGGGTGGATGAAGCCCATCACTTGTTGGGACAGAGGTGCCCAGTGCTACTGGCATGGATCACCCAAGAAGATGGTACTGAGGACAGAGTCAAGGGGCAAAGAAGAAATCAAAGTCTCATCAAGCTGAAGCAGACAGAGACAGAAGGGGGAAGGAGTCAAAACAAAAAGAAAGCAGGAAAGAGGAAGAAAATAATTAGACAAAGGTGGGAGAACTATTAGCATTGTTTTGTACAATGGAGAAGTGGCTCAGCCATTAAATACATTCCATAAACACTGTATTTTTTCAGCTAGCTAGGCTAAGGGCCTCTGTGGGGGCAAGTAAACAAATGATATGTCCCCAAGCCCTGCTGCTCTCTCAATGAGAGTAGAGTTTATCACCTATATAATTCCCCTGAATTCATCTGGGGGGAGGTGCTGTGGCTCTAGCATGGTCTGGCTCCCCTGTATCAGATTTCTGAGTAAGGCTGTATTCCCCAAAGTAATGTGAAGGTTGATATGAGCAAGGGAATGCTTTTGGTATTTTACTGTGTGGATCACAGGGCAAGTGCCACACGCAGTAGTCATGGATGCTGTGTTTATCCTTACCCCTCTTGCTGGCTTGAAGACAGTGGTGCTGCAGCCTGAGTCTCTGAAGCTGTTCTTGACATGTAGGTTTCTGGCATTGAAAATCTCCATGGGTCAGTCACCACAGGCCACAGCCATTCCTTGGGGTGCAGAGTATGCAGGGTGTTGGTGCTTTGGAATTATTTGTAAGGCATTGCTCTGTTTTGCCTGGTCCTAGTCAGGGAACTGAAGTGAGGGTCAATAAAATGCAAACCACTTGGGTGATGCAGATACAGAAGTGTCCCTTATAGCTAAACTAAAATCTCCTAGGAGGTAGGTTGTTCTCACACTCATCAGCCATGACAGTGGGGGGAAAAGTGCCTGTCCAGGTAGGACCTGTTTCACCTGGACCCTCTGTTTACACAGAATAAAACCATGGGATTTCACACCTTCTTGTACAGTGATCCTACAGTAAAATACAGAATATTCCTGTAGGTACAGACTATGTGACCCTGTCCCAGATGGGAAATCTGCATGGCAAGATGCCAGATCCATGAGCCCTTTTCCTCCCTGGGATGAAATTCCTTTTCTTTTCATTGTGGATCTTACCAGCCAAGGGTGTTGCCTCACCTTATTCATTAGCCAGCTAGTGTTGGTGTAATTAGGGGTTAAGTGGTTAAAAAATCCCTTGGAAGTAATGGAATCCATATATTTGCTTATTTGTAATTTGCAAATACTGCCCCTGTGACAACCAGGCATGGGAATGTAATCTCATATTTGTGTATTTAACAGCTGAAAAGATGATGTGAGAAGAGATTTGGGTTTATAACAGTCTAAAGAAAACTGTGACTGTCTAACCTCCTGTTTCAGCTGCCCTGTTGCAGATCATGCATCTTGCTGGTGCCCAGTCCTGTGGAAATCCTGTATTTCAGTGTGCATTGAGTCTGGCTTTTCTGACACAGGATGGAGCTGAGAGTGTGCTTAAGCTTGTTTTTGTCCCAGCCAGAGGGGGGGAAAACTTTCTTCATTAGGGCCCTGTTTGTGGTAGGCTCTACAGAAACCCTCTTCCAATGCTGACTTAACTTAAAGCTCTTAGAATCAAATTGCACAAGGTAGGCTGAGGCAGGAATAGATGGTGCTGCTCCAGTGCTTCCAGAGAGGTTTGTTGTTGCTGTTTTTTGCAATGCAGATGTTAGGACTTTATGGGAAACCCATGAGTCCTCCAGATGGGTGGAGATGTGTAGCTGTAAGGAGGAGTAAACATTGCAAAGTTGGTGATCTGTGGTTGAGTGCTATTGAGCAAGACAGCAAGATAGCAACTGATCAGTAGGAATGACTCAAAAATCAGTGATCTGCAAAAAAAAATAATCTCAACCACAAACCAAAAAAACCCCAAAACATTACTGCAATAGTCTGGATGACTCAGAAAGATGGGGCCAAGCACAACATTAGCTGCTGTAAGTCACATGTCAAAGAATAAGGAATACAGGCTACATTTATCAGCTGGCAAGTTTGTCTTGGGAAGGAGTGGGTGCTGGTGCAGCTCACTGGCTGACTCCAGAATTCCAGGAGGATGCTGTAGCTGGGGGAACTCACGCAGATTTCAGTAAATAACCTCAAACTGAATGGTTCTAGGAAGGGCTGAGTGTGTGTGTGAGTGATTTAGCACTAACATGTCACTTCCCATGTACTCTGTTTAGTGCTTTTGTTGGTAATTCCTGGATGGAAGAGGTTTCAGGGACAATGCCTGAGGGTGTTAAAGAACTGGAAGTGTGCCTTCCAGTAAAAGAGTTGAAGGTTGAAGAGGTGGAGGGAAAAGGGAAAGCTGAAGGCTAACTTTTTCAGTGTCCAGCTATACCTACAAGGAGAACAAACTTCCTATGGTCTAGCAGACTGAGGGGCACTAAGACCCAAAAAATCCAGGAATATGAAACTGGATTAAAAAAAAGCTCAAAAAAATGATATGAGAAAAAGCACCATTTTTAAACATAATTTGTAATTAACCACTTGAAAACCCTGAGTGAGGCTTTTGGAGGATCCTTCCCACAAGGCTTTAAAGCTGTGGCTGGGTTCCTGTCAGAAAGTGGACTCTTGCAGAGATGGGAAGGTTTTCTGACACAAGTTTGTGAAGATGTGGGTCTGGATGATTGTGCCATTTCTTTCTGGCATTACAGGCAGATGTTGGCTCACAGCTGCTGGGGTTGGGAACTGAGACCTCAGGGCAAATTCCCTCTCAGCCCAGGCATTGCTCCTTTGCACCCTGCCCTGTGCAAACACTCAGCAGTGTTTGGTTCACCTTTTGGTTGGATGATGTTGCACTGATATCCCAAAGTAACTGAAGCTTCAGTCGTGCCCAGTGGTCAGTGATGAGTGATTGTCATCTATCAATGGTGCTGTAATTCTCTTCTAGCCAAATCAAGGCATTCCTTTTACATACCATCATCTAGGGCTCTGTCATCCATTTCAAACTTTAAACCTTGTTACTCTCTAGCATTTCTTAGCCAAACTGGAATGAGTTTTTCCTTCTGCTACCTCAGTGAACATTTCTTTTTTTTGTGGAAAAGCTATATTCCCATGATGCCAGGTTTTGCTTTATTTCTTATTCCCCACAGACTTCAACTTTGTCAGAGGCCAAGTCTGTGCCTGTAGAAGAAGCAGACATGCAATATACCACAGAAATGAGGTCTGAGAGCAGGAGAAGGATGAGTGTTGATGCAGGTGGAGGTTGGGACAGCATCAAGAGGTGCCAGCGGATGCTCTGAGCCTTTGCACACAGCCAGCGTGGCCAGGTCCTTGCTGTAGCAGTAACAGAACTTCCTGGGAAACACAATGGCCACTTGTGAGCCAGCCCTAACCCAGAGCAGCAGAGGGCAGCCAGGCAGGGCAGCGTGTCCCTGTGGGCAGCAGGGCTGGCTGGGTGGGGCGTGCGAGGGAGGATCCGGGGATGTGACCGCCGAGGCTGTGCGGGGTGGGAAGCGTTTCCCTCTGGTGACTTCACCTGGACTGTGTGCCAACCTCAGCACACAATGTTATCACTGCCAGCCAGCACACGGCTGTGCTGGCCCAGAGGGCCCCAGGAGACTTTCTCCAGGCCTCACAGCTTTTGGCCTCGATGGCTCTTGCCAGAAATATGCCATGGCCCCATTCCGTGGTTTTGTTTCCAGTGGTGCTGGAGCAGGCTGTGCTCGTGGATGGCTCATGCCACCGAGGTGGAGATCTGGTTGTGAGGAGTAAAGGTGAAAGGTTTTGTCAGGATCTGAAGCAGGGACCTCTGCTCTTCCCCACCCCTCTCTGGCAATCAGGGCTGCTCTCGGCTCTTTCCTTATCCAGGGCTTCTTGCTGTGCAGAGCAGCCGAGTTAATGAGTCATTAAGAACACTCCGTCCCTGCTGCATGGGGACTTGGTTGCCCCGGTGGAAATCCTTCCCAAGAAGCCCATTCCCCTCTCTGTGGCAAACACACAGCTGTTGAAACCTCTTGGATAAATAAATGCAGTCCTTTGGGGCTCAGGCCCAGCCTGTGCAGTGGTTTCCATGGGTCAGGGATGAGTGGTCTGCCTACATCTATCTTTACTTTTGTCACTGTTAAATACCTTGCCTAAAAGGGAGAGTCGGGCCTGAAGCATCAGAATCTCTTGGCAGTTTCACAGATCTCCTTTCATGGCAGTCTACAGAAGATCTATCTTCTCTCTGAAGACAAATTTTAAATTAAATGCTGCCTTTAGAAGTCCCAGCCTCAGCCTATCCTCTTCCCTGCACTAGGGAAAACCCTATATTGTTTATTTTGTTCTGTTGTTCCATGAATTAGACCTTTCTGCCCAGACAAGCTCAGGCATCCTTTCCTTAAACAAAGAACCTTTCCTTAAATTCTTTGGCAGACCTTGTTTTTCCCAGGACTGATGTTTCGAAGACATCCTTGTTTTCCATGCTTTGACATTCAAAGAGCACAACAGCACTGGGCTAGCTTGCAGAAAAAAATGTGGTGCTTCCAGCCTTTGACCTCTGAGATTCATCATTGACTGTTCTTTGGCATCAGGGAGATGCAAGACACCTTGTTCATGCAAGTGTCTGTCTCCAGGTTGCTCAGAAGTCTTTGCAGGTTCATCAACAGCTCTCCAGGACTGGTGTTTGTGCTCCAATGGGGTTGAAATGGTGCAGCACCAAACAGAGGAGGTTGCTGGCACCCTCAGGATGATGCAGCACTTCCCCACCTGTGACTCTGCTTTCTGGGCCACCTCACACTTCATAAATTATTTTTGAGAGGTGGACTGGAGATGAGCAGATTTGAGCCCTTAAAATTGCATACCAGCAGTCCACGTGTAGATCTGCAATCTCATGTGATCAGTACAAGGAAAGAAGGCACTTCTGGGGGGAGCTACCTTGACACCTTCTTCATTCAAGCTGGCAGGTAATCATTAAAATAAGCTGGCCTTTGAACCAGAAAATAAGCACTCTTTTTCTAATTTGATGAGTTAGGGGTCATGGAGAACATGTCATGGGAGCTTTGGACAGCAGAGGGCTTCCATGAAAATTGGAGGGTGGAGCAGGCAGGACTGAGGTGTACCCACCCTGCCTCTATGTGCCAACCTTACGATGTGCAGTGGGAGTTCACGTGCAGCTCCTCAGCTATGCTGAGCTCAGAGCCCTCCAGGGAGTCACTGCTTCCTGGGACAAAGTTCTCCACAGCAGAGCTACAGCTGCTCTCCCTGCAGAAGGGCAGGAGCTGAGCTTCCCTTCCCTTCCCTGTGCTAAAGCAAACCCAGTCTGTGTTTCTCCAACCCTCTGAGCCATCAGGTGTGCTCTGGATCAGCAGTCCCCTTTCTCATGATCCACCCCTCTCCAGGACTTGGTGACTTTTGTAAAATGTTTGGTGTTTGCTTCCAGGTTATTGACTAAAAATATCCTGATGCCAAGCACCCTCCAGGATCTTGGTACAAACACACGACAAAAAAAACCAACCCCAATCACTTCTAGTTCTCTATTGTGTTTTGGAACCAGTCTGATAGGTCATTTATAGTCTGTTTAATGACTGCTGTCTTATTTTTATGCCAAGCAAGTTCTTTAATCATTGTGACACATGATAGAAGTGAAATTGCCTTCCAGGATCTCAAGTATATTGTACCAGCTTTGTTATATTTAACAATTGTGCATGCAATTTCCTCAGAGAAAAGTAGGAACACAGTTCAGTGGGGGCGAATTTTCTATAAACCCATGTTGATTGCCCTTGGTTATATTTCCCTCTTTTTATTCCTGTGTTCTTTGTTAGCCACTTCGTTATTTAGCTCAGGTCTGAGATCCTATCACAGGTCTGTAGTTACCTGTGATTAATTATGAGATAATTATAAAATAATTATGCCCTTCTACATAGTCTTTACAAAATGCCAGAATATGGGATTTCTTCTTCTCCTCCAGGACTTGCCCATTGCACCAAGAAGTACAGAAGATCACCATAATCATGGAATTATGTATGCATATTATGAAAAAAAACCACCAACCCAAACAAAAAAAAGTTAGAAATTTTCAGTGCAAGGTACCTGGTCCTGGTGATTTAAAATGCCTGATTTTAGTAGGTGATATTTAACTCCTCTGAGATACTACAAGAATAGACATGTCATTAAAAAGGTCTTCATCAACTACCTTCTTTCCTCTCAGCAGTAGGATAGGAGTACTTATTGATTTCTTTTGTTGTTCTCTGCATTGCTATTGAATAATCTAAGATTTCCATCTGATAGCAGATCAATACTATGAGTCAGACTCATTCTGGTCTTAATTTACGTTTTTAAAAAACACCTTTGTCAGTCTTTTTTCCCCCCCTTTTCACCTCCATCATATTTTTTATAATTCTTACCTCCTAATTTATATCCAGCTTCTCTCACACTATTTGTTGCATGTGTTATACTTTACTTACTTAAAATTACCTAATTTCAATTTTACATCAGGTTGTGTTTTTTCAGTTGCACTATTCTTTCTTTACTGGGGAGTTGTGTATTTTTGGTGCCTCGTAAATGATTTTTAAGCAGATTCTAGTGATTATTTATATTTTTGTATTTGAAGACTTTCTTTGTGTTTTTTTAACCCGGAATTCTCTTCAGGGCTGGGGAATGGGACTTTTGTTTTTAAAGCAACATATCTTTTAAAGCATTGCATTTCCAGTTTGGACCTTCTTCTGCTTTCATATGGAAGTGCAGCGAGCTGGGGATCAGTGAACTTTGTACCAGCCTCTCATTTCTGCCATCATTTTATCCATCCTGATAAGGGAAATACAATGTTCAATCTGGATTTAAAGCTTGCCAAATGAGGAAGCTGTTAAGAACATCTAAAAATCCCCAAGGCTGTTTATGGAGTCAGCAGCATCACCATGCATTAAATTAAGGAATAACTTAAGTTTTTTCTTTGGTGAGTGCTTGAGTAACAAGTGCTGCCATATTCCAGCGTTCCTTGGTTATCCATCCAAATCACCAATCCTGTAACTGGAGCACCAACTCACAAATATTGAATACTGATAACTAGGAAATTGTGATTCAAAGTCACAAGCAAGCTAGCAAGTACTTTTGTTTTTGCCCCACTCAGTCTGACTTAGGGCTATACATATTGATTTTAATATTGTCTTACAAACCGTGCCAGCATTTATTCCAGTGTCTTACAGCTGTAGTTCCCCTGGGCAGGCAAAGCCTTGCTGAATATAAACTGGAAAGGAATGCCACAATTGTATGCAGCTGAAGGGGATGTACTGGAATGCACTTGACTTCTGTATTGTGTTCCTGTAAAGGAGGGCACGCTTTTCAAAGGCAGAGTCAGGGCTGCAGCTGCATAAACTCAGCACTGCTCAGGGGGAGTAGAAACCCACCAAACCTGCTGCACCCTGGGCCAAAGCAGGGGGACAAACAGAAATATTAGAGCTCATGTCCTTGCTTCAGAGCTCTGGGGACTGGAGAGATGCAGCCCATTAAAAAACATGCCTGCAATTTGCTGAGGAACTGCCTGTAATAGCTGCATTCCCTGGGATGGTGTTCATCAATCAGACAAGAATGGGGCCTCATAATTCAGGGCACGTGGAAGAGCATTCTACAGCTGCTGTGACAAGGTGGGATTTAGAAGTTTGCCATAGAAGTAGCTCCTTAAAATTCTGCCAGGTTTCACACAGGACAGAGGACCCCCGGAGAGTCTTATGCTTCTTTTAAAAGGATCCTGATAATACTTTAAACCATATTCCTCCTAAGAATGCTGTATTCACTGAGCAGTAACAGGGCTGCAAGGGATTGAAGTTTGCTGGAAATAAGGAAGGAAAAAACTCTCCAGGCCTCTCCAAACCAGAGAAGCCCTTTGGCTTTCCCACCTATGTTTTCTGGCAGGTCTGCTGTACACAGAGAATCCTTGAATCCCTCCATCTGTCTGTTTATTAGTTTGAAGCCAAATTGTCTCAGTGAATGCTGAACACCTCTGGATGAATGATGTATCTATGGCCAGGTTGTCTGCTTGATCAGGAAAAGAGAATGACTGGCTCAACAGCTTCCAAGTTCAGTAACCTCCTCTACTTCTTAATGAATTGCTGAGGCATGAGAGGCTTCCGTTCCTTGCTGGCATCTTTTACACTGTGCCCAAAGAAACAATCATATCAGGCTCAGGAAGACTGAAAGGGCAGGGAAACAGGAACCATCCCCACGGATGTCCTCCCCAGAGAGGCTGGGAACACGCTCTGCTGTGGGAAATGGGAAGCTGAGGTCAGCCAAAGTGCACTGCAGGTATGCACATCTCCTGGGATGGGGAAGGACAGATAATGGCCTGCTTTGCCATCCCCATGGCTGCCCTGGCCTGCAGGTGAGCTCTCCTGGGCCACCTTCGCACTCTGGGTGCTGGGTGCACCCTCCACTGTGTCGTTCCGTGGTGTGGAAATGAAGGCAGGCAGATAAAGGTGGAGAGTGGGTGGTGACAACGCCCCTGAGAGTCCTGAGCCTGCCACTCAGCAAGGCAGGCCATGTTCTTTGTGAGAAGAGCCCAGAAGAAGTGAGAAAGGAGTAGAGAATGAGCCCCCATCAAAAACTTGAAGGCAAAAATCCCCATGGACAGTGAGGTAGCACGGGATGCTTCCAGATATACTGGCTTGCTCCCCTCTTTCAGAAGCTTTGTCCCTCCTAGCTCCTGGTGCCTGGGAATGTTAAGAGATTGTACAAAAAGTCTTGATAAAACAAACATATGGAGATCCCCTCAAGAGGCTGGGAGATATTATTAGCTCCTCTTTTACTGGCAGGCCTGGAGCAATTAATTATTACCAGAAGTATTATCAGGTACTTGTCACTGCTTTCCCTGGATCCACTTCACATAGCCCAGATTGGCTGTAAGCAGCATGTTCCCTGGCTGCCCTGGTACCTCACAGCTCCTGAGAGCTGTTCCTCTGCTCCTCTCCTGAGGGTCTCAGCACTGGTGGAAGGGCCATAACCTCCAATGTATGCTGAGAGAAATTCCAGTCCATGGACCACCTAAGTATGCAGCATGCCTGTGTTTTTATATCTTCTCAGTGATGTGCTGCACCTCTGTGACCAGTGGGAAAGTTTTAGGCAGGAGGCAGAGAGAGGGACAGGTAAGAGGAGGTCATATGGGGATCTAGAAAAAGGCATTTTGTGTATGATGGCTGCATAATACATGTTTAACAATTTGCCTTTGAGCTCTGGGGCCTGTCCCAGTGCTGCTCTTCAGAAATGTCATTGCAGATGCTCTAAGAATTTGTAACCAATACACTCTTGTAAAGGTCTATGCTTCTAGAAATAGTCTGGTCAGGTTTTAAGTGAAATTATGCTGATCCATAAAATCATGTGTCTAAAGGAGCACTCTTCTCTTCCTGGCCCTGCTGCTGCTGCTGCAGTAGCACAGCACCTACCTTTGACACAAGAGAATTCATCTTTTTTTGCCTTACTTGTTCTTTGGAATTTTTTAAAAATTCAAAATTTTTGCTACTTACCATCAATAGTAAAAATTCGAAATTTTAATGGATTTTTACTATTGATATACTTCTAGTGAAGTTTCTATTATTAACCATGTTACTGTTAAAGGGAGAACCATGCAGGTCAGCTGGTATACCTGTGAAGTATTTGCTGGAAAAGGGATGCAGGTTCAGGTGAAAATACAGATTTTACTAGGGGGAAAAAAAAGGATGCTTTGTCCACAAAGTTTATGCTGAGTCTGAAGGTAAAATTAGAGACGATCTTCACGTCAGCTTAACTCCATCAGTTTAACCACTGTAAACAAACAAAAACAAAACGTGTTTAGAACAGTCATCACAGCACCACCGCAGCTCTCCCGCGTTGGCCGCGCTCAGTTTTGCATCTGCAGAAGTTGTTTAAGGAATGAGCGAGGAGAAAGGGCGGGGGTGGCCGGGACGAGGCGCGGCGCGCCCGCAGCATCCCCGGGTGCCGGCGCAGGGATGGGAGCGCACCGCCCGCTACCGGCCGCTGCTCCCGCGGCTCCGCGGAGGGATGCTGCTCCTGCCATGGCAGCGAGACAATTCCTGCCGCCCTCGGCTCAAATCAGCGCCTCTGGCACAGGGCCCCCGCTGGGCCGGGCGAGGAAAGCGGGCCGCTTGGTTGGAATGGGGTTATGGGCAGCAGAAATCTGCGCATGCAGGAGGCTGAGTTGCACTGGGGACTTCAGAGACTCAGGCACAGCAGTTCAGCCTCAAAGCAGATAAAGGCTGAGAAGTCACCAATGAAGCAGGCTTCCTTCCAAAGAAAATAGGACTTTTAGAGTGCAGGAGATGCCCAGGATTCTTTGAAGGCAAGAAAAGTCTCAAAGGCAANTGAGGTCCGGGCTCCTCGACCTTGGCTTTTATGGTCTCTACTCCTTTCCTTTCACAGCCACTGCTTTCATGCCACAAAGGTAGGCCTGACTTCCAGCATTACCCTGGTGCCTAAGAGAATCAAGTCTCCCTCTTGCTCTTCTCATGCTCTGCCTTCTCCTCTTCATGCCCATCTCAAACGACCATTTCCCTGCATGGCCCCAGTACCAGGGGAATTCCTCATGAAGCCCAGCTTCATTTTCATTTAGATCCTTTTCTTCAGAGGGAGGAGGCCCCAGGGAGCTGGAGAAGCTGACCCAGAGCTCAGTGGTGCCTTTGTAAAAGGCCTGCAGATGGAGGGACTCTGTGGTTTTCCACAAACCAGGAATGTCCTGCACACTGGGGGTGCCCTGTGCTAAAGGCTCTGCACTCTGGGATCCCAAAGAAAGTCAGCCTGATCATTTGGATCATATGGGCCTCTAAATGTGCAGCACAATCAAAACCATCACTGGAGGCAAAGAACCCGCCTGTGACTCCCCTGAAGGTGCCCTGGGGACAGCCCCCCTGGCAGGGCAGCATGGAGATACCTGGGCTGAGCAGTGGGAAGCAGTACAGCACCACCAGTGCTTCACACTGCCCCAGCTAATTAGCCCCACTCCAGAGGAGATAATTAACTCACGTGGAATTCCTTGCTGGCATTGCCAGCCTGCTCCCAGGCCTGAGCTGGTGTCCCCCCAGGTCAGCACTGCACTGGGTGGTGTAGACAACTCCCAGTGCCCAGGCTGGGTTTTCACAGCTGGTGCTAAGATACTTTTTTTGGTTTTGTTTTTGTTTTTTTTTGTTTTTTTTTTCAACTGAAAATATTTCTCTGACATGTCTTCAGGTCTTTGGCCCTACCCAAAACCATAGAGCCAAAGACCTCAGAAAGACTCCCTCTCCCCCTGCTTGTTTTTCTGCTTATGAGGTAAGATCATCCTTAACAGATGTTTGTTTACCTCTTCATAAAAACCTCCTGTGATTCTACAGCCTCCCCAAGCAGTGTGCTGCTGTGCTTTGCTATTCTTGCCATTGCAAAGTGTTTTTCTAATGTTTAGCTATATCATTTTTATTGCAAATTAGGCTGATTATTTCCTCTTCTACTTTTGGTGAATATAGGGGACAACTGTTTAGTCTCTCCACCCCTCATAACAAATGTTTATGTGCTGGAAGACTGTTATCATGCCTCCCCTCCTGTTGTTCTTTTCCTAGAGAAAACAAACTCAATTATTTTATCAATTCCTTGTAAGTCATGGTTTGTTTTTTGTTTTTTGTTTTTTTTTCACCTCTCTTATCATTTTGCTGTTCTGTTTTGGACCTTCTCCAATTTGTCTGCATCTCCTGTAAAATGCAGTGCCTGGGAGTGGACACACTGTTCCTGCTGGGAGCTCAGCAGTATCAAGTAAATGCACAAAATAATTGCTTCCACTGCACTGTACACAAAATCTGCATTAAAGCACCTTAGAATGAGATTTGTCCTCTTCTGTGGGGATCTCACTTTACAGACACACGTTGGGTCCACCCCAGCTCTCTCTGCTGCACTGGTCACAGCTGAATTTGGAGCAGCACAGCCTGGTGTCTGTGCAGCCTCCTTTCCTGAGCTGGATCTTGGTGCAGTCACCTCTGCAGAGGCAGCCCAGCTCCCCAGTGCCTCACATTCCTCTGCAATTCCAATCACTTCAGCCCCCTGCCTTCGGGAGGGACTGCTGACCCCCAGCCCAGCTGTCATCCTCTTCTTTTTGTCCTCTAGTCTGTTGTCCAAGGAAATACTGAACAGCCCTGGAGGCAGAACTTCAGGGACACAATTCTCCCAGCTGGGAAAGTGAAGCCCTGATAATTACCTTTGATTATGGTACTTCAACCTGTGTACCCTCTGCACGGTGACTTTGCTTGCTACCCTGGGAGCCTGTAATCTAGATATTTTCTAAGTGTTCACTGAAGTAAAAGTATTTTACACCTACTGTTTGCTCCTCATCTACCAGGCCTGTTAGTCAGAAAAGGAAATTAGCTTGGTTTGACATGATTTGTTCTTCAAAATTCCCTGCTGGTTGTTTCTTATCAGCTTATTGTCCTTTAGCTGCTTATAAATTGATTGTTTCATAATTGGTTCCAGTATCTCTCTAGGTATCACAGTTAGGCTGACTGGCCTGTAATTCCCCAGGTCCTCCTAGAACAGTAATTTTCAGAGGAGAACTGCATTTAACAGATATTGAAAGACATTCCACTTTTGCCCTGCTTATCTTTATTAATTGTCTAGTTTGGTTCCATCCCTTAAATTAAAAATACATTTCCCGCAAGTATTCATCCCCCACTCGAGGCTCAGCACAACCCAGCCCTATCTTCACCTCTTCTGTGTTCCTGCCCTCCTGTTACATACTTCTGCAATTTTCCTCCTCCTTGATGGTTTATATCTTCCTCCCTCTCTTTTCTTTGTGGTTTGCTTGCAGCTCCCTAGCAAAATATATTCCCCAGCAATTCATATCCACCAGTGCCTGGAGAGAGTCCTGGAAAAAAATCTGTGAGCCTGGCCCTAAAAATGCAGGCACTGACATTTGCCAGGCTTACAGGGACGTGGTAAGTTCTGCTTAAAGGTTTGTCCAGGGTTGGCTGCACTCAGATGATTTCTGAGACCGGTAGGTGGCAGAGAGATGATAAAATCTGGGAGACTGACCCTGGTGATCAGGGGATAGATCACTTTGGCTCTGCAATGCACAGGGACACGTGTTACTAGAGAGCTGGGTGAAGGTCCCAGCATCTTGTGGGGAGGCTGGATGTGCCCAGTGTCCAGCCTCAGGCAGGAGTGAGAGGTTTGTGTGCTCAGCAGAAGAACAGGAAGCGTGTGCCACTTCCTAGCTAAGCAGATCCCCAGAAGATAACTCTGTTTGAGGGAGGGGTATCGTTATCCAGGGTTGTACGCTATATAATTGCACAATCTGCTATCATGCATGAACAGAGCTGTTCAATAGCATGGCCCTGCCTTGTCCTGACATCATGTCTGTGTTGGAAATCCGTTTGGAATGAAAAATCCCACATTCCCCAAGTGACCTCGTAGTCTCTGAGCAAAAGGCTGAGTTGCAGTGGAGACTTCACAGACTCAGTGGTGCCAGGCACAGCAGCTCAGTCACCAGCCTCAAAGCAGATAAAGGTTGAGAAGTCACCAATGAAGCAGGCTTCTTTCCAAAGAAAATAGGATTTTCAAAGTGCAGGAGATGCCCAGGATTCTTTGAAGGCAAGAAAAGTCCCAAAGGCAAGGAAAAGCCACTGTGAGTTAACAGTGTAACTTTCACTAGCTACTGCTTTTTTTTTTTGCGCTGGATTTTGGGGATGACAGTACTCAGCACATCTACAGGTTGCCTAAGAGAGAGCAAAAATACCAAGCCAGGCATGCAGGTTGGAAGTGTTTGCCCTTCCCAGTGTGGCACTGTAAGTGCTGCAGTTCTTTGCAGACTCAGTGATTGTCACACACTGCACGTGAGGTCCGGGCTCCTCGACCTTGGCTTTTATGGTCTCTACTCCTTTCCTTTCACAGCCACTGCTTTCATGCCACAAAGGTAGGCCTGACTTCCAGCATTACCCTGGTGCCTAAGAGAATCAAGTCTCCCTCTTGCTCTTCTCATGCTCTGCCTTCTCCTCTTCATGCCCATCTCAAAGGACCATTTCCCTGCATGGCCCCAGTACAAGAGGAATTCCTCATGAAGCCCAGCTTCATTTTCATTTAGAGCCTTTTCTTCAGAGGGAGGAGGCCCCAGGGAGCTGGAGAAGCTGACCCAGAGCTCAGTGGTGCCTTTGTAAAAGGCCTGCAGATGGAGGGACTCTGTGGTTTTCCACAAACCAGGAATGTCCTGCAAAGTGGGGGTGCCCTGTGCTAAAGGTTCTGCACTCTGGGATCCCAAAGAAAGCCTGATCATTTGGATGAAGGTAACACAGACACAATAATCATAGACTTGAATATAATTTCTGCATCATTTGCATATCAGAAGCTGTTCTGCAACTTGCCAGACAACGTTTCTACTTGGATAGTGTTAGGAAAAGGCAGATAGAAGGTTAATGGCAAAGGTCTCTGACGGTAGCTGGATGTAATTTAGAGATGGACCACAGCCATGTAGTTACATACCAGGACTGGGGTTTGGCTCATTCTATTAGAGAGAAAAGGCCTAGAAAGGGATGTGCACATTCAGCTAGAGCTGAGTTTTCCAAAAAGACAGTTTTGCATTGAAAAGGAATGGGCAGTTTAACATCTGAACCGCCTGCCCTCTGTGATGCACCAGTCTCCAGGCACTCCCTAAAAGAGCTGGATGCTGGGGGTATGTTTAGTCCTCCCTCTCTTGCTGCTTCCCAGAGAGGGCTTGAGGGTGGCACTGATGGCCACTGGCTCCTGTATTGATATTAGTTTATCTTAATAGTATATAGCAAAACAAAACAACAAAGGTGTTCCTTCCTCCTCCTTCCTGTCCTTACTCCTCTCATTGATCCAACCACGCCTTTTCTTATTCACTTCGTGTTCTTGGAGCTTGTGAATTCTCCACTGAGTGTCCTCTCTCCAGGAGGACTGTTCCCATGCTTTATGTAGCATGGGCTGAAAAACGTTCTGCTACTGCTTCTCAGTTTGAGACAGTGATTTCTTAAGGTGTTCAGAATATGACTTTCAGTCTAACTACATGAATTGAGGGTGATTTTTCTTTTGTGTCTCCAGAGTGGTTTCTCTTGTAAAATATGATGCTTTTCCATCTCTCACTTACACATTAGCTCTTTTCAAATCCAGTTTGGAAACCATCATCTCTGCCTCCAGTTGTGCTTCGGACCTTGGGGCTCTGCAAATTAGCCTAAAAGATGTTTGGGAAGACAACTCCTGGGATGAAGCTCTGAACTCACGTGGACACAAATGCCCAGAAACACAGAAGAGTGGCCTGAAACTGTTGGTTTGAAGGTACAAAATTTTGTAGCCCTCGTGTTTTAATATTTCACTCAAATGACAGCATTTCTGGAGACAGTGTGTCTCCCAATGCCATTCTGGGAAATCAAATTCAGTGTTGAGTTTGCATAAAGAGAGAGGAGAGCTACTTGCTGCTTCATCACTTTATGAGCCTGGCATCTGTACCACTGCTTAGCAAACCTTGCTTGCAGTAATCCTCCTTTTCTTCAGAGCTGAGCACCAAGAGCACACTCTGAGCAATGCCTCCAGAAAGACTACAAACACCATACCTCAGAGTAAGGTTATAGCCTTTGACTTTTAATTAAAACTCTCAGGGCATTTAGTTGTACTTGTGGATGCATTACTGAGCCTGTGGTTCCTCTCTTCTGTGGCCTCTCCAGCATTTTTGCAGGTGGTAGGCAAGTGTGCCTGGGGTAACATTCCTGTGTGCTGGGCTGCTGGAATTCAGCTATGCTCCTTAACAAAACAGTTTGGTTTAGACATTCTTGATGCATGTGCATATGTAAGGTGCATTTGGAGGAAAAACTAAGCAGAGCTAAGACACTGAGAGGTGAGGTTTAAAATTGGTCTTTCTCACCTTTGATTAATATTGACTGGTAATCTTGTTTTCCCATTCTGCTGCTTTTTCCAGGTAAAAGATGTTAAACAGCAGACCAAAGTATCTGACAATGCCAAATATAAACCCAGTACTTCAGTATGTGTCTGAAAATCAGTAAAGCAGCTTGTCTGTCGGAGCTGGATGTAGGGTAACAAATTAATTCAATTAATGCTGCCACTGTCAGAGATGTTGGCGTTCCCTTTTCACCTGCAACACCACAACACCTAAAGAGCAGTGAGGGTGGACACACACAGAGCTGTGCTGAACCACAGTGGAATTGAAGAGATGCTTTGGTCCCTGCTTAACAGAGCAAACTCCCATTTATGCATGTATTAGGTTTTCACTGCCTGCCGCCTGTTCCTCTCCCCCCTCTGCTTTTTCATGTTCAGTGGACTCTCCTCTCTGTGTCTCTGCCTCTCTCTCTCTCTATTTTTTTCTCCCTATTGTTCCCCACGTCACTGACTGTCACTCACTTCATAAAGCCGTCTGGCTCGGAGCTTAAATATTGCAGGGCAACTAAAACCCACCATCAGAGCCAATTCAGTCATATCTGCTCAGTCGTGCGACAAGATTGGGGCTTTTAGGGTAGGGAAGAAGAGAGACAAAAGTTCACTCTTCCCTGCAGAGTGCCAAGAGAGGAGGGGGACACCTTTCTTCGGTGGAGCCTCTCACAGCGGCAAGTTGTTTGCTCAACACCCTTAACCTGTCCAGCTCTTTCGCCGGTAGCGTGCGCAGGTTGCGGCGTCTGGGAGCGCAGGGCGGGGGTCTGCAGCCAGCCCGGGAGAGCTCAGAACACAAATCTGTTGACTCTGAGCGGGCTTAGGCAGAGTGCCTGCTCTCTCAGGGAAAAGGTGGCCACCTAAATACCTCGCTTACCCTTTCCTTTGTGGCTGGAGTGGCTGGCTGCTTGCAGGTGGAATCCCAGACATCCGGGCTGGTTGTGCCACTCGTCATCCACCCTCCCAATATCGTTGCTCGCAGCTGAACCGACTGAGCGGCCCCGAACCACTTCACTTGCTGGAAACAGAGGGGATGGGCATGGCAGGGCTGTGAAGAACGTGGCCAGTTGGAAGTGATCTCAGGGAGGGCTTAGCCAAACGTAGCAAGCTGCGAGCAAGATGTGTGATGGAGTTAGACAGGAAACGTTTTCCCTTCTCTTGTACAGTGAGGTTTCTGTGTGATAAAGTTTATCACACCTAGAAAGTCGCTCTTGTGTGCTGCAGTGGAAGTGCTCAAATGGTAGAGTAGACACCAGTGTGACTCCCAGGGAAGGAAAGGGATGGAGTTAACTGGGGGACAGTGAAGCTTGTGCTGTGTGTAGTCATGTTCCTTACAGAGTTGCACGTGATCGGTAACTGTCGGGTGTACTTTGCTCTGTGAATTTGCAGTAAGAGGATGTTTAAATCAGTTTAGATAATGTATGTAAACAGCATAATCTTCTGCTAGACTTGTTAATGTAAGCGCTGACATTAACACGCTTCTTTACACGACTTTAATGACTGAGAAAGTAGCAATTTTCCTTGGTGATTAAATTAAGTGCTTGCCGCTTATGTATGTGAGGTGTTTGTGCAAGCTGAATGAACTGTGTTCTGTTCTTCATTTTCTAACATGGGTGTCCAGGGTAAATATATTGTGAGGTTTGAAGGCAAGGAACATGAGTCCATCTTGCTACAGCAAAATGCCATCATAAGCTTTTATTTATTTTTTTTTTTAACTAAAAATTTGCAAAATTCCCCCCGAGCCATAGAATTCTCGATATTTTGCGTGTTTGTCTATGTGTGACTACGTACACAGAGCAGTTGAAACAGACTGGTATGCGTTGGTGTGTCATAACATATGGCATAACAAATACATCCCAGTGGTATCTGAAGGAGGAGGGAAGTTTAGATACTCAGACTTTCATGCTGTTGACTGTACCTTCCTTTTCCGAGTGCTTGTGTATGTGTCTGCATTTGGAGAACTATAGATGGAGGTAGTATCTAAAAGATGAACTTCTAGATCCCTGTGAACAGCTATTTTATGAATAATGTTCCCTGCTTCACTTGCCATGCTCTACAAGTCAGTCTTTCTGGGCCACTGTAATATTCTGCATTCCTCAGGGACTTCAGACTGCTGTGATGTGCTAAATCAACCCACACAAAACAACTTTCTTCTCTGTTTTCCTCATTTGTTGATCTTCCCTTGCCTGAAATTATATAGTGGGAAGTTCAGGATATGCAGAGTGAAGCCCTGACCTAGGAATGCTTTCTCATCATGCAAAAGTAATGACAGATGTAATATTTGCCTTGCATTACTTGAAAATGGACGACTGTCTTAGCTTTCCAATAGTATATCTGAAGCTGGCTTCCAGCTCTGTGTTAGCCTGAGATAGTGGCACTTTAGAGACAGCAAAGAGTATTTTAGGTCCCAGTTAGAGACCTCGGTGTTTTCCCCAGGTTGGTTCCGCTGTTAGTGTGGCAATCGACTTCAGAAGGGGATGCAAAGAACAGCCCAAATAGCACCAAATAATTATATTGCATATAACGTATTCTATAGAGTAGTTGTTAAGCTTATACAGCATGACTAACACAGTAATGGTGTTGTAATTGCTGTTCTTACCTAACAGAGTTATTGCTAAGGTCAAATTGACAACCTAGATTTGCAATTTGCAACCAAGAGAGAATTCAGGTTTGTTTAGGTGCAAGATGGGCGCAGATTTTGAGATGTTCGACACATGAGGGGTTCTGGTGCAGAAGTGCTTGTGTGCTTGAAAGCTTCACCCTCTCTTCTAACCACTGCAGCTGCCTGCTGATAAATCTGTTCCACTGTATTGCTGGTGAGTGTTTGTACGTGTATAAAATCTAAGCAGACTCACAGAACTGAGCCTACAAGGCGCCACAGAAGACTCTCACCTGCAGAAGGAGATAAATATACTCCCTGGCTGAAAAGTAATTGCCCATTTAGAGCCATGGAAGGAAGAATTTAGCAGGCAGCTTGCCCTGGCTTCCCAGCCCTTCTCCTGCTAATAAATCATTGTGACCAGGCAAATCAGCAAGCAAGCAACTGCCTTTCTGTTCTCAATGCGTATTAGGGAAATACTGACTGAAAGCAACAAGAGACATCAGCGGGAAAACCTGAAATCTTTAACATTTAGCATAATTTGTGGTCTTTCTCTTTGTTTTTTTTCCCCTTAGACCGTAAGAAATGGGTGACTGGAGTTTCTTGGGGAACATTTTAGAGCAGGTGAATGAGCAATCCACTGTGATCGGGAGAGTTTGGCTCACAGTGCTCTTCATTTTCCGCATCCTGATCCTGGGCACAGCCGCCGAGCTCGTGTGGGGGGACGAGCAGTCAGACTTTGTGTGCAACACCCAGCAACCTGGTTGTGAGAACGTCTGCTACGATGAGGCCTTCCCCATCTCCCACATCCGGCTCTGGGTCCTGCAGATCATTTTTGTGTCCACCCCTTCACTGATGTACTTCGGGCATGCTGTGCACCACGTCCGCATGGAGGAGAAGAGGAAAGAGAGGGAGGAAGCTGAGAGGCGCCAGCAAGCTGAAGTGGATGAAGAGAAGCTGCCCCTGGCTCCAAACCAAAACAAAGGCAACAACCCTGATGGAACCAAGAAGTTTCGCCTGGAAGGTACTCTCCTGAGAACGTACATCTTCCACATAATTTTCAAAACCCTCTTTGAGGTGGGATTCATAGTAGGTCAGTACTTCCTGTATGGCTTCCGAATTCTCCCCCTTTACCGCTGTGGGCGGTGGCCCTGTCCCAATCTTGTGGACTGTTTTGTCTCCAGGCCCACGGAGAAGACCATCTTCATTATGTTCATGCTGGTGGTGGCTTCCGTATCCCTCTTCCTCAACCTGGTGGAGATCAGTCATTTGATCATGAAAAGAATCCGGAGGGCTCTGAGGAGACCGGCAGAGGAGCAGCTTGGAGAGGTCCCGGAGAAGCCCCTCCACGCCATCACAGTCCCCTCCATCCCAAAGGCCAAAGGCTACAAGCTGCTGGAAGAAGAGAAGCCGGTGTCCCACTATTTCCCCCTCACGGAAGTAGGGGTGGAGCCCAGCCCCCTTCCATCAGCCTACAATGAGTTTGAGGAGAAGATTGGGATGGGACCACTGGAAGATCTCTCCAGGGCGTTCGATGAGAGGTTACCGTCGTATGCACAAGCGAAGGAACCAGAAGAGGAGAAGGTACGAGCAGAGGAGGAGGAGGGACAAGAGGAGGAGCAGCTAGGGCCTCAGGAAGAGCCAGGGGTGAAGAAAGCAGAAGAGGAGGTGGTGAGAGATGAAGTGGAAGGGCCTTCAGCACCCGCTGAACTTGCCACTGATATGAGACCCCTGAGCAGGCTAAGTAAAGCCAGCAGCCGGGCCAGGTCAGATGATTTGACTGTATGAAGGTGCAGGATGCGGGGAGCACATGAGAAGGAAAAGGTTGAAGAGAAAAGGAGAGATAGAGAAAGAATCAAAAGATTATTTTTAAGCAAAGTGCTAAAATGGCCACTTGAATAATATTTCCTTTTATGATTCTCAACTGAAAAGGTACTACCATGGTAACTGTGCCTTATTTGCCCCTTATGTCCCTGTACTTCCCTGTTTCCACATGCCAGCTCACTCCTTACAGTAGCATCTACACTGTACACATAACTGATGTATTTTAAAACCTAACCTGGCAGTGATACCTGAATGTCGCCACCGTGATCATACTCACTGAAAGCCTTGTGTTCCACATTTCTCTAGCAGGGTGGGCAGGATCTGCCTTTCAGCCAGTGAGGGGAAAGTATGGTCAACAACTGTATCTAGCCTTTCTGTTTCCTCCTATGGCTCACTGAGCAGATCTCCCCGTTGCTGTTGGCATGGAATTGCAGTTATCTAATTCACAAAATGAATTCTATGCTTAGCATCAACTCACTAAAATACTAAGCCCAAATTCCCTTCTTTATTCAGAAAATAAAGGCAAAAATGTTCCAAATTTCTCTGTGAATGCATATATGAGTTAGGTAAAAATATTTTCCCTGGTCAAAAATATTTCTGCTCTTCAAGTGACATTGACAGTGGGCAAGGTTAACAGTAGCTCTCTACTAGGACTTAGCAGATGCCCACAGATGGATTATTTGTTCCCAAGAGGGTCATCCAGCCCTGAGACTAGTTCGGAATACTAGAAAGAATAAATTCAAGTGATATTTTTTACTTGTAGCCTTGCCACTTAAAGATCTAAAACCAGATTTAGCCAAGCAAGAGGGACAAATCTTCTGAGAAAGGAGGGGACAGCTACAGCCCCCCGAGCATGAAACCAAATGCAAGCCTTCACGGTATGATCCTGACAAGTGTTCAGTTCCTGGAGCTTCCAGGCTCCCAGGCACTCAGCAAATCTCAGGTACAGAGTCCTGAAGGCACCTGTGAACCTAAACCAGGGGTCTGGGTAACTATGTGACTTTTTAAACCTCTGAGTACAAAACTGGTTGGTCAAGTTTGAAAAGACTGGTATGGTAAAAGTCTTTTGACAGCCTTTGTTTTTAATTTGACAGACGGGAGCCATTCAGTGGGCTACTTCTCCATTAAATGCCAAAGTCTCGCTCAAGAAAGACAATGCCTTTCAAAAGATGATTTAGACCTTTTGTGCCAACAGGTCTGTACAGAACTCTCAGAGACTCAGAAAAATCTTTTTTTTACAGAAGGCAGAAAATGATGTGCTTGCAAATGTTTAGATGTCTAATATAGATTTCTAATTTTAGGACTGCAGCAGCAACTCTTGGCTGGGACAGTGCAGCAATGCGTTCTAAAGCTTCAGGTTAACAGCTATGTCCCCCCAAAACTGAGCCTCATGCCAAAAAAGTGCAGGTATGCACTCTGCTCTGCTCTGCTTTGCAAACCTCAGACCCTGCCACCTCAGCAAATTCTTTCTGCTGGGCTGCAGCCCATCCCATTGTTCCCAGGGCAGGCTCTAATCCAGGTCAGGGAAAAAAAGGTCTTTGGCACAATGCATTAAACTCATCCCGCCATGAGCTAGAAAAGACCCCCTGCGGCCTCCCATTGTAGCAGGTCTGACCCAAAGCCCAGGGAAGGCCAATGGGTGTCTGCGAGAGCCCTGGGCAGGCCTGGCCCCTGTCCCAGCCCGTACAGTCAGTCCTGGTGCTCCTGATCCCACCCCTTTGGTGGCATTCCCTGCCTGGCCACCCGGCCAGCTTCCCTCCGAGTGACAATGAGCTGTACATATGTAGAAAGTTTGTAGGGTGCATTGGGATTCCTCAGCGCCACAGAGGTGCCACGTATTGTTCTCTTTTTGTTTTTTCTTTTTAAACACTATTCATCCTTTTGCTCCTCTTGGGCCTGTGTGTCTTCCCAAGGTTTGCAGCCTGAGGTCAAAACCTTTATTCCTTAGACAAAGGCTGTTGGGTGTCCTTCCTTGTGAAGGAAGACTGGAAGGTCCCTCCTCAGTTTTGGGAAGGAATATGACAAAGCAACACATGCAGAGAGAGAGAGCCTGGAGGCTGCCATTTATCCACTCTCCTAACACAGAAACAGGAGAACTGTTATCACAACTGAGGAAAGAGAATGTTTTTCAGCAGGAAGAGTCCACTGTGCCCAGTTCAAGGCACTAGAACTGAAGAAAGGGCTGAGATTTAGATGAACAACACAATCACCACACTTACACTAGACGGGATCTATTTTACATTTTCCTTAGAAAGAGATAAGAGCGTTTGAATGATTCTGAGCATCAACCAGCCCATTTGTTCAAGTGGGTTGGAAACATACTTTCCTGCAGGTAGAAACCAGAACCTTGTAACAGTTTAGTGTGAGGTATCTGCATCAGAGCATCTGACCCTTCCAGATACCGGAAGGTCCAAGGTACTGGACTGGCTGAATCACACCCGCCCCTGTTGACTTCTAATTGCTTGACAATTCCACTCCTGATCTCTGATGTTCATACATTCATTAGACTGAAGGGCTACTTAAAGATGAGTGCTTGCTCATCAGGAGTACATGGTTCATAACATGGCTGTCAGGCAGGGGCAGTATTTAATCACCACGTGTTAATTATGTCCTTTTCCACTGGAGAGCCTCAGTAGAATGCACCATGTGCAGTGTACTCCATGGACACTCTAGTTCTCTCACAGCTGCCACAGGAATGCTCCTTTCTTCCTACGGGTCTCAGCAGCACAAGGAGAAGCTGGCACTTTCCTCCTGCACCCACTCAACTGCTTCTTGATTTTTTTATATTTCTTTTAAAGCCAGTTTTCAAGTACTCTGCCCGGTTGGCAGTGAATCTGTAGCCACCCATGAGGACAGTGCTGCTGAGCACACGGGGCAGGGAACAGCCCGGTCTGCTGGCCCTCAGCCTCACCCTGCGAGGAGATCGCTGTGGGACTGCCAGCAAGTCACTCCTCCTTCCAGTGCAGCTGGGAATCATCTTCTGCCGTACCAGGATGATGGGAGGCCTGACGTGTGGTGCAGGTTATGGGAAGGGAGGTCCTTGGACGGAAGGCCCTACAGATGAGCAAAGGATTATTGCTATTCCTGGATGTGATAGCACATAAATGTGCTTTATTCCCTCTCAGTGAGAAAAACTTACTCGTTTATTCAAGAAATTCCTAGTGAAATTGCATAACAGCCTCAGAGCTGTGGATTCAGTGTATGATCATACTCAAAACATAGCAAAGCATAGAGATATATATGATGAATGGGGAATATTATTTCCTTGGGAAGAGGGAAATCACTGGACAATTAGAGCCATGCCTGGATCATTTAAAAGTGTGTTTAACCCCTTGGCTCCCTGTGCAAATAAATTCCTAACTGATCCCATGGCTCTCTGCAAGGAGCATAAGATGCAAGAGTCAAAATCGCCAAAGGAGGTGAAAGTAGAAGAGCAAGGTAGTCTCTTAGCTTACAATAGCATGTGGGGGTTGGTGTTCTCTAGTGTCTAGAGCAGTGGACCTAGGATAATAATCTTAGATTTATTTCCAGCTCTGCTTCTGACTTGCTGTGATAATCACTTTACCTCTCAGTGCCTGTTTTCTCCACCTGTAAAATGGGTGTAAGAATTTCCACCTACCTCACAGGGATGTTGTGAGGCTTCCTTAATTCTGTTTGTAAAGTAAGTAGGAATGATCTGATGAAAAGCACTGCTGAAATGCATGGTATCCTTGTTATTTCTTGGCAGAACTGCTAACTTGGGTAACATATGACTCCTCGACCAGAAGGGCAGTAGTTTGGAAATGTGAACACTGCACTGCACTGACAACATTAACATGGATGTGGATTTGCCATGGGTAAAAAAGACTTTATTGATTCCCTCACCCATCTCTCCCACCTTAGCCAAGGCCACGTATGAAGCTGTGGTGACAGTGTGGTGACGTGGACCCCTCTTCTCCATCCCCAGCATCCACTCTGGGGCAGCATTTTGCCTAAATAAGGCAGTTCCTGGAGCACTTGGTTCAGGTTGGTGGAGCTCTGACAGTTTTAAGGTGCTTGCAAGGCACGTGGGAGAGGGTTGTATCACACAGAAAATTGCTGGGCCTCTGTTTTAAACCACTCAGTGCAACAGAGACTGACACCCTCGATGTCTCTGTGCTGAAACACAGCAAGGTGCAGACTCATCCTCCTGCAGGAGAGGAGAGATTTGGGGGGATCTCTGCTCTCCAGGTCTGTGTGGGCATCAAATCTACTTACTGATGGGGGAAGTCCCATCTCCCCTGCTGCTCAGTAACTCACTGACTGTGCAGTTTTACACTTAAAGAGCGGCTGTGTCACACACAGTACTGAAAAAAAAGTGGCAGTTTGCTGTTTTGTATAGAAAATGGCTTTTCAGGCTGACAACCGAAAGTAATCCTAGCCTAGGCTTAGTTTTGTTTAGTAAAGACAGGAACATCCATGAGTACTGCACTAAAGCCTTCCTGTAAGCCCAAGGCAGCTGTGATAAAACAGTGCATGGTGCCAGATATCCTGAGGGCCAGGGCTGGATAAATGTACCAAAATCAGGGGACTTGTCCAAGTATTGGAATAATTTTTTCCCCCAGCAGCATGACACTGCCATTCCCTGGGCTCTGTGTGTGCTGTACCTTTTCACATGGTTTGGGAAAGGCTTTTTGCCAACACCAAATGTGCTTACACCGCTGAGCAGTAGCCGTGGCAAGCGAATATGTGTTGGCTTGCCAAGACACAGCCTGGCACACAATCCTTTCCTTGCCACTAGCTTGGCACCAACCAATTTCAGTAGAAGAGGCAAGACTTATGGATCTGTCAACGATTCAAGCTCTCCTCTCAGCAGCCTGCTGTACAAAGAGACACAGGAGGCTTGTTCAGCCTGGAGAGGAGGGGGCTGACGGCATTGGGAGCCCTGTGTTCTTCCTCCAGGCTCCTAAGGGGGAGGAATTCCAGGGAAGATGGAGGCAGACTCTTGACAGGGGTGCACAGCAAAAGGCCAGAGGCAACAATCACAGTGAGCAGCAAAGGAAAATTTTGACTAAAAAAGAACTCCGACAAGGAAAAAAAAATTGTTCAAATGCAGAGTGGTTCAGCACTAAAGCAGGTGCCCAGAGCCAGGGCTGGATCTTCATCCCTGGGGGATGAAGCTTGGCTGGGAAAAGCACTGAGCATCCTAATCTGACTCTGTACTGAGCTGAAGGTGGGGCCAGGCGATGCCTCCCAGCCTAAATATCCATCCATCCCACGGGATATCCCAAGCTGAAAGCCGAGTGCAGCCAGGGCGTGGTGCAATGACACGCGTGGGGCACTCCCTGCCTGCCGGGCCGCTCCGGCAGAGCTGCTTTGGGCGGTCCCAAAGGCCACCCCACCTCCCCAGGCCCCGGCGGAGGCTGATGCACACACACAGTCAGCGGTTCAAGCGCCCAAGGCCAGGCTGGGTGGAGCTCTGGGCAGCCTGGTCTGATAAAAAGTGTCCCTGCCCACAGCAGGGCCTTGGAACTGGACCATCCTCAAGGGCCCTTCCAACCCAAACTATTCTGTGATTCTGTGAGCTGATGTTTGGTAGCTACAAGAGCTGCTTGAGGCCAGAATCGTGCTGTGTAACTGGTTTGGAAAAAGCATTACAAATAAAAAAAAAAAAAGAAAAAAGAAAAAAAGAGTGTGCTTGTCAACAGATAAAATCATGGAAATATAGCAGCTTAGGTCTCTCCATATTTTAACTTCAGCATAAAGTGTGCCTTTAAATCCATCTGAAAGTGCAGAGGACTGCATTTTAACATTCTGTCAACAAAAACCTGTGTGTTTTGAAGCTTGCTGATCCGGGATGAAGCAGCGCTGAATAGAAATGGTGATTACAGAACTACTGACAGAACATTTTGAAAAAAATAAAGACTGTTGGCCTTTGCCTTGCTAGATCCAGCTTGGTACAGTGACAGCAAACCAGCCATTTATTGGTTTCCAAGGTGGAAAAGCTATATAAAAAAATGCTCAGGTAAGTTTTTCAGTAGATACATGTTAGTTCACAAAAGAGTCATAGACAACCCTGTAATAGAATCCATAAATTGCCAGTGAACACCATCACCTGAACTCATCAAAAATGAACTCAAAAGAAAAGCAGAAATCAGAACGATGTGGGAACACTTCCAGCTTCAGAGTTCTTGTTTGTGAAAAACCTCTGGAGAGAAAATGGGTGGCTGGCTGCCAGCTAAGGCTATTTGTCATAAATATGCCCCGTAGCACCTTCTGGAAACCTGTGTGATTTCTAAATATACTCTTGGCCAAACCCCACGATTTAATTCAACATGCTGCACCTTCCTGCTTTGCTTAAAAGGCTTGAGTTTGGTTCTCTCTACAAAGTGAACATAAAACAGCCTCATTCACTGCAATATGTGGAAGAATAACTACAACTGAGAAGGTGCCTTTGTACCTGTGGAGGGCCAGGGACCCTTCTCCCCACACACACACATCAGCTACTATCCAAGGAGGAACAGCACAGAAGAAATTTCCCTTTTTTTCCCCCCCACACTTTTTGTCTTCCCTGAAGAAATCCTGGGGCTGAGAGGTGGGTGTGGGTCTGGGTTTTTCCCCATAGGAATTATCTTGTTCCCCGTGTGTTTCTCCCAAGGCTCAGGGATCAGAAATTTACAGCTAAGCAGAGGCATGTTTCAAGCCTACTTCCAAACACATGCAAAGAAGAAAGTTTAAGACCTATGACCAAACTCTGCCTTGTTTTTTATCCTTGTGTGCAAGTTGAGTTGCCAAGGCATAAACAAGAGCAGAATTTGGCTCTGTGTAACTTATTTTTAAAGGATTTCCTTTTAACCCTGGTCTCTAAAAGGCAACCAACAGCTAACCTTGCCCCACAACCTACCAACATAGAGAACAAAACAACCACAAACCCCTCCAAACTCAGGAATCTCATCACTTTAGGAAAGAACAATTTCTAAGCAGCAGATACAGAAAGGAAGAAGAACAGGCAAGGCCTGATCTCAGCTCTGCATTAACTGGCAGTGATACCAGAAGCTGTAAAATAAAAGGTCTCAGATCAGATACAATAACCTGCCCCCTCAGTTCATTTCTCCGTGAAAGCTGAATGTTTTCTTCTCTTTGCAATGCTGCAGACGAGGAGACAAATTCCAAACCAAGAAATCTGAAAGGAAGACAGAAAGCCAAACAATCAGAGACTGTGGGACTAATCTGGTGACTCGGCACAACCAAACATAGATTTGTTTTCCTAGTGAAATGAGTTGTAATGAATAAAGTTTCCTGATTTTCAGTCAGCAGGGGTTCTGTGCTTTGTTAAACTCACAACTTGAGTCTTCTTGTCCTGTTTCTGATTCTGAATACACAGGGTTTTGAGTGGCAATCATTAGCATCATAGAATCAGAATCATTAAGGCTGGAAAAGGCCTCAGGATCATCCAGTTCAATTGCCAACCCAGCACCACCATCAAACCATGTCCTCAGGTGCCATATCCATGTTTTTCAAGCATTTCCAGGGATGGTGACTCCACCACTTCCCTGCACAGTCTGTTCCAATGTTTTCCAATCTTTTCTGCGATTTTTTTTTTTCCTAATGTCTAATCTAAATGTCCCCTGGTGCCACTTGAGGCCACTTCCTCAAGGTGTGTTTTTAAAAGGAAAAAAAAAGATTCAGACGCCATGAAGGTCAAGTGGGAACACGACTGTGACATGAAGGATTGGATCTCACACCGATAGCCATCAGGAAATTCCCTGTCTGCACTTTTGCTTCCCTTCTGGCCCCGTTCCTTAATATATTGTAATTGCAAGTCCTGAGAGGCATCTGCAGCTCAGGTCTCGGCGTGGAGGGAGGATGGAGAGGGCTCCATGTGGGAGATCCATCTTTCCTCGGGGGGGGAGATGGGCCAGGAGCAGCTGTGGTGTGCCATGAGCCACTCACTGCTGCCCTGCTCCCGCAGAGGAGCCACAGAGCGGTAAAATGGCAGAATCACAGAATTGTCTGGGTCTTTAGGAGACCTTAAGGATCATCCAGTTCCACACCGTGTCACGGACAGGGACATCACCCGCCAGACCAGGTCGCTCAGAGCTTCACCCAACCTGGCCTTAAATACTAACAGGGGTGGGGCGGCCCTGTCTCTGGGAAACCTGTTCCAGTGCCTCGCCACCCTCACAATAAAGAATTTCTTTGTAATGTTTAATCTAAACCTGCCCTCTTTCAGTCTGAGTCCATTCCCCCTGGTCCTGTTACTCCCTGCTCTTGCACACAGCCCTTTTCCATCTTTCCTGCGGGCTCCCTTCAGACACTGGAAGGCTGCAAAGGTCACCCCTAAGCCGTCTCTTTTGCAGGCTGAACAATCCCAATTTTCCCAGCCTTTTCTCACGGCAGTGGTGCTCTATCCCTCCAATTAACTCGGTGGCTTCCTCTGGACTTGCTCCAACAGGTCCATGTCCCAGAGGCCGCTGCTCACCCTCCCCTTCTTGCTGCGCCTCGCACACTTCCTCCTGCCCCCGGCCCAGCAGCGGCGGCCCTTCCCGCGGCTCTTGAGGGCAGCACCAGCGCTGCGCCCCGAAGGGTTCGCTCAGGTTCGCGGCCGCCCCCGCCCCATCCCCTCACACCGCCACCGCCATGTTCCGGCGCTGGGGGCGGGGCTTCCCCATCGGGGGGCGGGGCTTCCCCAGCGGGGGCGGAGCTTCTCATCAGGGGGCGGAGCTTCCCTGCCCTCGGTGCCCGCCCCCACCGCGAGGAGGGCGGGGCGCCGTGCCC
>VYXF01011497.1:213538-362087 GCA_013397295.1 Polioptila caerulea | reverse complement strand
GGCCCCTCAGGGGCGGCCGGGCCCGGCCAGGGCGAGCCGGGCTCCGTTTGAGTTTAAATTTGGGTTTCTCCGCTTGGAACAGACGGGGAAGTTCGCCTTGCTGGTCTCTGATGAGTTCTTGGTTTGTGTCTGATGTTTCTCGAGCAGGCGGTTTGGACCAGATGAAAGTGGGTTTAAGCGGATCACAGAGGGACCTGATTTAAGCCTCTGGTGTGAGAGTTTTGTTCTGTAGCGATGAGGGATGAGCCGAGGAAAAGGAACCTTTCCTCTCCCGGCAGCAGGTGGTTGTCTTAGATAGACTTCAGTGCACAACCCTAATCCCTCACAATTTTCAGGACAGCTTTTGGCCATTTCTTAGAAGAACAGTGCCCTCCCATTTGATAACGCTTTGATTTTTGCTTACAACGTGCTTTTTCTCTCTTGGTGGCTTGTGTAGCTTTGGTACTGTTAACAATTCACCCAGAGCAAAAACTCCCACTTTCTTGCTTTGAGTTCTGAGCTCTAACTTATCTAATAGCTTTTCATTCATTTTTGATGGCAGCTTTGAATCCTCTCATCGTCTTCAACAGTACCAAGTTAGGTGTTCAAGTTGCTTCATGTAATTGTCAAATGCTCAGGATTTCCCTGAGTTTACTTGTCATATTCACCTGCAGTGTCTTGGAGTGTGAACTTCTACCAAAATGTCTTTCTTAGCTTTCCTACAGTCCCTAACACAAGGACAGTCTAATCTTCACGTTCAGTTTTTGTCTATTATTGTACTTACTTATCTCTTCAGCTTTTTCTCTCGCTTACTTCTTTTTGAAGAGTTTGTCTCTACCTTTTTTTCCTCCTTCCCACTGTTAAACGTGGAATTGCTTTATGTAGATCTCATCTGCTTATCGTACTTCTTTAACTTATGACCTGCAGATAGGAGGCTTATGGAATGTCTTTCCTTTTTGCCAGTGGCTACTTTAAAGTCTGAAGTCCTCCTCAGACAAGTTTTGCCAGCTGTTACAAATCACTCATTCGGCCTCGTTCCTATTTCAGTTGCTCTTTCAAGGCAGCTGCGTTTGATCTTCCTACCCAGCATTCCAGGTATTCCTTGTCTGTAAATCGTGTTAGTGTGTTACCTTTGCCGCCGTGGTTGCTCTTGAGGTGCAGGGAAGTGATCCACAACAATTCCTTTGTTTTTGTCTTTGAATGGTCCCCATCTCCACGGCAGGGTGGGCAGAAGGCTCTGGCCTCTTCCATGTGCCCTGAGGGGATGCACTGACTTTATTCCTTGATGTCTGACATATACTGAATTTTGTCTTTGCCTTGGTCAGAGCTACTTCTGTAAAAAACACTGAGTATTTCCTGAATTCTCTTTTTGCTTGGGTTCTTTTAAATCATTACACTCCCTTTTAGTCTTAGATGGGACTACCCACGGGAGGCCTGACAACACAGTCCCCTTTTACTCTCTGAAGACAGGTAATTGCAATTTTGGCTGCCTTGGTCAATTTGTATTTACTTCATTTAAGTCATCTGCAAAATAGCTGTCATAGTAAGTTGGTCCCTTCAGGAGTGCAAGGAAACTTAAACAAATTTTGTAATGTTTTTTCACAACAGCTGAAATGCAAAGTGTTTTTTGGCTTTTTGTGCTTCACTTGCCTTGTCCATGCAGCTTTCTGCAGCTCCAGATTGTGGTTTGAGGCATTCAGCACTGGCTTTTCCCCACCTCAGAGATGCCTGTAGCACCTTCCACCCACAATGTGTCAGTGTCTAACCAGGTGTACTGTAAAAACCTCTACAAAAAAGTCACATGCACTTCTAGTCTACAAGAAGCAGCAGGTGTTTTTATAAAATTTACCCATCCCTAGAAGATGTGTATGTGGTGGATATTCAAGTGTTTGCTTTGCCTCCATTTCTGTATTTCCTGTAAAATAAAAATGGGCTTTAATTCTGTAGATTAAAAGAGTGAAACAAGAATCAGCAGTGCAAAGGATTCTGGCAGGCCAGGAACTGAGGAATTCTGAGAATTTAAGAACACCAAACTAGATCTTCCTTAAGGCCATAGCCTTTTGTGTCTGCTACACTTGGATATTTAAAATATCATTTTTTTTCCTGTGATACCGTTGCAAGTTTTAATGTTTTGTGGATCTTGGGTACTTTGGGTTAGCTCTTCTCCTTCCATTTGTTTAATTTACTGTCAGCAGTGCAGTGGGTTTGTGTCTGGCAAGTTGCAGGATGCAAGTGATGAGTGCTTCATCTCTTCTGCAGGTGCTGTTCTTTGGATTTGGGTGGCTCTTCTTCATGAGAAAGCTCTTCAAGGATTATGAGGTGAGAAGCAGCTTTTCATTACCAGTCTGCCTCTTAAAAAACTACTCCCAGGTACAGAAATATTTTTTAAACTGCATTTGGCCTTATTCCTCTCCTTAATCCCTTTTATCTTCTCTGCAATTACTTTCTTTTTGATTTCCTCTTGTGCTTCTATTTGAAACCCACTCCTAGATACCTGAGGGAGTGGGTTCTTCTGTGGCCACTGAAAGGTTCCAGACTGGCTACTGTTAAATACAAAGAAATTTGGAGCAGAAGGAGGAGTAATAGGAAACTGAGGGAACTGTTTTGCCTTTTGCCCTAGTAAGCCCACCTTCTACAAAGTGAAATTTTTGAGACAAAGTCAAATTCAGTGGTTAACTTGGAACTCAGTGAGGTGTGTCAATTGCAGCTGAATTGGTTGTGAGTCTTAGATGGGATAAAAATGCCATTCTCTTATCTGTAGTGGGGTATGAGATTGTAGTCTGGGTCAGAGATGGTTTAAGTGCAAGCCAAATTCAGACCCCAGCAGTTTTTCTGATGTGGATTTTGTTCTTAAATCTAAGGTTAATATCAAAGAGCTCTCTTAGTGTATGAGTTTGCCCTCTGTTTTCCAAGAGGCTTTTGGCTTCCCCCTAAGCAGATAAAGGGCCTGGTGCCTTTGAGCAAGAGACTCAGCTGTGGGCCATCATACCTTGTATTTGCTTTGTTATCTGAGGGGTATCAGGGTGCCATTCCAGAAGTGTAAATGCCTGATGTCTCTGGATCGTTCCCTTCGTTGCAGGTGCGGCAGTATGTGGTCCAGGTGATCTTCTCTGTGACTTTTGCCTTCTCTTGTACCATGTTTGAGCTCATCATCTTTGAGATTTTGGGAGTGCTGAACAGCAGGTGAGTCTGGGAGCCCACTGGGGGCTGGCCTGCCTTGTGCTCTTCAGCATCTTCAGTCTAACTTCTGAAGTAATGGATTAGTCTTGGATTGGGGAGATCCTGGGAGAAAACTGTCAACAGCTCAGTGAGGATGTTTGTGCAGCTACATTTGTTCATTTGACAAAACATGTGACTGGTAGCCACAAGCTTCCAGTTTTTCATGCAATTGCTGTTAACAATTGGTCTAGGTCCTTAGGACAAGGCTTTTGCCTTTGACTTTCTCCATTTGTGAAGTTAAAAGGAATGATTTCTTTTATGGAGGTATTGTAACTCTTCAGATCATGCTAAGAGCACTTTTCAGATGCTGAAGACTACTACAGAAACTTTAAGCACTGGTTTTTCTTTGGTGGTCAGAGGAGTGAATAAGATGTGAAGCTAACTGTGGAGTGAAAGCTGAGTCTGTAACAATACAGGATTTGTGAATCAAAGGTGAATCTCCCCTTGACAATAGGGTGAGGACTTCTACGTAAAGGGGATGTTAAAAACTGTCTTCTTTGGAAGTCAGTAGGAAAGAGGAGATTGAACAATAACATGGAGAGGCCAAGTTGGGTTCCTTCTTATTCTCTCTCATCATACAAGTATAAGAGAGCAGTCAAGGGGGTTGAAAGGCAAGAAGTACAGAACTGATGAAAGGTAATGTTAGTTCTGTATGTTATTAATATGTAGGGCTGGTAGCCAGAGAGATCACTGGGGAGAATGCTTTTAAAAGCTTCAATAAAGGCCTAGAGTTCAGTGTAGATGAAAATGTTTGCCTCTGAATTAGTTAGGAAAAAGTGACAAGGATCCTTGTAATTTCTTCTTCCCTGAGGATGAAGAGGATATGAGTTAATGTTGGGAATGGGGACATGTATTTTTGTGTTCAAGTGAAAGGTCAGTTCAGCCAAGAGGAATCTCACCTGCATTTGACTGCTCTAATCTGATCAGAGGAGTATTGATCATGTTGATCCATATATGTATTTATAAAACCTTGCTTTGCAAAGTCTTGCAGATGAGGCAGTTCACTCTGAAGTGAAACATGCTGAATTATCAACATTAAGTATTTTTAGTCTTTTCAAAATGAATTAGCTTTTTTGACTCAGCTGTTCATTAGAAAATTAATTACTGCTTATTCTTAGTTTTGGTTTGCTGTTCAACTAGATGAGCAGTCTGTCACATGAATCATGCTGCAACTGGCATTAGTCCCCATAGAAAATACAGTATTTGATAAAATACCTAGTGTAGTTTTCTGGATAGTTGTTTAATTTTAAATACACATCTTGACCTCTGTATTTAAAAATAAAACCATACAAAACCCTAAACCAAGCAACACCCTCTCCTCTACACTAATAAATAAAAAAAGAACATTCTGTATGCTAAGCCAATATTACTCATTGCTTGATGTAGTTGAAAAGATTTTACTGACATGCAATTTTCTTCAGTTTTCTTAGAGAAATTTGTTGTATTATGATATCGTGCTGATCAGTACTTTGGCTTTATTTCAGCTCTCGATATTTTCATTGGAAGCTGAACCTTTGTGTCATTTTGCTCATCCTGGTCTTCATGGTGCCCTTCTACATTGGTTACTTTGTTGTGAGCAATATCAGATTGTGTGAGTACTTGCTTTGTCATAGGGGATCTGCTAATTTGAGGCTGGGAATACAAATGAGAGATAATTTTGGTCACTATCCTTGTGCCTCCCTCCTTGCCCTGGCTTTGTTGTGGCTAAATACTTTTTCTTTGGAACTTTATGCTTTATTATGAACCATTCATTGCACAGTCAGGAAATGCTGCTTTTCTTGATGGGTTTCAACAAAGTTGGGCACTTCAGACTAATGTTACTGGGATTTGTTCCTTTGCAGTTTTAAGCTTGCAGCCAAACTCTGGAACCCTCGGCAGGGCTGTGTTGATCTGCTAGGGGGCAAAAGAAATGAGGCAGAGAAGCTCAATAAATCACTTCTGAAGCAGAAAAGCTCAGTAAATTACTTTTGCCTTTTTTGTTTCTATTGTCTGGATGAGGCCTCTTCCATGGGCTAATGGACCCTTAACCCTTGAGCTGTTGATACTCATGGCTCTTTTGTGTGAAGCTTAGGCACGTAGGTTGGGAATATTAAATGTGTGGTTTTGCCACGAAGATGAAATATTTAAGATTGATGTTCAAGATCCCACAAGGAATTAGCAGTGAAGTGGCCCCATGTGGAGCCTGGTGGGAGGTGAAGGGGTGCACGCTGCAAGCTGTAGCTCTGTCAGGTGACACCTGCTTTGGCCACCTGTTCTCAAAGTAGGGTTTAGATCAATGTAGAAATGTTGCAAGCTCTAAAAAGCCTTCAAGGAGGATCCTATTTTAAACACTCCCTTTTCCCTCTCTGTTAGTGCACAGACAGAAACTGCTTTTTGCGTGCGTTGTGTGGTTGACGTTCATGTATTTCTTCTGGAAGCTGGGGGATCCATTTCCTATCCTCAGCCCAAAACATGGTGAGTTTCATTTTCCTGCTGATTTCTTCCTTCCTGTAAACAGGCTTTGATATTTAATTTTTATTTTGGAGCCGTTGTTGTCTCAGCTCTGCAGCTAGGACTGTACAGAGTAGTTCCTGCAACTGAGGGTCTGCTCTGCTTTGAAATCTGCAATGTGAAGGTTGTCAGACTGACAGAAATGGGTGGATACATCTGGATTATTTTCATTAGTTTTCTTTCAGTACCACTGGAAAACTTGAAGGAAGTGAGTCCTAACTGAACCTCGACTATATAAAGACATGGTGTACTTATGAGGACACAGAAACTTTATCTCCACAAAAAGTTGATCACAATTTTTATTCGCTTACTTCTTTCTATTGTGGAGACTAAACCTAGTTTGTTTAAGAAGCAGATCAACACCCAGTCGTTCATCTGACTTTTTTTCAGTCAGGTTTTTCTTTCTTGTGAGTGAAATCAGATGAGTTTAGCCTGAGTGGTGCCCAGTTGTGTCCAAAACACAGCAGTGTGCCTAAACTCCAGGGCTGCACAGACTGTAGCCAGCAATGGGCCTTGGTACAGGTTCCTGCTGTTCCTGAGCCCAGAGGCTGTGCAGTTGCACAGGAATGGAGTGTGAATTGGTAAGTCCTGCTGTGTGCCAGAGCTATTTGTGTGCAGAATTAGCTTGGGTGTCTCTGTTGTGGTCATGAGTATTTACAGTGTGAAGATACTGTGTGCACTTGGGCTAGTTTGGGTGCAGCAGAGTTAGCACGTGCCTGGCTGTGCTGAAGGATTGTAATGCTAACCAGACTGTTTGTCACCTGTGTAACTTATATTGACCTTCTATTTCCCCTGCACTGGAAAATGGTTTGGCTGTTGTTCCCAACAGGTGAAATTCAGTCCATTTCACAGAAATTGGTGAATATCTCTGTCTGCATAGAGAAAGCTCAGATTAGTCCTTCTCTTTTGTGGGAAGCTGCTTGACTCTGTACTCGCATCAGAAGTTGAAGGATACCAACTGGAGTAGGATCTGCTCACCCTTCCATCTGTGATCCTGAAAGTTTCCTAAAAGGAAATGTGTGTCTGTGTTGTGTAATTGTATCATTTGCCCCCAACATCCAGCAGCTGATGTGTAGTGGATATCCCTCTGCCCAGTGTTCCATTGCCAAGAAAAGCTTGTATCCATTGTGAGCTGCAGAAGGTGCTTGAGTTGGCAGAATGTAATAATCCAGTGGAATCTTAGCCATGGGGTTTGGCTAATCCTCTTTGGGTCTCCAAAAGGTTCTGGGAGGCTGTGTAACACCTGCAGATTTCCAGAATGGGTAGTAGGCTGTTCTCTGTTTTTATTTGTACTTTGCAGGGTGCCTTATCCTACCAGGTGTACACATGAGGTTAGTGCAAGGGATTCTGCATGTTTATTCCCTGCTGTGTTGTTGGGTTGCTGCTGTCCTGCATGTACAGACAAGGCTGCTGTGGGTTTCATCAGGGAGTGGTGACCCAATTCAGGCAGGTGGGGATGGGGATGACAAGTGCACCATTGAGCAAGGGCTCCCTTGGGCTGCAACTTACTTAACAAACCTGAGTTTGGGAGCTCGTAGCAGAAGGAAGGTTATGCTGGATGGCACACCAGTATTCTAAGAAAGCTCTTACCTTTATCTGAGTTGATGGAACGTTCATTCACTTGATGTGTGTGTTTCATGGGGAAGCATTGCTCCAACCAGTGGAATGTCATGTCATTTTGAAGGCACCTCTGTTTTAAGTGCTGCACTCTGACAGTGTGTGGGGCAAAAGGCCAGTGTATTGTAGCACATTCTGTAGCTCCTGTAAATCTCTTTGCAGCTGCACATGACTGGGTGTCTCAGTTTCCCTTTGTGAAGTCTTTTTGCCTTGTTTTCATCATTCATTCCACTTCTCTGAAGCATGAAATGTGGCTTGGCGCTCAGCCATCTCAGCTTTGCAATCCTGTAAGCTCCAAATGTGCTGTGTGGGGCAGCTGCTCTGTGGCCAGCCCCCTAAAAAGTGACTGGTGTTTACTACACGTGGCACTGTGTCCTGGGAAGGCAGGTTGAGGTCTGTGTTTAAGAATAAATGCAGCTTCAATGCTTGGTGATGGTTACAGCACAGGCTTGATGTTCATGTTGAATTACGTGTTTTGGGGTCCGCTTGGTGCTCAGGTAGAAGACCTTGTTGGGGGTCACCTCAACAATGTGTTTGTGTCAACCAGATGAGCCCTGAACAGCCAGAAGCAGCTTAAACTTCCCAAGTCCACTGTCCTACAAGCACAGCTTGTATCTGATCTGCAGGGGTCACTTCTAATGGGATGGGGGTCCAGATGTTTTTGGGCCAGTTTGCCAGCACCACCTGGTTGGGTAATAATTGCTGGTAATTGCAGAAGTGTCTTTATGTAACACACTCCTTAATAAGTGCTTGGTGGATGATCTGTGTTCTCACCTCAGGAAATGGCAAACATACTTTATTAGTTTTGAACCAAAATATTGATATTTAGTCCTCTCCACATATCTGTCTTAAGTTTCTTCACAGCTGGAGTTCCCCATCCCTGTTTCTAAGCATGGTAATGTGATTTCTGAGAGAGACTTCCTACCCCTTCTCCTAGTCCCTGTCTGTCCTTCCTGTTACCTGGGGTCATTGCAGTGGGAAGGCAGGCAGGTTAATTAAGCAGCTCTGTGTTGTGTTAGGAAGGCACCAAGTGTGGAGCAGAGTGAAGAGAGCAAGGTTGCTGATGCCATGTTTTTCCTTCCCTCAGGAATCCTGTCTATAGAACAGCTCATCAGCCGTGTTGGTGTGATTGGGGTGACACTCATGGCTTTGCTGTCAGGATTTGGGGCTGTCAACTGTCCATACACTTATATGTCCTACTTTCTCAGGTAACTGCAGATTTGTGAAATACTTGTCCAGCTTTTTGAGATTATTTTTTGCTTTTCCTGTGGCATTGTTTGAAGTTTTTTTGTTACTTCTTTTCTGAATCTAGCTGTTGTCTGTCTGCATGCTAGAACCATTTCCACTGCTGCTGCATATTCCCCTTATATACTCCCCTTTTCTTTGTCTCATGGGCATGTGCACATCTCCTCTGAAATGGGGTAGCAGGACTTATTTGGGGTCTTTATTTTGCAGGAATGTGACAGATGCAGATATTCTGGCTCTGGAGCGACGGCTCCTTCAGACTATGGACATGATTGTTAGCAAGAAGAAAAGGTGAGCAGACAGCAGTACCACAAAATTATTCATCTCAAGGACTTGCAGTCAGTTTGCTATAAGATGGTTCTTGAAGTGGTGTAAGATGGATTTTGACATCTGAATTGGCTTGAGCTGTGTAGTGTTTTGTTCTAGCCTGGTACCATGAGTGTTTTTAACACTAGGTAGTACCCTTTGTGGCTGCAGTGGGACAGATTAGGCTTCCAAGACCATTTGTTCCTCTCTGCTGGCAGCATAACTGATCTGTAGGATGGGCACTCATCTCTCCTGCTGAGTCAGGGACCCTTAGGCCACTGGTGCTGGCTCTTACTTGTGGTTGCAGGACAGGGAGTGGTTGGTACATATGGTGGATCCTGGTCAAAGCTGAAGCAGGGTAGTGAGCTGGTGTGCACACAGCTATATTCTTGCAAACAGTGAGGTTTATGTTGGTTAAGTTTTGCAGAACTGCAAAACATTGCTAACATGGATATACTGTAGTACACAAGTGTGCCATTAGAACTCTGCTGGCATTGGTTTAGCTTATTCCATATCCCTCAAGCTAAAAAAAACTACTTTCAGAAACAATGTAATTTCACTTACACTGAAAATATTTTTGTCTGCATGTTTCATATCAATATTGCATATTTCATGTCTTGCTAGTAGTGCAGAATAAATCCAGTTACTGGAGTCTCTTCAAGGGTTTGACTGTCTGACACAACAGTCTCCCAGACTTTACTTTTGGTGCCTTAATGTTTCAGTGGAACCTTTTAATGTGTGCAGGGGAGCTTTTAGGTAGCCTAACCTTGCCAAATTTATCACCCTGTATGTATCTGCTGATGACTGTTGGCTGATGGGAGTGTAGTTTAAGTGTAACCTCCTTCCCCTTTGAAGATTTAAATGGTGAACAGCTCTTAACTCTCTGTTTGTGGTCATATGTGAGATGGTAAGTAGTGAGAGAATTTAATTACTCAGGTTTAATTGATTTAATTGACGGGAAGCACACTTAAAGACTGAATTTGGAGTTAAAAGAGTGCTGTTTCTGACTCTGCTCTTTGGTTTTATACAGTATTTTTGGACTTTTGGTCCAGAGAGAGTGATGTTGGGGTAAAAGTCAGGATGCCAGAGACTTGTAACTAAGTAGCACTTTCTTGCCTTCCTGTGGCCAGGAAATCTTCTGAATATGGCAAGTTCCTTATCATTAGGAAGAGCATGTATTAATTACTTGGGAATTATAATGAAGCTTGTGTATGTGTGTTTAAAAAAAATAAGCAAAAAACCCAAATCAAACTGCAAAACTAAGTAGTCTCAGAACTGTGCAAGAAATAGCAGAAGCTTGAGTTCTGTAGATTTTGTTCTCTTTTTTGTGTTGACAGGCAGCAATGGCTTGCATGATTGGACTACTTGCTCCTATAGAGCCGAATTTATAAGGTTAGATATGTATCAGTCCAAATGCAACCAAGTATTTGGCAGAACAAGTGGGAGTAGCAGTATTTTCCAGGGTGGGGTAAATGCTACAGTTCCATAAACTGTCAGTGATATGCTGGCCACCATCTCACTGCTACTGATGGTTCAGAACCTACCAGTGAGTACAGGAGTTGTAAGGCAATAGAACATAAAGCTTTTTGTTTTCTTTGCTGATCCTGACATTTCTTCTCCTGCCAACCCTCATTCATGCTGGCTTTCTAGTCAGTAGGAGATAGTTGGTGAAAGCTGTTTGCCCTGAGGGTTTTTGCAAGGAATCACTTTTCTCTCCTTCCTAAGCACAATCAAGTAAAGCCTTATGGAAACTCACCTCTAAGATTGTCAGATTCTTTATACTCATTCTTGTTGTTGTGACATAACTAATCCTCAGGTTTGAAATGCCAGCATTCTGATGGCATTGCTTCATTTGGATCATGTTAAAGTCAGATCAGCTGATGTGACACACAAATACCACATAACATCATTGCCAGTCTGCACAAAGAGAGCGTGTGGGGTTTGCCTGTGGATCCTTTTTGTGAGGTCTCCAGAGCTCCTGGCCGCTGTGTGGATACAGAGATCATTGATACCTCTCAAAAGAGATTTGCCTTTGTCTGTCTACAGCCTTGTGCTTCACCTGGACATTGCTGCATTTTTGCTGCAGTGCTGTGGGTTGTTTGAGATGGACCATGTGAATCTGCATACTGTGAAGAAAGCAAGGATTAAAAATGCATTTCTTACATTTGGCAGCTGTCATGATTCTAAGATCTCTGTTATTTGTAATCTGGCCATATGTGCTTTAATGTGTATGTAGGGTGCCCCAAGGGTGTTTCTTTTGCTGATGTGAAAGGAATGATGGCATGATTTTTAAATTTTTTTTTTTTATTACACTGCTTATCAACAGCCTTGAAGAGGGCTCAGTGCCAAATGTAGCAATGCTGGCTGCAGCTACAAGAAAGGGACTAATCACCACAGAACCGTGGATCATCCTGAGAATCCTGTGGATAGTTTTCAGCTTAGGAATGGATAGCTTGCTCATGAATTTCAGCAGGGAGAAATGTGAGGGAACAAGCCAGCACTGCTGGTGGGGATTGTGCCACGGTGCACGTGGAAGTGTGAGGGACGATACACAGCTGCTGCTGCTGCTGCTGGAGTGTTGGAATTTACTTCAGGAGTCGTGTTCAGATCGCCTGAGGCATCCAGTGCTTCAGTCCAAGAATGGATTTGTGTGTTTCTGCTTCATACCAGCTTGTCATGCAGCCCAGCAGTGAGTGACAGCATATCAGAGAGTGCTCTGCACACCATCCAGAGCTCATAGCTCCATGGAAAAGGCGGGTGTGCTGTGATAAAGAAGAGGTGTCCAAGGGGAGGGAGGAGCATGAGAAGTCTTCTAATTCCTGAGCTTGAGATAACACAGTCATGCATTTGAGGAAGGGAAGGCAACTAATCATATGACAGAGAAATCCATTTGAATTTCTGAGTTTTTAACTGGCTTTAAATCCCTTTAGAATTGAAACAGGATCCTGAATGGAAGACTTGGGAAGTGTCTCATTGAATCTCACTTGATTAGGTCTGGGCTCTACTCAATCAGGATAATTTTATGTAGCAGGATTGCTATTTAGTGGAAGAGAAAAGGGTCATCTCTTTCTGGTGAATTTAGTTCAACAGCATCTTCTAAGAAACTGCTGGATTTAAAAAAATTTTTTCTTGTTTTGATTTTTTATAAAAATACTATATCCTTAAGAACTTGTGCTTTCTGTTCTTTCAGGATAGCAGTGGCTCACAGGACAATGTTCCAGAGAGGAGAGGTGCATAACAGACCCTCTGGCTTCTGGGGAATGATAAAAAGTGTAACAACATCTGTTCCTGGCAGTGAAAGTATCCTTCATCTGCATGCTGGCACCTACCTTGGGAGGTGGATCCAGCTCTCTTTGTTTTGAGCGGCAGAGTGTTAGTTGGGACAGTCTCAAAGCATTTTTGTTTCAGCACATTTCAAGCCTAATGTCTACTGGGAAGTTTGTTCTCCAGCACTGTCTGACCTTTTGCCCAGGCCTTGGGCACAGTTTTACTGTGACACAGGCAGAGGTTTTATGTTTCTGCCCTGCTCTATAAATGTTCCATTCCATCACCATGGGTGAGGTGTACAGCAGATCAGGGGACACTTGATGTGCACACTAACCACAGAATCTTAGAGTGGTTTGGGTTAGAAGAGACCTTAAAGATCATCCAGTTTCAACCTTTCCCGTAGAAGGAATCTTTTGGGAATGACAAGGGCCTGTACTTCTCTAACAGAGTTGCTTACCAACGATTTCTGTCAGACCACTTGAAGTGTGCATTTTGCATATTTGAGGCTGAGGACTCTTCTTCCTCTCCTTTCACACTAGCTCCTAAAATCAGGATTTGGCTATTTGACAGACTCTTCATAGTAATCACTAATTTCTTGCAGCAGTTACTCAGCAGTTTTGTTTATGAAGGTGATCTGAGATGACATATTGTGAGATGCACTTTAGTGGCAAGGGACACTGATCAAAGTGGAGCAGCAGTTTTTGAGAGCTCTGGTTCTAGCCTAGGATGTGTTTCCCAGGCAAAGAAGTAAAGAGTTTGTTGGCACCACTGCCTAAATGCTGTGTCCTGCCCATTTCCTTAAACTGGAGTAGTGTGCATCAGGTACATTCTGAGTTTTTTGGTGCTGTATTAATGAGGAGCATGAAGACTGAATGACAAAGCTTATCTGGATCTAAGAAGAGACCAAACCATTAGATGTGGCCCTTTGGCTGAAGGTGGGGGATGTTTTGTTCTTAATTAAGAATTCATGATGTGTTCTAGCCTTGACTATGTTGGTTTGCCAGATCTGTCCCTTATCCAACAAGAAGTGGATGCCCTGGAAGAATTGAGTCGGCAGCTTTTCCTGGAAACTGCTGACTTGCATGCAACCAAGGTACACAGCAAACTAGTGCCCAGATGGGTGTTGGGAGGTCAGAGTAGTCTGAAAGAGTACATGTCTTATGAGAAATTGGAACCTGTTCAATTGGTAAATGGTGAAATGTTGTAATGCAGTGGAGTGAGGGTTTGTTTCTTTAACTTTGGGGCTAGGTCACAGTTCCTTTCCAGTTCAGATCCATCCTGGAGTCTGCCCCATGGCCCTATAGCTATTTACAAGCTTATGAATTAACATGTAGGAGTTCAGAAACATTTGAAGTAAAAGATGTAGAAAGATAGGGCTGTTTGCTACTGTTGGTGCTCCATTACAATTTTACGTTGTGGGTGATTATGAAAATGACATATTTTTTTGTATTCTACTCCCTCTCCCTCTTCTTTTATTTCCAGGAGAGAATAGAGTATTCCAAAACTTTCCAGGGAAAATACTTTAACTTTCTGGGTTATTTTTTCTCCATCTATTGTGTCTGGAAAATCTTCATGGTATGTAAATGCTTTATTGCATTTTCTGTGGATGTATGCAAATACACCCTGCATAGATTATGCTGCACATGCAGCTTATTAAGTAATGCTCTAGTTTCTTTAAAATCCAGAAATTCTGAAAGAAACTGACCCTTGATTGAAATAAAGCTCTGGATCTATCTTTTTATGTACAGCATTAGACCAGTAATTCCTGCATGGATGTATTTTGTGCTTCTTTGGCAATCTGACCACGCCCTGCCCTTTGCTTGGTGGCACAACAGAAGAGTCATGCCTGAGGCTCACCTGTGAGAGTGAGAAATGCTTTTGCCTTCTTGCTTGAATGTAAATCCATCTCTCTTGCAGGCAACCATCAATATTGTATTTGACCGTGTGGGGAAGACTGATCCAGTCACAAGAGGAATTGAGATCACTGTAAATTACCTGGGAATCCAGTTTGATGTGAGCCTTTATTAATTCTTATAGCCTTTTCAGCAATTCATAGCTTATCTAAATAAAATCCTCCTGCTGCTAGGGAGAAAGTGATAGACCCTGAGATTGTGGCTTTGGCTTTTGAGTTATTGAGAGGGAAGGGAAAATGCACAATGAACATTGCTTTCATGCTGATTTAGTGCTGAAATGGTGATGTGGTCCTGCCAGAGAGGCAGTGATTTGTTTTGTTTTTTCCTTTTGGAGAAATAGAAACGCTTTAGACAATCTGCTTAGATTAATGCATTCAGCTACAGAGTAATTTTGATTGTTTATGCAAATAGTTGTTCTGTCATTTACACTTAAAAAACATATCCATGTGAAAGTGGGGTTCTTTGTGATTGGTATAAACTAAATCTCCTTCTCTTGTGTTCAGAGTAAACAGTTGCTAATAGATTTGTGAAAAATGTCTGCTATATAAACCTGCCTGCAGTGGACATCTGTACAATTGGGAGAGACAAGGAACCTGAAGAATTGGCAGCTAAAGTTTTAACTGTGTTCTTCTTGTTGATACAGGTCAAATTCTGGTCTCAGCACATTTCCTTTATTCTTGTTGGAATAATCATTGTTACCTCTATTAGAGGGTTGTTAATCACACTTACAAAGGTAAGAACCAGGACTCTTAAGTGGTTTTACACAGAGAAATTCATTATCAGATCTTTACCTTTTAATGGAACAAGTACTGTATAAACTTTGAATATGCATTTATGTTTAAATATCTGAATATAAATTCTTGCAGAGTGAGGAAGGTAGGAAGAATACCTCTGCAGTCTCTGTCAGCCAGTGATCTAGATGTCTAATAAGAGCTAAATGTAAGGGTTCAAAATGATGCTGTAGCCAAGGCTTATTAGTAAGGTTGATGAGATGGTGATTAAAAGCATTTGCATACTTAATTTAAGCTGCTGGTAGGACTGAAAGGCATTGACTCAACAGACACGTGACTCATTGACCTGGCCTTAGGTGCCAATGCTTAAACTTCTCTGTATTGTTTTGTGATTTTTAACACAAGGTGGAACTGGCTGGGGTTTATGAAAGTTTCTGAAAGGTTTATGAAAGTTTGAGGTTTATGAAAGTAGGCTACAGGTAGCCCTCTAGAATGTATGGTTTTGATTGGGTGTTCTTAGATGAAAAGGTATTGAACAGTATGTACCTTTCACGCTGTCCTAAGGCACGTCAGACTTTACCTAACTGCTTATTTCTAATGTTTTTGGTTTTTTTTTTCCCCCTAGTTCTTCTATGCCATTTCCAGCAGCAAGTCCTCCAATGTTATTGTTCTGCTGTTAGCTCAGATAATGGTGAGTGTGGAGAGCCGCGGGCGCGCCCGTGTGCGTTTCTGCATGCATACCTTGTGTGTGTTCAAACACACGACAGTACCCTTGTGTGCTGCCCCTGCTAGCCACAGAGCCTGTGGTGAGGCACTAACTGCTGTCCCTGTTTCAACTTCCAGGGAATGTACTTTGTGTCCTCAGTGCTCCTGATCCGCATGAGCATGCCTCCGGAATACCGCACCATTATTACAGAAGTCCTGGGAGAGCTCCAGTTCAACTTCTATCACCGTTGGTTTGATGTGATATTCCTAGTTAGTGCCCTGTCCAGTATCCTCTTCCTCTATTTAGCACACAAGCAAGCCCCAGAAAAGCATATGGCCCTCTGAGGCAGAACTGCAGCCATGCACTGCTCTCTGTCCTGTCAGCTGCACTGCTGCAACTCCTGTGGGTTGCAGAACCTGGGGAGACAGGACTGCTCTGTGTGTTCTGGCTCCATTAACCTTCCACGTTTCATCATCAAGCTCTGTGGCTCATTTTGTTCAGTGCCACAGCTGGAAGGGATAGGGGAGCGTGTATTAAACATGAAACAGTTCTCTGCCAAGCCCTAAAAGCAATCCTGGATACACCACTATCCAGGGGCATCAGAACTTGTGGGTTGGCTGGCTGAGGGAGCACCTCCTACTGTTGGAACAACATCTTCACAGAAGGAGCCAAGAAATGTGGTTTTTCTTTTGAAATTCAACTTATAATTGGAATTTGGAGGACAGCAATTCTTGAATTGAATGTTTGAGTCTGTGGAATTAAATAAGCTTTTGTAATATGCAAGTATCACAGTTGTTTTTTGTCAGTCACAAAAATTTGGCTGGATTTGAGCCAGAAGGTGGTTAGGATTTGCTGTCTGGCAGAAGTGGAGTGGAGAGAACTCCATTTCTGTATGTAGTGTGTATCACTAGTACCTACTATCCTTAGGAACTGGAGATTTGCTTTCTCTTCATGAGTGTCAACTTTCTTTTCTCTCTCTCTGCAAAAGTGGAACTGAGGTTTTGGGTTCCTCTTTGCTAGAGTTCATTGTTAAGTTGAGGACCACTGCCATGTCTTATTTACATTGTATGTTCCAAATTTTATTCCTGTGACTTCAACTTTTTAGGTTCCTGTGGCTGCTCTCTGAGGAACATAAATTGTAGGTGGTGAGAGTAAGATTTGCAGGGGGGGAAATAACCACTGTAAACAGTTTATTTCTGTATTGTCTTTGGTGCACAGCAAGGAGGCAGCAGTATTACAGAACCATTTATGTCACATTCAAGACAATGTGGTGGTGACTTGGAGTTAGACAAACATGCATGACTGAATTATATACACTATTCTAACCCACAGCTGTATGCAGAGGGGACACAATAGTGATCAAACATCTTGAGTTGTGAATAACAAAGTTAGCTTAGTGTTTGAAAGAAATTTCTGCAATCTTAGCAGGAGAAAGGATCCTAATGCACAGAGTACCTGGGCTTACACCATTTCAGAACAGCTTTACTGCTGTGAGCAAAGATGCCACAGAGATTGAGGTGACGGGCTTGGATTAGGGGCAGAATTGCCTTTCCTGGGGGATGGGCACAAATCAATTGCTCTTTATTAAGAGCTTATCCATAACAGGCTAAGATGCTTACAAATCTATAAAACATTTCCAGCTTCTGCTCCAGGACATGTAATTATAAAGTTGCAGTTCTTTAGGCCTGTTTAGAAGCGAGTGACTGAGTGCCCACTTCACAAGGCAGAAATTGTGCCAGTGGAGCACAATTGCAGAGCGTTAAGTGGATGCAGGTTACACTGAAGTGTTTATTGCAGCAAGAGTTTGCACTCCTTTGTGGCTCTGGCGCTCCTTGGAACAGCCAAGTTCTGAGAGGTGGAATAGCAGAAAAGAACTGAAGAAAAGATTTGGCAGGTTTCTTTTTTGTTGTTGTTGGCATAGTTTTATCTCCTCACAACTTTGTGTCATCACTGTTGTCAGCGTCGGCTCTTGTGGAGGCAGCTGATTGTGAGGAGGAGGATGAGTCTGCCTGCAGAGGAGTAACAAAGATGTGATTTTTTTCAGTTTGTAAACATGTTGGATAGACTGCACTGTTGCAGATTCCTTTTTTTCATCTGCACTGATCACACACTTGTTTGGATGGGAGAATGAACCAATAAATACTATTTTTGTTGGTGAAGGGTTTTTTTTTGGCTAAGTACATTTTGAGAGAAATTTGTTCAGGAGAGGGTTTCTGTTGTTGAAGTCCCATATCTGCTCAATTTGAGCACAAAAATTCAAAGTATTTACAAGTGCTAACTTCTGGAAAAGGCAGCTTGGGGACTAAGACATTCTTGAAAATAGCAGACGAGGCTAATGAAAAATAAATGGGAAACACTGTTGGTCTTACCTTGTCTGTCTCTTTTGCATTATCAGAAAATAAGTATTTTAATATTTAAGGCTGACCCCACTGAGGGTTAAAAGTGTTTCAGGATGTAATACCTTCTTGCTTTTCTGACTGTAGTCATGCTTCAGATTCTTTCTAATGGCATGGAGTAAAATAATTTCAAATCAGCACATTGCCTAGAAAATGTCATCATAACCTATCAGTTGCTGTTCCTTCTCTGAAATGATCCATTTTTAAATAACGTGGTTTTCACAAACGTTGTTTATGTTTTCTGTGTATTTCAGCTCTTCCTCCTCCACTTCCACAATTGTATTGCCTGTTTCCCATCATTGGGATTACTGTATTTGGATTATCTTGTTCCATAAAATCTCTTGTACGTGCGTTCTTTGTGTGATTTAGTCTTGCATTAAAGATACTCACCCGCATTACGTGTGGGGAAAGGAAGAGTTGTTGTGATAATTAACAGCTTTCCTTTTAATAACTTGCTCGAGTTAACAATCCTAGCTCTGGGAAGCTTACTGCCTGAAAAAAAATTTCCTATTCCTCAGCATCTGCCTAAAGCAGGATTACTCACCCTTTCCCTTGGCTCAGGTGAGTTCCTCGCTGGCTCTGCTGGGTGGTTCTCTGTGTAAGCAGGAGGCTCGGGGGTGTCTGAATCTGCCATGGAGGCTGTGATGGGAATGTTTTGGCCTTGGAAGTACCTGTAAGCATCTTTGCTGCACACCAGCAGTGTCAGTGTGTCCCCAGTGCTTTGGATCCTTGCCACCACTTTGTCATAGGATTCGTGTGTCACGTTCACTCCGTTCACTTCCACCAAGAAGTCCTCGTTTTCCACGCCTGCTCTGCCAGCTGGCCCCTGGCTTTGTACCTGCAGAGGGGAGTTCAGAGCAGGATATTGGCATACAGCTTGGAAAGATGCATTAACAGCTGATGCATTAATGAGCTGTGTTACTGCTTTCCCTAGAGGATGGTGCAATAAGTGTGGGGAAGGGGAGATTCGTGGGGCAGGGAGGAATTGGGATGGGCAATGGGCCCAGATATAATAAATGTGGAGCCCATCAGGTTGAGATTTTCAGATGCTTCATGATCTTGATTGACTTACATTATAGGAATGTGGCATGGTCAAACCATGAAGACAGGCAGAAAAACTGTTTTCTAGCTATTTAGAGGTCTCTGTCCATTAATGTCAAAGTTTGGTACAATTCACAGATCTCTTAGTAATGAGTGGAACCCCTCCTCTCAGGAAAGCTGAAGTTACAGGTTCAGTTTGGGACAGAAGGAGTTTGGCTTTTACCAGCTGTGGAATTTGGAGAAGGTGGGTAGAGGTAGGGCAAAGGTGTCTCCTATAATTAAGCTGTTCTACAGTAAAAACCTATTGTGTCTAAAATACTAATTGTAGTGTGCCAGGCTCATGAATAAAAGCAAAAATTATGCAAAAGCCAATTTTCCTTTCCTCGAGATGTCTAACAGAAGAAGGAATGTTTTCTGGTGCTCATTTTTTTGTCTTGGGCCAACAATGTCAGTCTGACTGAAACAATTCTAGCTCTGATCTGAGAACACTGGAAAAAAGACTTTTGTGGCTTTTCTCGCTCTTGTTTGCAGGATGGAGGGGAGGAAGCTGCTCAACAGACTACTTGAGCTTCTTGCTCATCATTCTTCATGAGTACCTGAGTGATGAACAATCCAGGTTTGTTCTTGATCATGTTTAAACTGAAGCCAAATCCGTTAGGTCCTTTGACCATCTTGCAGATCCTTGGCTTGTGGTTCACTTTCTGCTCAGTGTGCAACTCCACTCTTTCCTCCGTTTTAGCTGGGGTTGAATCCTGTGCTTTGTAGTAGTATGAGAAAGGGGAAATCTGAGCCTGGAAAAAGTGACAAAAGTACATTAAAATAAAACTTCTGTTGTGAAATCTGTTTCAGGCTCTCATGTTCAACATACTTCGTTTGAAACTTTGTGAGTGGCTCAGAGTTTAGCTGCAGTGAAGAATTCTCTATTCTGTCTGAGTGGAAAACTACAGCATTGATCTGGGAAGGGAACTTTGTTATTCATAAATGTAGCTCTGAATTTGATGTCTTAACAGCAAACCCTAACCTTTCTTGTGATATGTTTGAATTTAGAATGGTTCCAATAGTGTCTATAAAAATCAGGAAGAGGCCAAAGATTTGGGTATTTAGTGACCCTGTACAAGTGTAAGTGGAGTTGCTGGAATACAGGTGTCTCTTGGACATTTCCTGCAAGTTGAAAAAGTGTCAGAGCAGATTGGCTGTTTCATTGTCATAGATTTCCAATTCCTAGCAGCAGTTTGCATTTTCTTACCAGTTTATACATGCTGTCGGTCTCCTTATCCACCACCAACAGGGAGATTCTTTCCTCAGACTGCTTAATTTTTCCCACTACGCTTTCATGATCCAGCCCATCCACTCGCTCGCCGTTGACAGCCACCAAGATGTCATTGTCCTTTAGACCTGCTGTGGCTGCTGGGCTTCCAGAGTTAACGTCTTTGATTATGTGGTCTAAGAGGAGAAGGGGAGAAAGATTGCTGTGAAGGCAGAGCTTGGTGAGTTTTAAAGACATCGAAAAGCATGGCAAAGGTAAATGGTCAGAATTGCACTTCAGGTTGAGGCTGTTTTCCCGAGGAGGATTTCTCTAGATGCCTAGCAAGAAGCCAAAGAGAACGAGGTGTGCAAACATCATATAGGATGAAATGGCACAGCAAATGTCATGCTCTGTGTGTTAACTTGGATCTTACCACCAGTATTTTGTTCCATCCGAAGGTAAAATCCGTAACCGCTTTTCCCTTTCTGGATCTCAATAAGTCGTGGTTTGAGGGGAAGCAACCTTAGGCTGGCGCTCTCTTTGCTCAGTGCCATCCTCTGGCTTGTGAAATAGCGGTCTGTCTCTTCATTTGAAAGTAGAAACATAACATGATTTTCAGACTTCTTTACCTGTGACAGCACACGTACAGTCTCAGATGTCACCCCTTCAACAGCGTGCGGGGGTTGCGGGTATTTGGTAAGTGGTGCACTGATACATAGCACAGTCTGGGTGCTGTTAGTCCAGGCCATGCTACTATAAATTGATTTTTCTTCCTCCCCTCCCCCCAGAAATTTGGACTATGACAAAATCAGAGGCATGTAATACATGAGGAAATTTTCCATATTTTATACTGTGTTCCTGACCTGTAGGGAATTACCTGTGGAGGGCCATGGGGGTGGCATTACAGTGCTGTAGAATCCAGGGAGCCTGAGTGGATAGTATTTGACTACTCTAGGTGTGGAACTCTACACTATAGACTGATCATGCCATCTATACCACTATTTTAGATTACAGTGACAAGAGTCAAGTTTCTGTCACTCTTGCTCCTGTCCCTGTTTTACTGATTCTTAGGTGAGGGGGTTTTTTCTGTCTTTTCAACCTCTCCAAGTATTTATCTTAGTCCTTTCTACTCTAATGGATGCTCTTTTTGCACATCTTAACCGATGTCACTCTGCTGCTGGTGTTGCAGAAGCTCAAGAAAACACAGGTGTTGCATGATTCCATAGTTAGCCGTGTGCACTGGATGCTGCTGGAATGCTGGAGTCCCATGGCTCTCCGAAATCTCTTCAGCTCCAGCTGCGTTTTGGCAGTGCCAACAGCGGAAAGCTGGAAGCCTCATTAGCAATGTTCTTTGCAGCCAATTAGCAGAATTACTTGCACAGTAATTTTCATGAATTTTGGACTTCTCCACAGGAGAAGGGGACTACTATCTAAAAATCATGAAATCTTCTCTGCTCCATGCTGACTGTATCATCAGAGGCCTCCCTCTTCCTGCCCTGGAAACCACATTTGATGACTTGCCCTCCTGCCATTAGGAGCATTTCCAGGACTTCTAGGAAATGAATTTATTTAATAGGGTTTCTGGCAGCAGAATACTTGTGTTATTTAAAATTCTTTGGCCTGTCTTGATGGCAGTGTTCATTGAGAGGCAGTTCAAGAGGCTGCTTGACAACAGAGCCAGCACAGAGGGCTACACTGTCGATGGTACATGAACAGCAGCTCCCAAGGTTTACTGTGAAGTGCTTAAATCAGCCAGTCTGGCCTCCTCAGTAACCCTGAGAGGTTGCTGTGAAAGCAGGCCAGAACAGAAGATAAATCAATACCTTTTCCACCACTTCCTCGTGTGTGTCATTTTCCACATTTTTTCCATTGATTTCAATCAGGCGATCGTTATTTTGGACACCAGCCTTTGCAGCTGCTCCTTGTGATGAAAGCTCTACTATGAACAACCCCTTCTGTCCTAAAATAAATGAAAACTCATTACACAGGGTAAGTCACTGTAATAGGCCTGAATATAGTGGTTAAGGAAACTCAGCACTGATGTCCTCAGAGACTCTTGGCCTCTGCTTGCACGCAGATTACAGGAGCACCACAAACCTTCCACACAGACACTCCTCTGTCTCTTACTCTGGGCTGAAAAAAACACTTCAGTGATGGAAGGAGATATTTGTTCACTATCTGCAGCTCAAACTGATGTTTATTTCCCTCCCAGGAGTGCAAAGGGGCTGATTAACAGAGCTGAAAGGGATTTGATTCCTGCTCCCTCCCACCCTCCTCTCCCCACATCATTTTGAAGAGAGAAGCTGCTTTTATTGTTGTTTTATACATTTCATAATTTCCTGTGTTTGGAAGCCTTCTATGTTTGGTCCTTCAATTGCATTCCAAAATACCCTTTAGAGGGCTCTTTAGAGGTGGTGCTTTCCAGAAGACCTCCCTCTTCCGTTGACTGGCCTTGGAAAAAAGGCTTATATGGAAAAGGTTCAAAATCCTTTCCTTTCTCAATGAATTAACTGAAAAATCAGAAAAAGTGTTTCTTACAGCTGTCTAGAATTTCGTGTGCTGATTCCTGAGGTGATTTTGAGGAATGGAACAGGACTTATCACATTGAGTGCATATCTAGTGTTTGAGCAGGGACTGTAAATTTGATTATGTTCAGTGGGCTTAAATAACAAGCAGAAAATAGCTTATTATTTTTCTCTCTCTTTTACTTTTCATCTGTTTTCCACCCCAAGAGGAGCATGGTCCTCAGGAAACCTTGCACTGCATATGCTGTACAGAAATGTGCTGGAGATGGATCTGAACTCATCCTGCTGCTTCTCACTTTCTTCCTGCTAGCGAGAACGGTTTGTGCATCCCCATTAGCCCCCACCTGTTAACTGTGGCTGCCTCTGTCCCTGCTGCCAGATATATCCATATATACATATCATTTTTTTTCTCTTCAGGCTCTCACCTTCCGTGCTTTTCAGGGAGAAGCCGTAGCCTGTCTCCTCCTTCACTAGGTAGCAGAGCCGGGGCTGTGGAGCTGCAGTGGTTCCTCTGGTGGCCGTGGATGGGGGGCACTGCTGCCCCTGCTCTTGTCCTGTGGGTGCCTTTTGACCCAGCTCTTCCAAGTTCACTCCCTCCTTTTGTGCCTTTTCATAGGATGCGTCATCCAGAACCAGGAGTACCACGGAATTCCCGCTGTTTCTGACAATCTCCACCACCTGCAATGGGCAAGGGGAAATGGAGGCGGGCACTTGAGTGATGAAGCTAAAAGCTTTTCCCAGGAAAAGCTGCACTCTCCACTGTCTTTGTTACCTCAGCCCCCTGCTCATGCCCTAGGGAGGCACCCCAAAGACATTCCATGCCTGTGGTGGGCAACGAATGACGCAGGGGGATACTCAGAGCAGCTGACTCTGCTCCTGGAATTCCTGGCCCTACAAACTGGAAGAACAAGCAGCCGCAGGCCTGGGTAATGGGGGCATCCCAGAGCGAACAGATTGGTACCTGTGCATGTTCCTCCTTGTCCACGAAGAGCCCGTTGACCCTGAGCACCCTGTCCCCGTCCCTCAGGCCAGCCCTCTGGGCCGGGCTGTTGTGTCCCACGTTGCGGACGATGTGCCCCGCCGTGTCCTGCTCCACGCGCAGGAAGAAGCCGTACTTCTTCTGCGGCTTCTTGGTCACGGTGCACTCGCGGGGCTGCAGAGCTGAACTCATCTCTGCCAGACAGGAGGGGAAAAATACCTGGGAGTAACAACAGTGGGCTTACCTAGGGTACGTTCCCTCTAATTACATGTTGAGAGGGTTTGCTTCACAATTCTTGGGGTGGGTTTTTTTTTGCTGTGGAATTTTTTTGTTTGTTTTTTTCGTTGTTTGTTTGTTTGTTTTTTTATTTTTTCGTGGCCCCAGGAAATCCAGCTATGCAAAGCTGAATTTACTCAGCAAGGCCAGGGCGAAGAAACCAAGTCCTTTTCCCTGACCCTCCTCCTTGCTTTTTTTGTCTCTGTATCTCAAGCAAAGTTAAGCAAAATGCAGAACTGAAATAAGAGAAGCCTGCCTGTGAAAATGTAGTAAGGATTGAGGAGAGGGTGTAATACCAGAGTTAAGTCTTACAGAGGAAATGAAGTTTTGGGAAAAGGGATCATAACTGGAGTGGAGGGATTGCTCCCTTCCCTTTGACACCTGGGAGACCACATGTGAGTACTGTCCCCAGTTTTGATCTCCCCAAGTCATTGGCATATTGGAGCTAGTTCACAGCGGGGATTTTCTTCCTGAAGCGCATATTTAAGGATGCTGAGAGAGCTGGATTTGTTCAGTCTTGGGAAGAGAAAGTAAAGGGAAGATCTTGTGGATACCTTCCCACTGCCTAACTGGATTGTGGGGAAAACACAGCCAGACTCTTGGAAATTAACAGTGGGAGGATGAGAGGCAACAGACACTGGCTGCAGCACAGCAAGGGAAATTCCAACCAGACATCCAGAAGGACAGCTTTTCCTCTTGGAGGCAGTCAGATAGGACCAGAAGTGCCCAGAGAGGCTATGAAGTCTCTGTCCTTGGAGATACCTGGAGTGGGCCCTGAGCAACCTGATCTAAGCTGGCCCTGTCCCTTCCTACCTAAACTGCTCTGAGATGTAAAGAAACTCTGTTTTGGGTGGAGCTTGTCATGCAGGAATACCACAAATGGAAGGTAGGTAACAGGTGAAACCAGGGAACATCTCCCAGGGTGTTGTCCTGCCAAAGATCCATGAAGACAGGGGAATGAGACAAATGAAGACAAATTGCTCCAGATGGAAAATCCAGGTAATTAGCAACCTTATTATTTTACTGGAAAAACTTTTTTTTTTTTCTGTCTCTTTGCTGACAGAAATGAGTTCTTTAAGTCTGCTGGCAGTCAAATCCTTCTGTGAGAGCAACTCGGTGCAGAGCCACTGCTGTGGCTACCCATGCTGCAGACTCTTTGCTGTGGGACCTGAAGTTGCACTGTTGGTGTTGCTTGGGAAGCACATAGAGCAGCCTGGATGTGTGGTGTGAGTTTGGCACAGATGTCACTGGAGCTGGAGAATACAGGAATTTCAGCTTGCAAGGATATGCAGCCTGCAGATCACGATTCACTTGTAGTCCACGGAGATGCCTTGAGCATTCTTGGGTCTCTGTACTGCACTGACATTCACTAATAAAGGGATGAACTTCCCTGTTATTTGAACATGGTTTAGAACACATCAGACTGTGTCAATTGCAAGTAAGCAATTCAAAGCAGCTTTTCTTGACAAACACTGGGAATCTGTGATAATTCCAGAAAGCAGCATGCAAAACCAGAACTACACAGAGCTGGACAAACAGTAGGCTTCTGGGGGAAAAATGATTTCTTCATATTTAGAAGTGGAGAGAAGGTTACAGTGCACTGCATATGACACCTTTTGATCCATGCAAAATTAAGCAGCTTGCAAAAAGGAATTTTCAAAGGGAAAAGGGATTAGGAGAAAAGGAATTTCTTACCTGTATGTCTATGTAGGGCAGCCTTCACTGGAGTTCTCTTTTGCTGTTCCTCCTGCGGCTGTACGTATAAGTAAGACTGAACTTTGATTGGTCAAAGGTTGGTTTAAAAGATGATTTATTTAACCAAGTTTCACTAAAATGTGTCATACCTTGATAGGCTGTCTTGCCCTTGTGGGCAGAAGTGCGAATCACGTGCATTTCTCATCAGCTTTGCATTTTGTCCTACTGATATTACACTCAAAAACTCACTCAAGGAGGTCATCTGAGGCAAGCCCAACCTTTGCTCTGGGCAAGAGCCTTCTCCTGCTCTGAGAAATGTCTCAAAGGGGGCAGGTTTGGATTGTGCTGGATTGACCTGGGCCAGCAGCATTTGCTTGCAGGTTAGGAAGCTGCTGGTTAAAATCTGTACACCCATTGTTGGGTGAAAAAAAAAACCAAAAAAGATTGTGGCAGGTTAACCTTGACCAGCAGCCAGATGCCCACTGAGCCACTTCCACCCCCTTCCTCTGCAGGACGTGGGGAGAAAAGAAGATGGAAAATCCTGAAGAATTCGAGTTGAGGACCACAACTGGGAGAGACGCATTGAAAAAAAAATGGGTTTGTGATTGAGGGGTGGGTCCTGACTGTTGAGGCCGTAACACACATGAGACATGCACTGCAGTCAAGTGACCCATGTAGGTAGGATGTCCCTGGAGCAGATGGAGGGAGTGCCTGTGATATCAATATGGTCAGGCATGGCAAACTGGCAGCACTCTGGGTGCACTGGGAAAGGCAGTGTGGGTTGCTCTGCCTTGGGAAATGGAAAGGGCATTTTTGGGATTGTCTTTGCTCAGGCACCCAGGTGCACTTGCTGCAGGGGAAAGTGGAAATCTGCTGTGTAGATTTATCCCTGGCAGAAAAGAATCCATTGTTTAACTTGTGTGGTGTAGGAAGGAACAGAGCAGGAATCGTCTGAACCAGCAGAGAATGAGCTCAGCAGGAGCCGTGTGAGTGCAGTGCTGACCCACCCCAAGTGGCCTTGTTGCTTCACAATCCAACATGATGCTCTCCTGAGTGATGCTCTTGACAGATAGGACCAAAGTAATCGACTGCTCTTATGGAAATCTGGGGGAGGGAGGGCATGGAATGGGGTAATCATATCTGTATATATGTCAAGGGACAAGGTATAGTGGTTATGGAGGATGTATAAACCTGACTGTTGGATGTACAGATGGTTTAGGTACGTAGTATAAGTTGTAAGTGTTGGTAAGAAGCAATTGCAGGAAGGATAAATAGATGGAATGAAAAGGTTTGAGTAGGGTATAGAAATGAAGCAATGGATGAGTGGGACAGAGGATGCTTTGATGTCTCAGATCACACATGATATGAATGGGGTGGAATAAGGGGTTGAGATGTGCTGTGGCTGGCTGGGATGGGGTTACCTTTCTCCCTGGCAGCCTTTGTGGTGCTGTGCTTTGCATCTATGGCTAAGACTGTGTTGATGTTACTCCACTTTTTTGGCTGCTGTGGCACAGTGTTTGCTTTCTCTCACGGCTTTTCTCCCCTTCACTCCTCCCAGGCTACTGGGAGGGGACAGAATGGTGACAGCTGGCCTGGACTTACCAAAGGGGTATCCCATATTCCACACCATTTGATGTTGTGCTCAGCATTAAAAGCTTGGTGAAAGGAGGAGGAAGGACAGTTGTTTCTGGTTGTGGTGGTCTTCCCAAGCAGCTGTTGAGGTAGCTAGAGATCTGCCTGCTGATGGGAGCCAGGGAATAAATTCCCATTTTTCTGTACTTGCCTGTGCTCCTTTCCCCTTTCCCCTCCCCTTTCCTTTCTCCTTTCCCCATCAAGCTATCCTTATCTCAATGTGTAAGCCTAGCCTTTCTTTTATTTTGTCCCCATTCAGCAGGAAAGGAGTGAGAGGGAGTCAGGGTGGGTGTTTGGCTCTTGGTTGGGGTCAGTCTGTCACAAGGGCATATCTGATCCATGATCCATGAGCAGGTGCAGGATCGACACATGGACTGGCCTGATGGAGTTTCTAATGCAGGTGGAAGCCTCTAAATTTGATATCTCGGAATACCAAGGTAATTACTAAACTGACCCTATGAACTTCTTGTTAAAAAACCTAATTCAGTTTTAAAAAGCTTTAAAACTACTTATTTCTCTCATTGACTTGCTGTGGAATTGGATTATTAGAAGTAATACCTGTGTTTTCCCTGGCTGTCGGCTCTGACTGTTTAATTCAAAGGGAAGGTAATAGAAATGATCATAACCCAAATGTGCTGCTACAAGACAGGCACTGATGTTGTAAAAGCCTTACTGTAATCCACTTACTCTAAGTGGATTTGCAAGCTGTTGTGGCTTGGAGTTCCTCCTTTTGGTACAACTTCAGACCTACAAAGTGAAGTAAGCGAGCCCTGATGTTGTAAGAAGCAGCCAAGTCAAACCTGCCCTGTCCTCTCTGCTTGCAACCTTTCACGTCAGTCAGACAGACAGACAGACATCAGAGAGCCTCATCAGAAAGGGACAGTGCAGATCTCAGGATCTCAGGTCAGCATACAAGGAAGCAGCACCAGAAACAAGATTTATTTTTTCATTGTAGTGCCACTGCGATAGCCAAGTGAGGTAATTTTGGGTCCCGACAGGGTTTTTCCAAGAAAAAGGTGCTACAAGAATGTAAAATGTTAGTGAGGCACAGAAATTCAAAAATTCTCCTATCCTTCCACCAGTAGAATGAAAATTATTTGAGAATTGATCAGAGTAAAGGCAGATTGTAATGTCTCCTTTTCTGGCTCTTGAGTCTTTTGCAAGAGTGTTCTCAAGCATATTCATACAGCTACAAAAATGAGGAACATAACTAAAAAAGAATTGGAGAAGATATCTTTTCATACTGTGAAAAGTGGTAAAATCTGAAAAAACCCTCCTAATTTACAATATTCCTATATTGCAGGAGCTGGCAACAGTGGCTTAGGTGGTGTGGCTCTGTTAGCACAGGGACTACACTTAAGGAGTCTGCTTTCTCCAAATTATTATTATCCCTTTCCACCTGTAGCCTGGTTTTAGTAATGCAAGAGCTCTTGTTTCTAGTGTCATGGTCTTATCCTATGGGATAACATTTACAAAATATTTTTTGTAATTCATTTTGCCAGTTCTTTGCCATCTCCTGATGCGTGGTTGGAAAAATCTCTGTGAAACTCACCTGTGCTAGAAAAAATGGTCCAAAATTAGAGTTTTCTAGTAGTTCTAAGAGTTCACACCATGTCCTCAGTGTGCTGGGTGAATGGAGGGAAGCACCTTTGTTCTCAATATTGGTACTTGCTGGGATCTCTGACTTAAGTAAATTCACAGGTAAAGTGTATCTTTCATGTCTTTATTATGAGTGTAAATTTACAAAGTTCAATCACCTAAAAGATGCCTTTTGTTATTAACAATTTAGTTAATTTTACAAGGAGTCTAGCCCTAAAATTGAATGAATACACTTTGCAGGTTTGCTTCTGAAAATAAGGTTGTGCTCAAACGATCTGTAGCACTGCCAGCATGGTTCTGTTGACAAAAAGGTTTATGTGGCTATTTTGGTGTAAAAATGTTCCTTCTTTATGGTGGTGACTCAGTTTCTTGCCTGGGGACCATGTACTTTCCTTAAAAATTGATGTGATGAAGATTTCCAAATGGTGCTTGTTCACCTATTGCTTACTGTAGACTTGCTGACCACAGGCTCTCTTCTCTCCTTGCAGTGCCATCCTTTTCTTGGATTCATAACAAAGCAGTTAATGAAAATTCATTGTCAAATATTTGGGAGCATACTTTATTTGTTCCTGTATTTAAGCCTTTCAAAACCACTGCAGCCCTTTCCCTTTGCCCCTTCTTTTGCCAGTGATGGTTTTCCCACTTCAGTTTGGCAAGTGTTGTATAAAGCACCATGTGATTTTAGAAATATTTGGTTCACTGAAGTCCTCCTCATTCATGAAGCAAAGTCCATTTGAGCTACCAAATGAATATTAATCAGTCATCCAGTACAAAGCCAAGTGATAATTAATTCTTTCTCTTCTGGTGACCACATGCTTCTGACATGGTAAAGGGAGTCAGAGAAGAAAAAAAAGGAGGGGAAGCAAATGTTGCAATCCTACTGGTTTGCAGGATCCCAGAGGAAGGGGAGAATACCTCTCCTTTGAGCATTTTGGGCTTGTATCTTCCTAAAAAGTAGGAGAGGAAAAAAATAATTTGCTGTCCTTATGTTTGCAGCAAAGGGGTGTTTTCTGTCCCCTGGACCTGCCAGTAAGGAGCAACAGTGGCAGTCCTCTTGCCCCAGGCTTTGCTCTTTGTGCTTTAAGTATTGAATTGTCTTCCCCAGTGCCCTTTTTACTGGAGAATATAAACTCTGAGCAACGCTTTCCTCTTTAGAATGTGCTGTATTGATCGTGAACTCGCTCTTTTAGGTGCAGGATTTATTACCGAGGTAACTATGAGGTCTTCTTTTGCCACGTGTCAGACTGAAATCAGGGTTAAAAACCTGGAAATTTCTGTTGCAGCAAAAATTCAAAGGTCTTAAAAATGAGGACTTATGCAAGCCAAGTAGAATTCCTTGGTGGAGCTTCGTGTTTGTTCTAGTAAATGGCAGCACACACACGGATATATCCACACGCACGCACAGCAATCAGGCTGTCCCCAGCACTGTTTGGGTAACTGGAGCTGATGTTGGTGTGATTAATGCTGCTTGAATGGAAATGCCTTTGGAATTCTCCTCTTCCCACAGGCCCTGGCACCTTGAGAAGACTTTTCATTCCAGCTCATCCCATCAGACATTTTCTAGATGTGTATTTCTTCAGTTTGGCCTTTCAGTTGCTCTATCTTTCGGTGCTCTTTGGGCATGCGGGATGCTGAGACATAAAATACAATGTCATAAATTTACAAGTCTGGCTTTTTCCATCCAGCTCATGGATCTTTCTGTTTACTACAGTATGTACCCTTATAAAATGATTGGGGTTTTTTGTTTGTTTAGGTTTTTTTTTGCCTTGACCTATGAAAGAAAAGTGTAAGTTGTTTACTTCTCTGTTGCATGTGCATTTCTTGCCCTTTGGAGATAGATTTCCAAACTTGACAGTAGACTATGTTCATTTCCTCTTATGATTTTGAAATGTATGAATAATAACCACTATGTCAAATTCACTATTTTCCTCAAGGAGTAGGGTGAAAAGGTGCTTACACAATTACCAGAGAATGCATATCCTCTTCCTCCAGTTGTTTAGGTCAGTGAGACAGGGATCATCCAGGCCTCAGATGTTGATTTCTCCTTCTCTTCCCCTCTTCCATTCCTCTTCCTCCTCCCTATGTCCCATCTCGTCCCACTCCCACCCCTCAAGTCTGTAACCCTTCAAGGAAATGCCCCTAATTTCTGCATTAACCTCTCCTGTAGTCAGTGTTTAATTTCATTTTGCCAGTAAAGGTTCCGTTCTGAAATTTCCTTACCCTAAAATCAGGCTGAACTGATATTTGGAGTGCTTGGGTGCTTCAGCCTCAGCTCATTAGGACCTAACTTCTGCATCAAATTTCTCATTGGGTGCATTCATTCTTGCAGCAAGAAGGATTTAAATTGGGCTAGCATTCATTTACCTTTCTATCTCAGATAGTGAACATAATGGCAAAATCTGAGTGTAGCCTCGAAGGCAAAGAGAAACACAAACTTCCTGTGGGTTTCCATCTTCTTGGTCACTGTGTATTGGCTTTTGTGTTGGGAGAACTATTGTGTTCTGCTCTGATGAGGCTTTTGTGATGCTTATAGAACTTTTAATAGAAACGTGAGGGTGGATAATGCCTGGTCTTTATTAGTTCTTGTCACTTGGTGGCTTTGAAAGGCTTGTTATCTCTTATCACAAAAAGGAAATGCTATGTTTGGTACTGCAGAAATGCAGAATGCAGCCCTTTTCTTATGTAACTATTGAAAACCATTATTAAAAGCTTTGGGAGGGATACAAATCTAGACCCTATTTGAACCCAAGATTAATAAACTAAAAAAAAAGCTATAAAATTAAATTATTTTTATATAGTGTAAAAGCCAATAGAATTTGTATGACCTTATATTTATTCTTTTAAAATTCCCTCCAAATAAGCAAAAGATCCTGCCAGGAAACCATGCCTAAGTACCAAGGATGGGATAAATCTCAATAAAATGCAGACCTGGCAATAAAGGTTGGTTTGATGGTAAGAGTAAAACTGGCTTTGGTCACAGCAGATTTGCCCCTGATTTCACTGGAAGATGGCACAAACTTTCTAGAAAATACCCACCTACATCTTGGCTTACTGCCTGCCTTGAAAATCACCCTGATCACCCTGACATGACTTTTTTACCTGGGCCCAAAAAAATGATCCTAAATGATCCTGAAATGCTGGACTGGACTGAGAGCTGCAGGGAGTGGGACCTGCCCTTTCAAGAAGTGAAGACCGGAGAAGAAAAACCAAAAGATCCCGTTATCCACAGGCACAATGGAAGTTGATTCCTTGGCAGGTCGTCCAGCAGAGGAAGAATTTAAAGGTATGTGTCACTGAGGAAGCCAGCATAAGCCTGAATTAAACTCCTGTGTATGGCAGCAAGTTCAGGGTTTGAGTCCTTTTAGCCAGTGAAAGAACCCAAGAAGGTGAGCAGTGAATAATTCATCCTGCTCTCTTGGTTTTTTTTTGGTTTTTTGCCTTGCAGGGTGCAGTTACACTGTTATCTCTTGGTTTTCATTTGTCTGTGCACGTGAGAGATTCCCTGCAGAGCTCTTCAATGATTTCCTAAACTTAAACCACAACTTCTCACTGAGTCAGATTTTCTCATAATAGTGGTTGCATTTTAAGCTGTTGAATGACTTAACTATTAGACATCTTTTTAAAGCTCACTGTGTCCTTTTGAAAAAGAGAATGACAGAGTATGAACTCTCCTGGAATAAAAGGAGAAAGTACCTAGTGCACTCTCCAAGTGCATTTATATTAAATAAAGTAATTGAAACTGAAGGATGTTGTCATTGTCTCAAACCCTCCTAGGGTTACATTAGTGGCAATAATCCATTATTTTGGTTTGAGGGCTTGATCACTTGACTGTGTTACTCTGTTGTTCCCCTGTAATACTGTGAAGTTATATATTTAACTAATTTAGTTAACAGTGCAGTGTTGGCTTATAAAGGTTTGCACACTTGGTATTTGATTGACATAATTAATTTTGTTATATTGATTAAAAAAAAAGGTGCATCTTTTCACTGATTGGTATCCTGTTTTAATTCAGTATAGAACTCTTGGGTTTTGATGTAAATTTTTTTATTTTTAAATTTTCCATCTTGATATAAGAAAGTAAAACTGACAGCCCATTTGTCATTTCTAGAAGTCAGTGTATAAGATATGTAATAATGAAGTGGTAGTCTAGAAAAACAAGCCTAGAGAGCTAAGTCTGAAACTGAGGCAAAACAGGAGGGTAAAAAGGTGCCTTTTGTCATCATTGAGTTGTTTGGATATATATTTTTCCCATGGTGATGTAGCTTTTTTAAACAAAGTAGGATAAAAATATCAGGATTTCAATTGCTAAATTTTACCACTGTTTGACCTTTTGATTTAATATAAACACACACAAGAACTCAAACCATATATTTCTTTTTTCTTCCTCTTTCAAGAGGAGGTAGGTTCCTAAAGCAGGACACAGGTAGGATGCAGGAGGAGAGTGGAGAACACACTATCTGATCTTGTAAACGATGTTTTTCCTGGTCCTGATTGCCTTGCAATGCTGTAATGAAATTTGTTAACTGTTATGTTGAATCTGGTGGATTTACCAAAGCCAGGCTCTCTGAGGAGGTCTTGCCTGCCTTAAAACGAATGGGCACATGTTTGGATTTACTCTTCAAGAGAAAATTTGCTATTTTGATATTTGCTTTTATTTTTGTGGTTGAAATAGGAGATTTCTCCCCCTCTTTTAAGCCCTAAGCACATTATCTTTCCTGAGGAAAAACCTCAGAGACGTGTCCAGTGCTGTTTGCAGGTGAATATGAACCCAGAGGCTCCTCTGGGGAGGCTGAGTAACTGGGATTACACTGCCTTGACAGACCCAGTGCTGAATGGACTTCAAAGTCCACTGCTTGCTCTGCAGGGGGAGGGATTGCTTTGGGATTGGCGTGAGATATGAGAAAGTGGAAGGAGAAGAGGAAAAGCCACTTTGCTTTGCTCCCAGAGTTGTGCATGCTTTGTGAATGGCTGCTGCTGCTTTGTGAGTGTCTGAGGTCTCGAGCCAGCACCTTTCATGTCTTCTTAGGGAGGCTTGGAAGCAACTCTGGAAGTGGATGCTTTCCTGCACAGAGAGTTTACATTTTCAGTAAGTGTGTCTGGGACACTGAACTGCTCTTTGTCAGTAGTAAGGGTTTTGATTGCTTCAATGACTTGCAGAGGCTGTGAGCTGGCAGCTCCCATTATTCCCCTTCCATGAACCACTGGGCTCTGGAGCTGTTAAAAGAGCAGCTGAACTCGTGCTTGTTTCCTGCAGTCTGAAATTGAAACGTCTTCTGAGTCTTTTAAGAGTCTGAAAATCACTGGGCCATCAGGAAAGTCTAAGCCAAGCTGGCCCTAGTTAGTAAAAGCCAACAAAATCTCCTGGTCCTGGGTAGCTGACCCATAACTGGAAGTTTGACACCAGAGAGGGCAATGTGGACCCTTTTAGAACACCAACAGAGAGCTGAAAGATAAGTGAAAAATACATAAAATAGTTAAAATAACACAGAAACCAACCAGGCATTTAACTTCTTGCAAGTACAGCCTACACAGGAATTTCTATGCAGTATAGAAAAGTGCAGATAAATGCTTGTTTGTAATTTTCAGTCCCATTTGCTGTCCTCCCCTGTCAACAAGAAGATCAGGGCATAACCAAAATAACTGATATAACTCACACAAGCACACAGCTTACAAGGACTGAGCAATATGGAACAACCAGAAATCCTTCCATAGCTAAGGCGAGAGGGGAAAAAAAATCAATCCCCAAACAAACAAACACACACTTTCTTTTGATTTTTAGTTTCCTATTGAGTCACAGAACCTCTCAAGCCACCTACCCATTTGGAAAATGGAGGCCAAGCAAACCACTCTTGTTTCCTCCTTTCCAGCAGTGTACCAAGTTCCACTTGCTGGTCTGCACTTAAGGAGGTTTCTAAAAGACAGCTTTGTTTTTCTAGGAAAAAGAAAAATCTATATTTTGAAGCAAAGAAAGAAGCTCTCCTGACTCTTAGTGCTAGTCTGAAACAGGAGGATGCTGTGGTAAACATTATTATTTTTTCTTTCAGAAGTTCTCTATTTTTTCCCTGATGCTCACATCAGCATTCTCTTACTTAAAGTACAAATTACAGTAATAAGAATTGATTTCTTTTCATCATTGAAAAAGAGATGCCAGTAGCATTCTGTTCTATATATTCACATTGGTGGGAGTCAGGCTCTTATCTGTCCCAGCCAAATAATTTGATACAGGTGCCCACTTGAGGAAGAGAAACAATCAGAAAGGAATTTTGCTTGCTTTTGGCGTTTTTTTTCAGTCCAGTTTATGAGTTACTTGGTGTGCCCAGGAGGAACTGCCTGGGTTCTGGGAAAGAAAGAACATCTATTGCAATAAGCTTCTGTTCAGGCATGATGTATTTCAGTCTTTTGTTTTCCCTGTGCTCAATTTTGCCTACAGAGATGGGAGGTGAAACCTGATCCCAAAAGAGAACTATTTTGAGCCAATGAGTATTTTTAGATTATCCTTCAATGGGACAGCTCAATATTTGATAAAAGGGAAAACCTTCAAATTGAGGAAACAAACAGCCCTCCCCAATATCCCTCTCCCCTGATGCTTTCACTTGCTTATTTTTTGAAGGGAGGATGCTTTCCTCATCTTCCATTTTTATAAAAACAGCAAAGCTAATAGAGATTATTCTGTTGGCATAAGGCCTTTGCTGCAAGATCTGTGCTAGGAAATAGATACAAAATAGATTTTCTGTGCTCTCATGTGAAGGAAAAAGTGTTGTTTTCATTGTGTTGCCTGTTATCCTGGGTGCTCTGAGCACATCTGAAGCACAAGACAGCCCCTCCTTTTACAGTGCATGAAGAAGTGGAGGAGAATGGGGAGGGAGGGGGACTGGCCTGGCACAAAGCTCAGCTCGGTTAATGTCTGCACTCTCCCACCACAGAACACAGCATGCTGGAAATCACTTATGCATCTGCCATGAAATACCTGGAAGAAGGAAAGAACCTGAATCAGAACTGCCTTATCAGGCACCAACAGAGCCACAAATCACAAATGCAGGCATAAAAGAGCCAGTAAGGAAAATGAGACTGGGTTTGGGAAAGCTTGCAACCTCTCACAGAACTCAGACCCCATGACAAAAGTCACATCCTTGCTGAAAACTTCTGGAAATACAGTAAGTCAGCCAGTCAGACAGTGTCTGCTATCAGGGCAGAGCCAAAATAAAGGAAATTTTCCTGCCTGCTGTGGGCCACTTTAATATGGTGAGTGTAACAGGTAAGCTCTGTGTGTCCAGGGGCTCGCTTGCAGAGGGAGCTGGGAGGTGACCCAGTGGTGTCTCAGCAGAAATTTCTGCATGGTAAAAACTGTGTTCATGAAGATGTATCCTCTCCTCCTAGGGTGTGAAACTGAAATTGATTGCTGCCACACTGTGACATGTGCAATAACTTTCATACTCCTCTGTCTCTTCATCTGAGCATGCTAAATGCAAGGCTGACACGTGAAAAATGTCAGGCATTTGTTTCAGATTGGCTGTGGATTTCTCTGAGCTAATGGAAATAGCTTCCCGTGGGATTTCTACTCTGAGCACCATTACCAGAGCTGAAAGAATTTGGGTGAAGAAAGCAGTGTGGGAAAATGTGTGTTAGTCTTGGGTTAGATGCAGCCCTACCCCAGCTCACCTGGCATCTGTTCTGGGTTCATAGCCACATTCACAGGCAGCAAAGCTATTTTACCTAAAAGGGAGATCAATGCATTTTCTTACATTGAGAGCTTTGTGTATGCAAACAGCCCTGCCTCATCACCTCTGGAATTCATTTTCCTGTGTGTAGACCTCGGGGAGGATTGGGGCTTAGAGGGAGTGGGACTTGAGGCACGGCAGTCACTGCTGGGAGTTACTTTGCCTTTATTGAGGTGACTTTTTAATTCTCCTGCTTCATTGGTTAGAAGAGGAAAAAAAAATTGTGCAGAAAGGCTGGGGAGGCTGAAACATACAGTGGCAGTGCCCCTGTGCAATCATTTCTGCAAGTGTCCCAACTGGTCACAGAGTGTCGTGTCCTCTACTTGTGCCCAGTGACTTCAGCTCCATACCCCCAGCAGAAGGGAATATCTATTCCCTTAATAAAATAAAATAACTTTTAATTATTATATGTAATAATAAATAATACAATTTATTGATATAAATAAAATGAGGATTATGCCTTCCGTTGCCTTTTTGTCACCAATTTTTGGGCAAGGAAAGATGCAGTTCTGCAGACTTTTGTTTGGATGTTTGTCATTGTTACATCAGGTGTGGCATTGCTAATTCCACAGAGAGTACAGAGGTTTTCCTGGAACAGAGCAAAGCTCTGAGGGTGGATTCTGGACTGGTGAAGATGTAGGTTCTGGTCTTGATATCCTGGATAATTGTCTATGTCAAAGGTAAGAAGATGCATACTTTTTTTTTTTTTCTGAAAATAAGGTGTATGATTGATTTTATAAAGTCTCTTGGGTGGATTTCTGGCATTGTCTACATATTTATTGACACCCCTTTCCCATTTTTTTTTCCCAGCTGTACTGTCTGGGTCCTGCCTCCCATGCAAGGAGTTTTTTTCCTTTCTTCTACTACTCTCTGCACAAAGAAGGATTTCCTATGTTGTTCTCTCCTCTGAAATATCTTCTGGCTCATTTCATCCTCTGTGCTCTTCAGCTTGGTCTGAGAAAACTGAGAACACTCTCAGTGGGATGAGCTCAAGGTGGGGAATGCACAGGAAGCAGAAATGAAGTTAGTGTCAAACTCACTCTTGTATAAACAGAAACCAAAATAAGTTGTGATGTTTTGCCCAATTCTGATAATTTGAAAGCTTATTTTGTCTACAGCCTTTTAACACTGCTGTGTCCCTCTCCCCTTTTCCAAGTATCGATGTAAATTTGCCTTTTGTGGAAGGATTTCTCTCTCAGGCCTTAAAATTTGGTACCAAATGACAAAGGGACGATGGTTACACCTGTACCTGTTTCAGTGGTGACTAAAGCTCCTCTGATGAGCACTGCTGCTCTCTGCCACGTTTTTCATACTTGGACATGTGTGTAATGTGTTTGAGTGTCAAAGCAGACACACAGACCAAGTGAAAATGTATCTCCTTGCCACTTTTCAAGGGACCTGATTGCTTATCAGTTCTGAAGGGCTGCCATGGCTGCTGCTGTGGGAGCCTTTCAACCACAGGCAGCCTGGTTTGGGATTCTCGTTGAAATAAATGTTGTCAGTCACATCTGACAAAACCAGCTGCTTCAAGGGCACCCAGAGCAGGCAGTATAGATGTCTTGCTAGGTGAGGGAAGGGGGTGTGGGGATGCTCAGGGAGAGCATTGTATGATGCAGTGTTTGGGGCTGCAGGTATTTTTAGCACCGTTCTCCAGCGGGCAGCACCCTGTCCAACCACACATCCACACGGAGCCTCTCCCGTAGCTTGGTGTAGCTATGTTTCCACCTCCTGGCAGCTACAAGCAATAGCTTTGGAGAGGCTAAGGAGAATTTTTTTGTTGTTTTCGCAAGGCACCAGAAGACGAAGTAGGAATTTTCAAGCGGCGGTTCTCTTGAGCTCAGGGGGATTTTTGCCTCCTTGGCTTTCAGTATTCTACGCTGTGCATAAGCATGGAAGCTGATTCCAAATATCCTGCTTTGCAGCAACTGTGAGTATGAGTCTTTGAGCTGAAGGGTCATAAAAACAAGGTGCTTGCAGCAGGTCTATAAATAATAAGACACAAGAGAGGCACTTTACATTGAGGGAGGGAGCATCAGTGTATATCCATGGTAACTGGAGACATGAACACCCCTAGTGGAATTCCAGCTCCCAATACCTGTGCATTCTGTCTGTTAGGAAAAACAATTGTTACAGAGGCACATACTGTTACAGAAGACACATAATCAAGACTAGGAATTCTGTGACATGAGTGGCCTTGATACATGCTAATTTTCTGTCACAAGGAAGTGTTTTAGGTGGCTCAAAGAATCAAAGGAATTGGCAAAAGCAGGTTTAATATTAGAGTGAAAGCGTGACAAAATGCACTGGCAAGGCTCGATCTACTGCTTACTAGATGGTTAAAGCACAGAGAAAAGTCATGCTAGAATGTAAAATCAATCAATCTAAAACTAAAATCAACTACAAATGATCTACACTGAGGCTGGGGAAGGAAAAAGGGTAAAGATGGGAAAAGATAAGGATAAAAAGGAAGAAGGAACCTCCCAATGTTCAGGGAGAACTGCCTTGCCAAACTTAGGCCTGGACTTGGCCAATAGCCTAGGCCTAAACTCAGGCTGTTATTTGGGCAAGAAAAATAAGTTTCCAAAGCTGTTTGTTAAAAACCAAAAGTTTGATAGACAGCACTAGTTAATGGGAACAGAGAGTGTTTCTGATAAGTTCAGAAGCTCAGCCCAGATGCAGTTCATCAAGGCCAAGGCCTAATGAGCATTTTTAAATTGTAGTGTGGCCTGAGGAGAGCAAGGGTGGTGTTCTGTGAGTAGCCAGAAAACACTAATTTTCCCAAATAAAAATCCCTTGCACAAGTCAGTATGACCTCTCCTTGTCCTTGACAAAGGTAGAGCCAGAGCTGGCTTTTCTTTCAGGACCTGCTCAGAAGTCTATAGTGCCTGTTTCTTGTCCCATGCCAGGGCAATCCCATCTTCCTGTTTCACAGGAAAGAATGGAAGATTTTTATCCATCTCAGAACTGCCCTGTGTAAACAAGCAAAAAACAACTTTGAGTTGATTGTGTAATACATGTTCCTATAAAGAAATATAGACTGTCAGTCCAAAGCTTCCAGATCAAAATGTTGTTTTCAGTGAAGGTTGGTTTTCAAGCTAACTGTCCAGGTATGCCCTCAGCCAAGATCCCTCACCCTCTGTGTTCCTTATTCCCTTGTTAACTGCATTAAAACTACTTTAGAGAAGTTCTGCAGCACGTGTACATATCCCTGATGGAGCAGAGGTGCTGGACTCACTGCATCTGGACTTTGAGTGAGGTTTTTTTCTTCTTTGTTCAGTTGCAGGTACTCCCCATGTAAAATACCACCAGCTGTCCACAGGTCATCTTCTTTTACATGAGGAATTACCTTATTTGAGGAAGATCATCCTCCTCAAAGAGTTTTGTTGGAAGCCTGTGTAGTTCAAAGTTGTCTCTAGTTTGTCCCTTTGGATGCATTTTAAAAATCATTTTGCCGGAGACTCCATCATTACAAAAGCCATAAACTATCTCTGACAACAAACCTTGTGGAAGCAATGTGGAAAACTTGGATTTCTAGTGATGGAGACTCTGCCAACAAGCCATTTAACTTTTCCTGCTGTGTCAGAGGGCAGTGAGTGCAGCAACTCCAAGTGTGTCCATAAAGTCATACCTCTATATCATGATTTTTAAAAATATTCATTCATGCAGCAATAGACATAGACATGGCCACAGCACAGACACTTAGCAAATGAAGACATGTTTTCTTTTGTGTTTTAAGTGAGCTCTTAGCTGTGCACAGACACAGCCACATGTCTGTAGCCTGTGTGTGTACATAGCCTATACAGGCCTGAGGGCAGGAGTGTCAAAAAGGCTGTGGTCTGTGGCATGAATGCATTCAGCAAAGTCCTTGTGGTGGGGAGCTAGAGGCTTCCTGAGTCTTTGTCTGACACTTGTAGTGTCAGTTGTGTGCTAGTTGACTTTTTTTATGCATATTTTTTTTCCTTTTTTTTCCTTTTTTTTTTTTTCCTTTTTATTTTTTAATCTCACTTCCCTTTCTCTCATTTGTGTCGTAGTGCTGCCCCTCAACTTTTCACGCAGCGCCTTTGGACATTGAATCAGGAGACAATGATGTGCATGTTCTCCCAGCCTGGAGAAGCTCTGTCTCCCCATCCTCCAGAGCTTCCCCTCTGGGCTCTACTTTAAGCCACTCTGGGAAGATGAGGAAATGAATAGATCTTTTATCAGCAGTGCCCACAGCCCCATGACAGCATTACCATTTCTGGGGGAAGACCTGAATTTGTACTGTGTTTTTCACCTGTGGACCACTGGTCTACAAAATATGGGGGGAAGTTTGCTTAGCAGAAACCTGAATAAGGACATGTGGTAGGACTCCTCCCAGCAGCTTCAGTCTCCTGCATCATCTTGCCTCAAACAGAGCTTAAAATCTTCCAGAAGTGCTGGTTACCAGAAAAGAAATGAGGTGAGAAATTTCACTGGAAACCACCAAGGAGACTTTTTCTAGACCAGTGGCACAGAGCTATGGGTGTGAACTGGCTCATGAGAAAGGGAGTCTATGACAGCAAAGAAACCTATGTGGTGAGGAAGGAAAAAGGACAAGCATCCCCTTTGGTGTGTTACACTGCACCCAAAGAGTGTAGGCAGTGATAAATGGCATCCTGACCTTGGTGTATGATTTTACTTGGCATTTGAGAGGTGGGATGTGTAGTTTTCTCCAATATAGATGTGAATTTCTATTTTAAGTAGGTTTTGTTATACAACCAATTTATTCCACTTGTAAAAGAACCCACAGAAAGGGAAATGAAAGAAAACTGTTCCTCCTTTGCCATGCACTAGCAGTATGTACTTCATATTTGTAAATGTTGATCTAGCTGTTCTATAAACACAGGGGACTATTTTTTTCATTCCTTTAATACATAAATAAGTAAAATACTTATCTTTTTCTATGTGATGACTCCAGTGAGGGTGGAGAGTGCAGCTCCTTGAGGCTGGAGAAGCTGTTCCCAGCTGATGGAGGTTCCTGGGGCTTCTTGCAAGACCTTGACAGCTGTCCATGGAATGGACAAGAGAAAATTATATTCCCTGAAGTGTGAAGCAGAAGGAGCAGTGAAGAGCTGAGGGAGAGAGGTCGGGTAAGTCCCTGCTTAGCACTGCCTAAACTGTGGTTAGGGACACTACTGGTAAGACTGACTGACAGATGAGGAAGGACTACCTGGGGTTTTATTTCTGTTCTTTTTAAAGCAGGAATTACTTGAGGTTTGTAGCTTCTCTATGTGCTGTTCGGGATGTTCCATCATGTTTGGCCGTGGAGTGGGAGGCCAGTACCTCTGACTGAAATATGGGGAGGAAACTTTCATGTGGGGAGCCTGAGATACATCCTGATGCCTACCAGAGTGTCTTAGGAGTCAAACATAACACTATAAACCATCTCCTCTCTGTTCAACTCCAAATAACTTGTATGGAAGAGTTTTCTCTGGTTATCCACAGCCCTGATAGCAGTAATTGCACTTGTGGGTAGCTAATTCCCAGTGTTTTTCCTGGGAAGTCAGCAGCAAAAAGCAGCAGGCCCACAAGGGGCAGGAGTTAAAGCAGTTAGGATCATGAATATATGTGTGGTAGGTAGATTTGTCTGCTGCAGTATTGGGATCAAGCAAGAAGCTCCTGAGGTTCATGACCTACAAGTGATAAGGGGATTCTGTAGGGCCAGGAGAAGTTGCTGAGCATGGCCCTGCTGGCCCAGTGCAATCAGCTACACTTAAGAAAGAAATACATTTTCTTGATCTCTGCAAATTGTGATATAATTGCCTCTGGATATTTTACCATGGAAGTGTCAGGTTTTACAGGCTTCATTATCAGCAGGGCTTTCCCCCATCTGTTTGCTGACATTGGTGAAAGCCACAGATGGTTTGTACCTGGGAAAGTCAAGGTGTTAGGTACAAGAACTGGGGTTTTTTTCCTGCACAAAATGAAAAATGTAAACAAAGTGTCTTCTCTCTTTCTGAAAGGAAGAGAATGAGCTACCAGGGGTGATGGTGTTCTCATTCATCCTTTGCTCCTACTGCCCCTTCCCAACACTGGATTTCTCTCTGAGGGGTCTGGCTGCAAGGCAGCTACAGATGTGAGGAATATGCCTTGGCTTGTGCAAAAACTTCATGGGACTAAGCTATTTTCCAGATGAGCTAGTGATAAAAAAAGGTAAAAATATCTGAGAAGAAGGGACATGCCCAACTGCTTTCTGGAATTACAGCTACTGTGTATGACAAGCTTTTTTCCCCTGGGGAAAAATCCACAGTTAGTAATGTTGGTATTACTCTAAATATTGTTATCCTGATGCATTCAATAGATAGCACAAATCTCTGCCTTGCTGTGTAGGAAATTTCAAACCTATTTACCTTTAGGTATATTTACCTAAACACTGTAATTTTGCAGTTGTTTTGCACAACTTGCTTGCAATTGTTTTGAGAGCTCATTCTATTAGGCTAATTCTCTCTTTCAGAAAGCCATCCACCCTCTATTTCCCATTTTGCAGAGAAAGCTTTGTAGTTTGGAACCGGATGAAACTAGCTCACAAACTGGATGGACTAAATTTCAAATCATCTCTGGCTTCAACTGATGCCAGCAACTGTGAGACAAACAGGGAGTCTGAGAAGAAAACGCACTACGGGGGTTCTGATCCATCAGTCCCTGACAGTGCTAACAAGTCTTGTGCTGTGCTAGTACAGGAATTCAGGAATCCATTTTCAGGAACAGGATATCTTTCAGAGAATAAAAATACCAGGAGGCTCTAAAGTCAAAGCAAAAGTCCATTACCCAGCAGCATTGTCAGGGGCCAGCCTCAGATGGTTAAGGAAGGTGGCTAAGAACAGTGAAAGAGCACAGCCTCTCCTCTCCTGCCACAGCTTTTCAGTTTCAGCTTTGGGAATATCTACCTGCTGCCCCTTTTGATGTGCTTTGTCTTCCACACAGGGCATTCAAAATCTTGCTATATTTTGTTGCTTCATTTTGAGTGGAGGGACTTGAGGAATTCCCAGCAAAGGACCATTGCCAGGGAGAAACGGGAGCAGAAGAGGCTGACCTGGGGACGTTGAAAATACAGCATAACCAGCATCTCTCACTTCAGAAAAGCTGCAGGCTTTTGAGTTGGCTGCTGTGTGGTCTTGGTGATGAGGTAGAAACATCAAATACTGCACAGAAGATGCTGCTGCTGCTCTGACTGCCGAGAATGTGGGTTTGGATTTTAAACAACGTAGCCTTAATTTGCAGAGCAGTTACCTTTTCCTTATAAGAGGAAGCAAGAGAGTTGATACACGTGTGCCACTGCTTCCTCTCCTTGCCATCCCTTCCAGCCCTTCCTTGCCCAAAGACACATGTCTTACTGAGAACAGACTTCTAAGGCAGGGTCTCTTGTACCCTTTAAAATGTGCTTTCATTTCAAAACTTCATATTTTGCTGAGTTAAACACGGGAATGGCTCTGTAACATACTGGCTATCCTTTAAATAGCTAAGGTGACAGCTGATGCACTGATGGATACCTGACCTTTTCCTCTTTCATGTTGTGTTAGCAAATGTTTAAATCATGTTGGATGTTGCATTCATTTGCCTGATTTTAAGTTGGTGCTTTGCATAGCTCAAGGCTTGTGGCTGGTGTGTGATGTGTAACAACATGCAGCTGAGGCTGTGACTTGTTTGTCATGTCACCAAGCAGTTTGTTTCTCTCAATTTAACTCTGCCACATCCTCTTCGGAGCAGTGTACCATCAGAGGGTTTTTTTTAACTCATCTCTTTCAGGGGAGGTCGAGGCTTTAGCTGTCTGTGGGAAAAATCTGCTGCATGCTACGCTCTCGGAAGCAACAATGAACAGAAACTGATGAAGCATACAGCTGAACACAGCTGGGACTACCTGGGATGGAATCTCCTCCGCTGAGATAGTTCCCACTTTGCAGTTGTATCTGGGCCCTTCGTGGGGACAGAGTTTTTTTCCAGGTACAGCCCTGCAGCTCCCTGGAGCGCAGGAGCCTGCTCGGGATCAGCCGTCAGGACTGGGATCCCCATGAGAGGGGCTGCGTGTGCTGAAGTCTCCCCGCCCACCCCAGAAGGAGAATCGGGCGCCAGAGCAGCTGGAAGTGCCTCTGCTCCGCTGGGGGTGAGGAGGGCTCCCCTTGAGCCTGATCACCGAGTGCATCCCCCGCAGCTCAGCGCTCCCGGGGATGAACCCGAGCGGCAGCGGGGCCGTGCCCCGGCTGGAGGAGTGACACGCGTACCGTGCCAGCCGCCGCCACGCAGGCTGAGTAAAAATTCCAATTTATTTTAATGCAGCTGTTGAGGCATTTGAATTCCATCAGAGGCAATAACGAGAGGCGAGCCACCAAGTGTTCCTTTGCTGCTTTTAAATGGGTTTGATTCATCTCGGCTTGGTTGTTCCTTTCTGGATTTTGAGAGTTCCTTCTCGCTCAGAGGCACAACTGTTCAAGGGTTGTGAATTTTAAAAACTGCAGATTAAATTCTGCCTTTCACACATGAATATTTAAACAGAGCCATATACTCTTTTCTTTCTGTAAGGTCCCATTTTTAATCATTAATGCCTATTCTTTTGAGCAAATAAACCAAATATATGAAATTTGTATGCATTTAAAAAAAAAAGATTCTTTTCTGGAACAAGTTCTAATATGACAATATTCTGTTATGAATATTTATGGACCCATCAAAATTGGTGAATACAGAATTTGCTGATAGAAATTGTGGAAGGTTTGTTGTTTTTTCTTTTACTTTCCTCTTGAAAGAGACTGAGAAATTCTTTGCAAATTGGGTCAAGTTCAGTACATAAGTCTGGTCAAAATGTATATTTTAAATTTTTTTGTTAAAAACAAATTCAGCTTTTAAAGTTTCAAACTTTTTGATTGAAAGCAACTTTTTGAGGCATAATGTATCCAAATTGCAAAGAAAAAAATTCCCAAAGCTTCTGACAGCACTGAATAAAATGAAACAAAACAAAATATTTCCTTTATGCCAAATTTTTCAGGTGAATGAAAATGAAATCTGAGATATTTTTAATGTAAGAGTTACATTGCTTGTTGCACATTAATAGCAGAATATTGATCTATGTGGTTGTATTGGCATTTTTACCAGGTGGTAATGAAAGCTTTTCATCCAGATGCAACACATTTCTTGGTTAGAGTTGTAAGCAAAACAATTTTTTGAGGAAAACAATTCTATTGAGGGTGGCGAGGTGCAGGCACAGGCTGTCCATAGAAGCTGTGGATGCCCCATCCCTGGAAGTGTCCAGGGTCAGGTTGGATGGAGCTCTGAGCAGCCTGCTCTGGTGGCAGTGCCCATGGCAGGGGGTTGGAACTGGAGGGTCCTTAAGGTCCCTTCCAACCCAAACCATTCTGTGATTCAGTGACTTGAACATGCACTTGTGTCACACTGTGCTAAGGAAAACACCATCTCTTGCATCTGGCTCGTGACTGTGGCAGTGTTTGTCCTTCCTGTGCCACACGTCTGGCAGCGTGGTGGCTTCTCTCCCGTGCACCAGGCATCCTCCTGTGGTTTGTTTCACATTTAAAGTGAAATCTTTAATGCTGCATAATCGAAGCCTGCTACTTTCATGGCAGTTGGTACCAGGTGAGGATTCAGGTCTCTGGGTGCAGAGTGAACCCTGGCTGCCTTTCCTTGTCCTCCCAACTTTGTCAAACAACCCACAAGGAAAGTCCAGTTACTGCATATGACATTTCTGAATCAGCCATTGCACAGGGATGCTTGCTTGTCTGCTGCATCTTGGGTTTTGACTTGGGAATTAAAACATCGTGTTGGTACTTCCCATGGGATGGGAGCACAATTTTCCAGCCATCTCTAGCTGTGGGTGCCTGATTCAGAAAGTGAGTTATTAGAAATGGCAGCGTTTATATGACATGGTTTGTTAAAAGGTGTACACAGTTGTAGAATAGCAGGAGTTACCAGTTGCCTCTTCAGTTCACCCTGCCTATGAAAGCAAGAAACAAATTAGTGAACTCTTTTGCTTTATTTGGTTCAAACCAAAGGGATCAAATGCATATGGTTTTGATCCCTTGCAATAGGAGGATTGCTCCAAAAGGGGAGTTACTCTTCAAGAAATTAAAAGCATGCAAAGGCTAGGATTAATTAGCCAAATAGTTGATGAAGTCTAGATCCTGAGTGGTCCCAGAGATCCAAGATTTAAAAAAATTGTTTGTAAATAGTACCTTGTTTTCTTGTTTGTTTTGTTTTTGTCTTTCTTTTCTTTCTTTTTTTTTTTTTTCTTTTATTTACAACCCTGTTTTTGCCTTATTTTCTTCAGTATATGACACTTGACATGGGGTCTTGTTTAGAACTCCTGCTTTCAAAGGAAACAGGGGTTTTATTACATGTTCTCTTTGAAGGGATTAGCACAACGATATGTGACTACATATCCTTTTCTTTGCCTTCATTTTCTGCAGTGCTGATTCCTTCTGCTAAAGATGGCTCAGAAATGGGCAGTTCTGGCTGTGCTCCTTTTCTTGCCAATCAATCTGGTTGGAGGTAAGAGAGAAAGATCCAAAACTACATGTAGCACTGCTTGGTACTTTGTATTTTCAACTTGCTGGGACACTAGGAAACTTCCTAGTACACCAGAGCAAGTTTTGCCTATTGTTTAGTGGGAATGGAAAGAGCAATGTCACCTCAGCTGGCAAAATAATCGAGTGCCTTGCTGAGTGGCACAGAATGATAAATCTGATAGGAATCCAAAACTGGTCATCTGAAGACACATCTGTTCAGCTGGCACAGTGGCAGGAGATCTATGATTTCTGGGATTAAAGGGATCCACATATGTCTCCTACTGCTCCAAGGGATGTTGGTTTTAACTGTGCCATGGGTGTGTGTTCCTCAGCTCTCCTGGGTTTTACTGGCACTCGAAGCAAGGCACCTAATTCAGGAACACAATACATTTTTTTAAAAGTAGTTTCCTTTCCCTTAAGAGTGAATTTTTCCCTCCCCATCAATTTTTCAAATCCTGTATTAAAGTGACAGAAATTTGTTGCCTAAAAAAAAAAGGTGGAGGACTTGCAGCTTGTAAGGATCACTGTCCACAGCAAAAAGGCGCCATCTCCACTGCATTTCCAAACTTCAGGAGGGTGGATCTGGAAGTTGAATTCCAGTATGTGCCCCAAGGCTGCCAGTCCAGTCAGGAAGTGTATTTTTAAGGGTGATGAAGGCAAGAGTTTCTTCTGCCATTACAATGGCTGTAGCATCTTTTTAATGTCTTTTTTTCATCTTACACAGCTCACAGCTGGGTGAGTGTAGAGGCTGGCCGTGAGGCTGTGCTCAGTTGCCCCAACGTCTCCAAGGTGCCTTTGCTTCTGGTGACATGGAAGAGGAATTGCAGAAGTTGCTGCCTGTTGTCCTATAGAAGGGATCAGAATGAGACAAAGAGGCTGAACTGCAGTGAGAGGATCACGTGGAAATACTCACCTGCCAGTGACCCTGCGCTTCAAATTTACCCTGTGAACCTCGGGGATGAGGGAAATTACACCTGTGAAACTGCCAACAGTGAAGGGAATTTTCGTTTTTCCTCTTCTCTGACTGTGATAGGTAAGACTGTGCCACTAAAATAAAAATTAGATTAGGCTATTTGCAACATAGGCAGGAACAAAAGAATATTAGGAAGCATAATGAATACATCAAATCACCTTTTTCATATAGTCAGGTAAACTATGTCTAGGTTTCCATAAATTAAAAAAAAACAAACAAGCCACAGGAAGACTTTGTGTTTTAGCTATATTAGTTAAATAGTCTCAATATAACTAAAAATTGTAAGAAATTAATTTTGCAACTCTATAATTGCTCTTATATCTTTTAGTAGCTTGCTTTTTTTGTGTGGTTTTTTTTATTAGTTTGTTTTGGATTTGGGTTGTTTTGGGTTTTTTTTGATTGTTCCTTGCAGAATCTTGACTTTCTGACAAAGACACAGGTGTTGTGTGAGCCTTTCCCCATTTTGCCAAATGCAGAATTTGAGTTGGACTTCAAGCAGAACAGTTTTGCCCAATTCCTCCTTTATTTCCCTGCTATCAGATTTTTGATTCTACATAATCAAACTCCCAAATATTGTACCTGAAGCTTCAGCAATCTTCCTTTTCATCAAGTCAAGTTGTTAATCTTTATTTAATCCACCCCTCTCTGTCATCCCCTCTCCTGTTAATATGCCATTACCTTTTGGGAAACAGGAGGAAGCAGTACTTTAGATGCAGCTAGCTAGTTTCTTGGACTTTTTGATGTGTTGTTTATCCTTAAAGATGTGCTAATATTTCAAATTATTTTAAAATCTCACATATTGGTCATACATCTTAAGAATTTTACCTGTTTGTCCGTTTCTCAGTTGGTGATTTTATACTAGAAAAGAAATAGAAATAGAAAATATGATTCGAAATAATGGTTGTGGCTTTTAAAAATTTCTTCTGCAGTCCCTCCTACGGTGACTCTGACCCATGACAAGAGCAGGGTGGCTGTCTGCCAGGCATCTGCAGGAAAGCCACCTGCTGGCATCTCCTGGATCCCTGCAAGCAATCACAGCTCTGAGGAAGAATTCCATCACCCCGATGGGACAGTGACCAGAGTGAGCTACTTTGGCTGGGTCAAGAGCTCATTTCCCTCTGTCACCTGCCTGATCACTCACCCAGCCATGAACCAGACTCTAGTCATGGACCTGAGATGTAAATATTGTTATTTTGTGGTTGCTTTTCACCAGGCCTTCTCAGTTTCTCTGCTGTTCTGTGCAGCTGTTCCCGCTAAATGCCAAGGCCCTGGAACTAGGTTAGCATGGTTATAAGGTGAAATCCTAGTGCATGTTGATGGATAAATTAATAATTTTGAAACCAAATGCTTCATGGCACTGTATGGAGAAGCTTTCAGTGTGTTTTTCTTTCAACTCTTGTTCTATTTTAAATTTCCTTATTCTGCTTTTGGTGGGCTCACCTTGGATGGCCTCCAGGTGCCCGCCAAGCTGCTCTATTGCTCCCCCCTCTTCAACAAGATGTGGAGAAAAACACAGTGGGCAGCTGATGGGTCAAGGTGAAGACAGGCAGAGATCATTCACCAGTTACTGTCACAGGCAAAAGAGACTTGAGAGAAAGTAATTTCTTGCCACTCAGATCCGAGTAGGATGGCGAGAAACAGGAATGAATCAAAAAGCATCTTCCCCACGACATTTTGTCCAGCTTTTCCACATTAGTGATTGTCTGGAGAAAATGTCCTTGGACAATGTCTGTCTGTGACTTGCAAGTGTTCCAAAGGTAGTAAAGGCTAAAGTTCAGCTTCTCTGGCTGTGATGGAAGTCTATTGCAGTAGGATTTGTAAGAACAACTAAATAAGTGCTCATATCCCCAAAATATCTCAGTAGAGGCATGAAGAACAGAAGTCAGTGTAGACCAGTCATTAATGGCAGCATTTTGCAAGGATGACTTCTCAGTTCTGTTTTTCAGGGCTAATAGTACTTGAAGAAAAGGAGAGTGTAAAGGCAGATGAGTTGCAAATGAAAATGTGTTTGTACACACCAATGACAGGGGGTGTGAGACAGCTTCTTCTTGCTGGTTGGCATCCAGACATCTCATCTGTCTCTCTCTTTGTTTGTAAGCAGAGGATTAGCTGTTTCCCCCAGTTAAGGTAATAGTTACGTCACAAATTCATGGATACTGACATCTAGCTCTGTAACTTGCTCTCTTTTCTCATTGCTCAGACACTTCCCACAGGCTTCTCTACATCCTGATAGGAGCGGTTGCAGGTGTCGGTGCTGTCACTGGGGTGACTTTACTCTTGATTTTCAAGTGCAGAGGTGAGTCCTTTGATGAACCTGAAATATATTACAATCCCACTGCTGACTATGTGCAGGTACAAGGACTTGCCCTTTATTGCTGGGACTGAGGTGGGAGGCAAGGGTTGAGGAAAATGTTCATACACACACTCTCCTTTTGGAGAAGTCATGATAAAATAAGGGGTGGCAATTTAAAATAGGTCGGGAATTTTGAAAGAGCCATAGGTATTGTGGTATTAATGCATTACAGACATGTCAGAGATCACAGAATCACAGAATGACCAGGTTGGAAGAGACCTCCAAGACCATTGAGTCCAACCCAAGCCCTAACACCTCAACTAGACCACGGCACCGAGTGCCACATCCAGTCTTTTTTTAAACACATCCAGATCCATTCAGGATGAAAAGGGTTCTTTCTGAGAATAGAGCGGGCATTGAGATTTAGAATTATTTTGTTTCTTCTGCATTTACTGGCACAAAATTCTGTACTCAAGAATGACATAAACCAATGACTAAACACAAATGATCTCTGTTTCCATGAGCAGTGGTAAATTTTCCCTTAAGCAAGTGAGAATAGGCCAAATGTACATGCTTTGATATCTTTCAGGTAATTGTGCATTGGGCATATTAGATAGCTGATTTGTTTCATTCCTCATACTAAATGCAAAACATGGCAAAACACAGCTACTAAGGAGAAAATGAACTCTGCCTCAGGAGAAACCAGGGCACCCAGCATGACCAAAAGTTTCAGTGAAGGGGAAAATAAAACAAGAGTGAGTTAAAGAGCAGGATGTAAAAAATTAAGGACATAACATACGAGGGTACCTGTACTTTGAAGAAAGTATTTCAGGAGCTGGGGGCAGCTAGAGGAGAACCCCAGATATGACAGCTGTGTACCCTGCACCACCAAACCATTCTAACTTCCTGACATCCTCCTTTCAGCTTGCTGGTTACCTAAACGGGCACACGGCCCAGCAGAACGTGCTACGGTGAGTGGGCTTTGTGCGCGTGTGTGTGCTCTGCAGGTTTGGGTGTACTCGTCACTAAAACTTGTGATTTCTTTGCAATGTGCCTACTCTGACAAGCCTCCCATTTACCTCTGTGAGCTCCTGGAGGGGGGAATGAGGAACACATCATCTGTGAGAATGTCTGTTGTTTGGGTGGCCCTGTCTTCGTGCATAATCAGAGTATTTGAGCAACTGTTTAAGGGGTGGATAGAGAGTGGTGTAGTGCATTTCCTGTCCAGAAGTTACTTTTACAATGCTGAATTTTAACTCTCTCAAAACTCAATATTTTCATATTTCTGCTTCACAGACTAATCTTTACTCAGATGTTTTATTTAAGAATATGTATTCTTAATAGAAGCCTGCCTGATTAAAGATTGGATGGAACCAGACATGCCTTTTACAATGAGGGAAAAAGGTCCGCTTTGTTTCGCTGTATTGGAGATAAACACAGCTATGAAAATTCTATTTTTTATGTGGCAGTTCATATACTTGGAAGCCAGGAAGCAGCAGTGATAAATCTGCCACAACAACTTCTACTTGCTCTCTAATTCCAGTGTGTTGTGATACATATTTAACAAAATGAAAATATGCTGCTTTTCCTCAGGGCTTCTGCCTCACCTTGTGCACATGGAAAGACCAATTATTTCCTATTTTGGTTTCTGCTCGTGATTTAATTAATGGTCGTGTGCCTTGTTTGTTGCAAACAAGTCGGAGTGCTCTGAAGTTGGAATGATTAATTTCCTGATGTGCTCTTGTGTGGCATTCAGGACAATTTCATTGATGAGAGGGGGAGTTGCAGAGATCAAAGGCTTCCAGTGATTTTAGGTGCCTAAATTGGATTGTTTGTTGTCTGTCTGTTTTGTTTTTGTTTTGTTTTGGTGTTTTGTTTTCAGTGAAGCTAGCATTGTTCATTTTTGTCTATTTTGCTGTAGATACCAACATTTTAATATTTGTTTTTGATCATATTAAGAAAAAAATTTCAAATGCTGTCCTGTTGAGGCTTTGTGAAGGCTGTTCTTGCATCTGTCTGCCAGTTCATATTTAACCCTCTGTGCTCTACCCTTTTGCTCAGAGAGCTCAGAGAAATCACATTTCTTTTGCAGCAGTAATGTTACCTACCAAGTTTCTCCTGCTCTTGCTTTTTGTTTGGGATCTATGGGAATGAGAGTCCCACAAAATTCTGCACTGTAATACAGTGGCACATGTTTTTCTTCCTGTTGCAGACTAAAACCTGCAAGCTCCTACCTTCATGTGCGAGAAGAGAAGCAGTCAAGCCTCCTGACTTTCCAGAGAACATCTATGGGAATTGGAAGCCAAGCTCTGTTTATGTGTGCTTATAACAGCGTAGGCACAAGTAGCCAGCTCAGCCACTAATGATACCCAGCTACTCAAACTCCTGTTTCAACTCTTAAGCCTCAGACCTTACCCACAAAAGCCTTTCTCTTTCCTGACCTGACGGTGGTGGGGCAGAAAGGCCTGCTTTAGTAAGTTTTTTTCTCTTTCTCTAAACATCAGTACAGCTCTAGAAGAAGTTGGAACTTTTAAAGATTGCATTAGGGAAATACCTTAATTTTGTTTGAAAGTGGACTCTGATGTATGTGCTGCCTTTCCTCAAAACAATAATGGGCGAATTTCTGTGCCAGAGTAAAAGACTGCTGGTGAAAATATAGCACTTTTCTTTCTATTTTGGCAACTGGATTCTCTTTGAAGTTCTGTGCTGGAAACCAGAAAGTGACACGAGGTACCTCAAAACACAGAAAGTCAAAGCAACACACCCAGAGTTTTACATTTTTTTGATTGTTTTGTTTTGTTTTCTGGATAGATGGTTGTACATGACAGACAATGATCTAATATTTGACATATTAGTTTATTTTTTTTTTTAATTTTTAACGTATTTCTTTTTCAATTAATCTTTCTGTTTGCAATGATAATTGACGGAAAATAAAACAAATTTGGTATTATACTGAATATGGAGATGAGAAACAGCAATGAACAATTTTTGGATACTCTTTAAAGTAAATGTGCAAACGTGCAAATATCTACCAGAAGGATTTTTGTGGTTATTTGGGTAAACATTTTTTGACCAGTTTCTGAGAAGCTGAGGTCACAGCATGGTTTTACTGAGAATGAAGTGTTAAGTTGTATAAAGTGCAGCTGGTGTGCTTGTTTAAAACAAAGGGAAAAAAGACAACCCTGACCCCACCTTTTATTTCTTCTCATCTTCATGTCCCCAAGCTAAAAACACCTCCACAGACTGGTTGTTAATTTCAGTTTTCATTGGTCAGGTCTTTCAGAGTTTCCAAACTCTAATGCAGCAGTACCTACACTGAAATGTGTGTTTTGAAGAGCCTTTTCCTGCTTGTTTCTGCAGGGTCATCCCTGTTCCATGAGTGTTCTAAGGCATGAGCATCTCCCAGTGCCTTTTAATTGCACTTTATCACTTCTAAATAGGCATGGATGTCTGCTGACATCACTCCAGCCTTTCATTTTAGTCAGAAAGGCATGAAGGAAAAGGGCCTACAGAGGCCAGGCTGGTTTCCAGGCTTGGTGGACCAGCAAAGCCTTTCCTGTGGTGTTGAATGTCAGTGATGGGTCACTCTCAGCGCTGTGTGCAGCATCATCATGTCTTCTGTGGGGAGGGAGAAGCACTTTTCACATGTAAAACCTCTGGGAGAAACAAGTGAGAGCTTGAAAGTAGTGCAAATAAGTTTGAAATGATGCTAGGTAGGAAAAGTGTTCTGTAGCTCTGGTGAAATCTGCAGCAGTGCCTTAGTCCAGTGTGCTGTCGAGGGGTCACTTGGGACTTGAAGCTTCTGAAATAGAGGGAAGACCTCTTGCTGCTGAAGGAACTGCCCAGTCAGGTTTAAACCTGGGCTCCTGGGCTGGTGTTTCTCAGTGTGGTAAGAGAGCATGGATTGTTTTTATGGACAGCTGCAGCAAACTGTGCCTTTTTCAGAAGCTGGATCATTGCAGCCAGACCAAAGGCTGTTAAAATTAAGAGAGTCAGGTTGTGGAGCAGTCTGCTTCTGGGAATCACAGTGCATGTGTGCTGTGATTATTAGGGTGTAATGTAAGACCTTTTCTTAATTCCTTTGCATGTAGTGAAATGTTGAAGAGTGAGACCTAATGGAGACAGAAAATATAGAACCCAGGCAGGGAGATGATGGTGTGTGAGGGGAAAGCTCTCTGAAGCTATCTGTGATAATTTGTCCTGGCTGAAAACTGTGGTTCTTATGCTCAAAACTTTATTTTCACCTTCAATTCGGTGGAATTGGCCCAGTCACCAGTAAGGTGTCAGCACTTCCATTAATATAGAAATTCTGAGCAGACTTAGTGCTGAAATGAGGTGCTCTGGCAATGACATGGGCTATCCTGAAATAAAATTGGACCTTATGTTTTTTAGGCTTGTTGTATATGATTAATAAAAGTTATCCAGCCAAAGAGAATAATGTGGCTATGGGGGTGGTTGTTAAAAAGGCAGGGCCATCAATAAAGCTTCTATAGATACTTTCACTGCTGGCTGTGGCTGGTGAAGGGCAGGGTTTTGTCTCATGTGGAGCTCCTGGTGTGGGCTTTGGTGGCTTCCTCTCTGCCTGCCATGACCAGGACCGTGAGTGCCCTGCTGATGAGCTGATCTGTTGTGATTTTGAGAACGAGAAACAAATCACTTAAATATTTTCTGTCATGCTGCTTTTGTATGGGATAGGCAGCTTGGTGTAACCCGAAGAACAGCTCAAATTGTGTGTTTGGTGTCTTATAGCAAATTGGTCTCAAAAATAAGCAACTTGTAATGTTTTTATGAGTATATTTACCATGATATCCCCCCCCTTTAATTATAAGTACACTTTGGTGACCCTGTACTCTTTTTATTTGCACTGAAAGAAAATTTCATCAAGGCAGGTATTTTAGACTGCTAAAATGTGTAGGAAAATGCTGACTCTTTGTTGAATAATCATTGTGGGAGAGCTACAAAAAAGTGATGGGAATTGGAGTGAACTATTTGCACATTGTCACAAGAAAAAAATTTTTTAAAAAGCCTGGGAGCGTGACACTGCTGTTTCAGATTGACTATTTAGTCAAATGCACAGTTGACTGAATGTCACTTGAGCTTTTTAGCACCAGATGTGATTATAGATGAAAATGCTCCTGTTTATTGTGTGGATTTTCACTCACATTGTTCATAGGACACTCTTTGTAATAATGATGATGTCTGCTTTCTGATTAATCTATGAACAATTTGTCTTCTGGAAACAGCAGGTGTTGCGATGCCTCTTTCTCTTCACTGAATATGGAAAAAAAAAATGGTGACAAAGTGTTATGTTTAGAGCCTCATAAATTGGAAAGTGGCTTCAGGTTATGAACAATATTTATTTAAAACTACAGTTTCAACACCAGGATTGAAATGAAGGTGGTAAACAATTTTCCTACAGTCTTTGGAAATGGAGCAGATGTCCAAAGGATATTTGTCAATTCAGTGAAGAGCTTGGTTTTCCTAAGTTTGAAGTTGCAGCTATAAGTTTTGTCTAACCTTCCTGGCATCAATTTGTCACAGCTTTTCTTCTCTGATGAGAAAATAATGCTTTCCGTGGTTCTCCTCCAGTAACTGCAACCCCTGTGATGTCTATGACCTGGTCTTTCTGACTTTGTGAAGTCTTTGCTGTTAATGATAACTTGTCAGCTCCTTGATTTTGTGTCCACAATCTGTATACACTTGTCATGTGCTGGAGGCAGTGAAGAGCTCAGGAATCAACCAAGAGGGACTTATTCTACATTTCTTATCACTTCTCTGTCCTGCCATAGTTTGTACTTGTGCTCTTAATGGTGCTTTTTAAAGCAAGTACCCACTTTTCTCTTTTTCCTCCCCCAACTTTTAATGCACTAGCTTCCTCAGTTTATTGATTTTTATGTTCTCTAAGAATGTTATTATCTAGTTTTATTTTTTCCCACTTTTTGGCATCAAATACAATTTTATTCTCCATTCTTTTGTTGCCTTTTGTATGTCTGTAACAAGAGGTTTCAAATAGTGACTTGTTTTGGGACTTTTTAGTACTTTTCACTGAACTCTTCCATAGAGACATACTTACTCCAGATCTCCTTCACTTTTTTTTTTTCCCCCAATGCATAATAGGAAATTAATCACTCTTGATGAGAAACATCTTCTGTTCTTAGACTTCTGTGAATCTAAGCTCATTTACCATATCCAAATGCATAATATGCAGTATTTTATTTGTTCTTGGCTGACATCTGTCTTACAGAATCATAGAATTGTTCAGGTTGGAAATGACTTCTTGAAAAGGTCATCAAGTTCAACCATTAACCCAGCAGCATTGTGGTCACAACTAAACTCTGTTCCTCTGTTTCAAAAACATTTACGTGTTTTTGAACACATCCAGGGATGGTGATTTCACCACTTCCCTGGGCAGCCTGTTACAATGCCTGACCAGCTTCTCAGTGAGGAAACTTTTCCGAATATTTAATATACTCTGCAGCACCTGTGAGGAAGAGCAGTGAGAAAAATGTGAAGGAACAGCCCTGCAGACCCCAAGGTCAGTGGAGAAGGAGGGCCAGGAGGTGCCCCAGGTGCTGAAGCTAAGATTCCCCTGCAGCCTGTGGTGAGATCATGGAGAGGCAGCTGTGCTCCAGCAGCCCATGGGGGTCCATGGAGGAGCAGATTTCCACCTGCAGCTCCTGAGGATCTCGTCCTGGAGTGCACTTCTGGCAGGAGCTGTGACCTGGAGAGGGATCCGTGCAGCAGCAGCTTTTCTGGCAGAAACCACACTGGAGCAGTCTGTTCCTGAAGGACTGCAGCCCATGGAAAGGGCTCATGCTGGAGCAGTTCATGCAGAACTGCAGTCTGTGGAGAGGACTCACATTGGAGAAGTTTGAGAAGGACTCTATCCCATGGTAAGGAACTTGCTGGAGCAGAGGAACTGTGTGAAGGCGTGGCAGAGGTGAAGAGATACGAACTGACCCCCAAACCCCATTCCCCACCCCGCTGCACTGCTGGGGCTGGGGGGTATCAGGTAAATCTGTGAAGAAGAGGGAGTGAGAGCAAAGGTGGTTTCAATTTTGGTTTTTATTTCTTGTTATCCTTCTCTGTTATTAATTGCTAATAAAAGAAATTAACTTCCCCAAGTCAAGCCTGCTTTGTCCATGACACTAACCAGTGATCTCCCTGTTCTAATCTTGACCCACGAACTTTTCCATCATATTTTCTCCCCCTGTTGTGCTGAGGAGGGGGAGTGAGAGAGTGTCTGGCTGGGCACTGTCAGGTGGCAGCCAGCCAAGGTCAATGCACCAGACAAGGCTTAGTCACCAGCAGAACTGGAATAGGAAAAAGGATGCTGTAAACATTGGGTTCTACATTATTAAGGCATTTTTATGCCGATGGTCCATCTCTCGGTCTTCTGACTTTAATCTCATCACTGTGTACTGAGCTCTGAAAATTTGATTTCCACTCATTCTATTCTCTCAGCTGTCAATAAGTACTGCTGAGCAAACAAGGCTAAGTGCTTTTGGGATTGATTTTTGTCTCACTTCTGCCACAGTCCAACCGCGTTTATATTGTCATATCATAATGTTCGTATCTAGCTGTGCTTACATTTTAGATTTCCATGTGTACGTCCGAAAAAGAAACCATGGACAACCTCCCCGAAATCATGTCTGTGTTAGATTTACGATCTCTGAAGAGTGCAACCCCCTCTCCGTGTAAAACATGCGGCCACATGCGGCAGAACAACGTGTTTAGTGCATGAATGCCTTGTAACCCACTCTATCTCGTGTGAGAGGAGTGTTGTGTGGAATAAACAGACGAGCGAGCCAGCTACTGAAAAGCTCTGGTCTGGCTGCTCATCTTTTTGTGCAGCTCGCTTGAAATATTCAAATCAGGAAGACTGGAATCCCACACCATCAGTCAGTGTATTGTTAGGGCTGCCTCCTTAATCAGGCAAGTTAGTGCCTGCAAAGCCCTGGTACCTTCAGGAGCACTGCCTGCCTCCAGGTCGGAATACCCACCAGCTACACCCAGTATCACATCTTTCATCATTGTCATTCTGGTGTAATCAACAGTGGCTGCCAATTTCATGCTGCTATAGATAGCAAAAATAAAAATGGATACCCGTATGCAAACATCTTGATTCATAGGTACATTGCTCCGTGTGTGCGTGTGTGAAGCTTTGAATATACACAGGAAAAGTTACAGGTTTTTTCCTTGAGAAATTAATTTCTTAATCATTTCCCATCAACAGAACATCTCATTGTATATAAATGTTGTGAAAGACCTTATAAGACAGATAGACACATGAGGGATAAAATGAAAAGTTGCTGTGGAAACCATAACCTGAAAAAAAAAAAAATCTTTCTTCTGTGCACTCAAAATCCCAGTCTTTGTTTTCTATTAGAATATTGTTTGCATATAATTTCCCTCTTTTAGAAAGAATCTGAATTTCTGATACACAAATGGAAATCCTATCTTGACAGTGACTGTAAAGTGCATCTCAGAGTAATGGAAATTTTTTTTTCCTCTCCTTTGAGTATTTTAAGCCTTTCTCTTGTCCTGGTATCAGTCTGGTGTAAGGCAGAAAAAAAATGTAATACCTGTTGGTCAGTTCTGCCCATATCTGACCAGCTGCAGCAGTTTTCAGCTGATGATATTAATGCCTTAATTGGAGCTGATTTTGGTGTAGGAGACAGCTTGGGGTAGGGTACAGAGGAGCGAATAAGAGACAGAGAGAAGATGCTAAGGCACAGAGGAAATGTTTGGCTAAACACAAAACATTCTACAGCTCTCAGCTTGCAGCCGTCATCAACCCTCTACAGCACATTCTTAGAAAAACACACTTCAAGTAGGGCCTGTCAAATGAGCAAAAAAGAGATTTGAGCTCTGGTGTGGAGAGGCTGGATCACACCAGAGCCGGTGGCCACGTTCTGTCCTTGGGACTCTCCTGTAGCTGTTGTTTTCCGCAGTCATCTGTTGGCAGATGCACTCACGCAGTGTTAGCCCGGGTCAGGAATGTGCTTTGGAAAAGAAACTCCCAGTGGTCCCGTGCTCGCTGTGCGGGGTTGGCATTGTCCAGCAGCCTTGGAGCACTCAGCAAACGCTGCAGCTTTTCTGCAGCACCCCAGGGGTTCACCTAACGCTCTGCAGCTGCTCACGGGTGTTCAGCTCACAGGATCAGAACAGAGCTAGCCCAAAATAAAATCCCCCAACCCGTGCTGTGCTCTGTCAAATCACTCCTGCTGAGCTACGCAGCTGATGAGATAAACTTAGCTTTTGTTAAACAAGCTCTTCCCGCAGCGTGATTTTTTTCTAATCTGCTTTGTATGCGAGAAATAACTTCAGCATCAGCTCCAAGAAGGCACTGAAAAATACCAATTTGCAGTGCTCATGTATTGAAGATCTTTCTTGATCACACAAAGGATGCACGTGGAAAAGATGGGGCCAACAACCGAGTGTGCTCCTGTGATTTTCTGTCTAGCAAAAAACATTGGAGACTGATTCTTAACCTGCTAAAACCGGATTGCTTGGCAAGAAAACACAGCAGCCATAGCTTCATGCAGGCATTACTGCTGGCTAAGCCTCACATTTTCTTCACAAATGCTGAAATATCATAAAGAATGATTTAAGATCAATCTGCACAATGATCTGCAAATGCATTAGTCCTACTTCCCTTATTCAGTAGTTACATATATATATAAATATATATATATACTTGAACTGGTATAGAATTTCTACTGTTACTGCACAACAGCTTGCATTTGAAAAGTCATTGGGCTGAAGTGCAAATGGAGAATTAGCATATCTGTAAAAAAAAGAGGGGGTGTGTGTGACAGCCAAATTTTTGGAATACATTTACTAGATGCCATGTCAGGGGCAGTTCCATATCTGGAGTTCACCCTCAGCAAACATTTTAAATGCAGACACTGCCTGATGGGCAGGAAATTCTTCTGCCCTTCCAATCTTTGTGCCATCAATGGAGAGCTCAGCCTGGTAGAGTCTGATGGAATTGGGTCTGAATCAGTACCTGAATGCCTCTGTGGTGTCTTATGCCCTGCCCATGGCAGGGGAGCTGGAACCAGATGAACTTTGGGGTCCCTTTCCAACCCAAACCATTCTATGATTCTATGATTTGAATGAGGAGCTGGCTGTGAAAAAAGCCCAGACATTGTGAAAAGCATCTCTTTTTCAGCAACAGAGAGGAACGTTCTGGAAATGGCTTGAGACTGTGTAATATTTTACAGGATGGTCCCGAATGGCCAGAAGAGAAAAGACCACAAAAACCCACAATTATCTGACCCTTTGAAAACCTTGCCCAGCTTCTTACAGTCACGGGTTTAGGACTTTGTGAGATGGAGGTTGTGTTTGAATCAGCTCTTAGCAGCCACTGATAAACCTGCCCTCCATAATTATTTCAATGTCTTCTAACCTCTTTCATGTTCTTAATCTTTAAGATGCAGCAATGAGTTCCACAAATTTAATTATGTTCTGTGAAAAAATATTTATGCTGGAGGTTGAAACCCACTTCTTGGTAGTTAAATGCTGAAAAGAGGAGGCATTACTGGGGTGAAGCTGAAGAACACGATCAACAAGTAGCAAAAGAAGCAGTAGTGGCAATGAAGAGGAGAAAAGCACCTCACTCCAAGAGAGAGGAAAGAGTCAGAAGCAAGGGTAGTAGGGAGAGGACCTCAAAGATTCCCACCTGCCCCCAAAAGAGCACAACCAGGAGTGCAAACAACCATGGCTAAGGAAAAATTGGTCAGGTTTTCACTGGTGAGTGGGAGACTCATGAATCCCACCCCTGAGGAAGGACTAGGACAGGGTGTTGAGGTTGAAAAAGATTCTGAAGGTCATAGGAAGGATTAACAGCAGATTTTCCCTGTTGAAAAACTGTCAATGCCCAAAGGGAATATAAAAATAACTGTGTGAAAGTGATATTCAAGAAAGACTTGGTTTAGGTGAAATTTGGTAAAATACTTTGAAAGGAAAGACAGAAAAGTTCTTCAGATAATTGCAGTCAGTGCAAGGAGTGTGGTTGGAGGGAAAAGCCACACAAAGGAGATTCATCTGAGGGTGGATAATGCTGAAGATGTAGTTTCCTGGGATCACACTTAAGAAGACTTGTGAAAAGAAATCTAAATAAAGAAATGAATAAAATTGTTTGGAAAAGTAGTGAAGTCCTTACAGATATTTTTATAATACAAGGAGAAGGAGAAATGGAGTAAAACTGCTGCCAACTGTAGTTAAGTTGGCAATATCAGTATAAAAGTATTTACTTTTATATGCCTAGAAAGCACAGTCAGGAGACAACAGATATGGTGTTCACACCAAGCAAGTGTTTATTGCAGGTGTTGTTAGAGCAGGAAACTGAATATCATCATCAACTACATCAATTACATTGAGGTGGAAGAGCAGCAGTGATTATTACATGACAGGAGCAATCATGTTGGAAATGGGCTGTACAGAAGTGATAGAATAATGATTTTAAAGATATTGGAGGAGTAGAACCATATTTTAAATATGTTAGGAAAAACACTGGTAATGTGGATAACGTAGATTAGTTTCCATCAGAATTATTCTAGGAAAAGATGTCAAAGGAAGCCCTCCTGGGACAGACTGGGGAGTTGAATTTGGATGCAAATAAAGAATTACAGAATGCTTTTAGAGAGTGAAATACTCCAGAGATTCGTGTCACAGGAAATGTTCTTAGTCATCCAGACTGAAAACCATTAGTAATCATACGCCACAGGAGTGACAACAGAAGATCTATTTAACTCCACAGTCAATGAACTAGGGGCTGACAAGACTTAAAATTTTGTTTCTGAGTCTAACATTAACAACTTAGAGGAGACAGCTGTAGAAAAAACCCTTGAGTGAGCAGGTAAGGTTGACTTAGCTGATGTGACCTGGAGCACGGCTATGTGGTCTTAGTTTAAAAAGGGAAAATCATGCACAATTAGGGGGAACTAAAGGGTGAAGAATGGACCAAAAAGCTCAAGATTCATTTTAAATGAAGCCGAGAATTTCTTTATGTCAAAGATGTAGAGATGTTGGGGACTTCTCTTCCAAACCAAAGGAAACATCAGCCCAGCCAGCTCTGGAAATAAGAGTAAATTCTTTTGAAATGGAAATTAGGAACACGGGGAAACCCTGCACGGATGGGGAGATATGATTGCCTTGCAAAATGGCCTGTCCTAAGGATAAAGAGGCTCAGGGAATTTCCAACAGCTGTGCAATTGCACAGCTGGTCTTGCAAAATTTAATTGCTAAGCAGAGGGCTTCCTAGGTTTTGGGCAAGAAAAGCAGCAGAGGAGCAGCTCTGGGCCCCAAAGCTCTCATTGCAACCCCGTTCTTTGGGAGAGCCAGAGGATCTTGTGGTGTTGCTGTTTGAAATCATGCACAGCCAGTGCTCTTTAAGGTAGGAAAAGGGTGTGTGGGGTAAGAACTGCTACAGAGAAACATTTGGAGTTTTTTCTGTAATGAGAGGAGCATTTTGGCCCAAATTTGCTTCTGGTACCTGGCAAGGTGGGCTGGGCCAGGGTTTTCTGATTTAGCCCAGACGGTCTTGTGATACGAGGCACCTGTGTGAGGCAGAAGAGGGTCAGTCTGAGCAGTGAAAACACTTGAGAAGTGATAGAAACAAAGTCTTTTATTGCAAAGTGTTAGGAAATTTTAATTATCAGTCTCATAACTAATTAGATGTGTGATGGCTTCACATCAGAGGATTCAGCAGCTGTTTGGGCAGAGATGGAAATCTGTGTTGATGCAAGGTAGGCGTTCAGCATGACTCCCATGGAATTTTTTGTCCTTTCTTTGGGAGTGTGGTGGGATAAATCAACCAAAAATCACCACCTGCCTAAGGAGGATGTGCTCCTCCTCAAATCCTGTGGTGCCTGTATCTGGGTCAGAAAAGTGCTGGATGTGGTAAGAGCTTGACAACTGCTTGATGTTTGGAAGCCCACACCCTTCCTCAGGGTACCAAGAAGCAGCCTGAGGAGCCATCTTAGTGTCATGTTGAAAGGACAGAGTGAAAATTCGATTGTGGCCTTCCACAGAAGCCTGCTTAACATTTTTCCTGCTGGCTTCATGCAAAATTTCCTCATGTGAAATAATTTTTCACTTTCCACCCTCTCTGAAAACACAAGCTGACTACAGCCTTGCTTGTTTTCACCGATTACTCACAGAGTCTCTGATGGTTTTTGCTTTGTTTTACCTTAAAATCTCACTTGTTTGAGTCCCAGTTTTGGTGTTTGGCTTACTCTGTGTTCCTGGATTTTAAAATGATTGAAAACCCAGTGGATCTGACACCACAGCTGTTAATGGCAAATTAGGCAAATCTCAGTTGTACTATTTTCTGAAGCCCCAGCCATGACTTGAAACAGTAAAGGTTAACAATAAAGAGACTAGCCAAAAATAATAAATTTCTACAGTCTTTCATCAAATCTCTACTCTAGATCCTACACTTTTATGTCAAAGGAGCTCCCTTGCCTGTTTCCTGACTTCAACATTTTACAGACCTTCAAAAATGACATAATAAAGCCTAAGGAGAGAATCAAATAATGTCATAGTAGGTGAGGAGACCTGGGCTTAATTCTTTGCAGCTGTTTTCTTTTGTGATCACAGGCAAAAGTTTCTCCTTCTCTGTCTCTCTCTCTCTGGTGTGATTTTTTTATCCCTAACTGAGGACACAGAACAAAGGCAACTTTCTTGTTTCTCCTGAAATTGTATTATTTTAATTACTATAAAAGACAATGAGGAGTTCAGACTGTAAAGCAAGGGGATTGTGTTAAATACGAGAGAGAGAAAAAAAAAACCCACAACAAAGCCACTCTGAGGCTCCTGACTTAAGGCTGAATTGTTTAAATATTTCTATCAATTTGTTGTGCCCTCTGTGAACATGGGAGGTGAGGATACCACTAACATCTGTACCTTACCAGGTTATAAATCCAACCTTTGCTGCCAACTCAAACCTTGGTCTCACTTTTACAAATATATCTGCAACTGTTAATCTCTGATGTTGAAAAAGACTGTAGAAAACCTGTGAAATGGAAGAGTAGAATGAAATTACTTTTCCTGGGTTCTGGTGGATTTTTTTTTTTTTTATTGTTGATGTTGTTATTAAAATAGAAAATAAGGTACTTAATGAATTCCTCTTATCCAGCTGGAGTTTTGTGCCTAGATTGCTACAGCTTGGGGTTATTAACAACTTTGAAAAGGAGATGAGTAGATCAGCAAGGAAAGGGCACATCACATTGATCTCCTGTAACTACTAAGACTGTCCACAAACGGTGCTGGCTGATACCTTTGGGTTTGATGAACTTCAGGCAGAAGCAGCCTGGAAGGAAGGAATTTCCCTGAAACAGCTAGACAAAACAGCAACCTGGCAGGACAAATTGCTGCCTGATTGGGCTGTCATTCAGATGAATGTCTGGTTTATTGTCAGGTTTTTGGTTTGTTTGTTCGTTTTTGTAATTGCCATTTGATTGGGGAGCCCTCTTTAGCCTTTTTGGGACATGGTAATATCTGTATTTCTGTACTCGAAAAAAAGTGCAGGTGCTTGACTTCACTCTTTTGACACACTTGAAAATGTGCAAATGGAAAACCCCATGAATTTATGGGCAGTAATTCTGCAAGTAAAAGCCACGTACCAGACTCTGGCTGCCTTGTGGTGTGTGAAGCCTCTCTGAGCAGTGGGCCACCTGTGAAGAAGTGGGTTGTACTGAAGTAGGAGAAGGTCATGGTGATGACGCTAGAGCAAGGAAATGCTCTGACCATGGTGTGGAGGGTGTAGTGTGAAGGAAGGAAATAGAAGTACACCTCTAAAGACCAGGGAGGGAATGGTAGCACGTGTCAGTCGTCTGCTTCATTAATGAAGAATTATTTTGTATTTATTTTTTGAGTTACTAAGCCAAGCTTTATATGTATAGACAGTCAGATCAGAAAATGCATTACTGAAGGCAGTGATCCTCCTCATTCCATTCCTGGCAACAAAGGCCAGAGTCATCTGGAGCATATTCATGGTCGGCATTGTTTCCACAGCCATGATGCCAAGCAAAGGGCAAGCTGGACTAATTGGTCAGCAGGGGACTTCCTTGCATGAAAAAGGCCCTCAAAAGGCTCAGGAGTGACCGTACCTTAATGACAGCAGACTGTCCAGCAAGCAGTGTTTGTGTTTCAGTGGAAGGACTAAAGTGACACAGTCATCTTCCTTGGCTGTGTGTTTGGGCTAGCCTTTCCCTGACTGCAGTGACCTCAGCCCTGTGTCCCTGTGAGCCAGCGTGTCCCCACACTGCCCTTCTGCAGCTGCTGCTGGGACACCAGCTCAGCTGAACACAGCGAGACCTCACGGGAGGGTGCTCTCCCTGGGTGCTGGACTGTAGATCTCACTCATTCTGGTTGTGCTCCAAGCCACACTCAGCAGGCTGGCTCACCATCAGCCTTCCTTTTCCTTACCAGGGCCTGGGGAAGCTCCTATCCTTATTTGTTTCAGATCAACTTACTTCATTTTGCCTCGGGGCCTTTGACAGGTACCTTGTCTGATGCAGAGACGATCACTCACTTTATGTCTGTGATCTCCTGCGGTGTTGGTGACAATGTTTGAACTTCCCTGCTACAGCAATGAAACTCCAGGAGATGCATTTGAGCAAGGAGACCTCCCATGCCAGAACATTTGTCTGGATGTGTCATGTAGTGACAGAAAGAAACAAACTGAGACAGGGGAATAAGGGAGGGAGTTTACTCCACACTTGCTTATTATATGGTGAACTACTGCAGGTAGAAAGTGTCCCTGTGATATTTTTGCACCAAACAAATGCTGAATATTGTAAAGAGCACTATCTGGCAAGAAACCCTACCCACATGTTTCTGGGCAATTGAATGGGAGGATGTGGTTTGCAGCACGTTATGAGCATGCTGAATGCAAGGTTACTGTTTGTACAGGCTCTCCAAACAACCTGAAAATGTGAATTCTCCACTATTTAAAACTAGCCTGCCTTGAGGGTGTCTGAATATCTGTAATTACTGCCTCTATAGCAATATATTCCACAGCAGAAGGGAATGAGATAGGATCATACTGCCACTGTGTATTCCCTTGGAAATGCAGCCTGTATAACTGTAACTGGCCTCACAGTTGTGATGAAAGATTTCCATTGATTTTTTTGATTCTTGGTTTGATTTTTTTTTTTTGCACCCTCCTCCTTAGGATACAACAAAACTTGGAAAAAAAATTTCCAGGTCTGGTGAAGCTGTTTGTGTGTTTTGTTTATTTGTTTCTTTGTTTTGTGTCTGTATGATGATGAAGAAAGCATATAGGACAGAAAAAAAAGAGATGTTAACAGAAGCACAGGAGTCAGAAAATCTGTCATAGTTTTTCTTTCTGCTTTGCAAAGCAGCTCAAGTACTTCTGTGGCTTTTGTGCTGCCTATGTTTAAAAAAAACCAAGAAAAATAAAATTAAAACTGCAAATTAATTGCATAAATAGTTCTAGATTTACTTTTCCAGAAACAGGAATGGAATTGGACATCTGACAGGAACCAACTGAAGCACTTGGGTATAAATCAATGGTTAGGCAATGAAAGTGAGACAATTTCTTAACATGAAAAATGCTAACGGAATTAGAAAGAACCCTTTCAATTCATGAGTTCTCCTCTTGTTCAGAAAAAAATCAGTCATCAATAATCCCTTATATTTGGTAATTTCTAACTCTGAAACGGATTGTTTGTGACACTTGAGCTCTATGTTTATGTACAAATATTTGTGTGGCCTATATGTGTTTCTTTGTGTACATGTTCTCATCTCAGCTGAGACTTTAAAGCTCCTCTCCTCAGTACCCAGAGTATGCACTGATGTCCTGCTGCTCAGTATTCCACCAAATTCAGACATTCTGTTGATAGAATTTCACAGAAAATGTATGAAGACAGTAAGACTTCAGATATTCACACTTCAGCACGATTTTTCTTTCCTAGAATGAAATTCCACTCATTGACCACTTTATAATTCCAGGGCATCATTCTCCACTGCCCTATGCTTTGCTTTGTCCTTGTACAGCATGAGAAGGGCTACAGATTTTGGAAATTAGGAAGTTTTGGGCATTTTACACAGTACTCTGCAATATCAAAAAAGTGGTAAACAGCAACTGTGAAAAAAACCTCTAGTCCAGTAACTACAAACAAGTCCAAATCAAAAACAGTTATTATAATTAATGTCATTACTTCAAATATAGAGGTAGGGGGCTGTTTCTGTAGTGCTTGGTATTGCTCATGAGTACTTAGAATTAAATCCTGAAATAAACCAAATAACACATCAGAAAGAAACGGCTTCTCTAGAAACCACCTCAGAAGCTTCTCCCTGTCACTCAGGCCTTTATTATTGTGTTATCAGCTCCCCCAATCTCTGGTGATTTGTAATTTTTCTCTCCTATGTACATTTTTCAACTGCATAGGTGTTTCTGCCCAAAATTTCATTTCATTTCAAATGACAGTCTTTTCTGACCTTTTCTTGGGAGGTTGTACACACACCGCTGAACTCCCCAGACTTGCCAACTTTAATTGGAATGCCCTGGAGTCTCATTCAGCCCACAAAATGTTACTTACTACCTCAGTCTTGAAGCAGCCATGAGAGGGAGCAAATGTCACGTTCCCTTTCTTGGAAACCTCCATTGCCTCTGGCACCTGGTTGTCCCAGGAGCCTTGTGCTACAGGAGTATTAACCCAGAGGAAAGCTTTATTGCAGCTCCCTTGTTTGCAAACCCTGCCTTCAACCTGCTCAGTGCTCAGTGGCTCCTCTCAGGTTATTGTCCCAGTGGTGGTTCCTTATGGGAATCAAGCTTTCACTGAAATTTTTCTTCTTTTTGTGTGTGTGGTGTCTAAATGAGCAGACCCTGGGGTGCATCAGGCATGGCAGTGCTGGCAGTCGAGGGAGGTGATCGCTCTGCTCTGCTCTGCTCTGCGCTCGTGTGGCCTCACCTCCAGTCCTGGGGGCATTTTTGGGTGCCATGATATAAAAAAGCCATGAAGCCATTGGAGAGTGTCCAAAGGAGGCCACGAGGACGGTGAAGGGCCTGGAGGGGAAGCCTCTGACAAATGGCTGAGGTCACTTGGTCTGTTCAGCCTGGAGGAGACTGAGGGGAGACCTCACTGTGGCCTTCAACACCCTCGTGAGGGGAAGCAGAGGGGCAGGCACCGCTCTCTTCTCTGCGGCGTCCAGCCCTGAGGGAATGGCACGGAGCTGTGTCGGGGAGGAGAAAGTGGCCTGGATATCAGGGAAGGGTTCTTCACCCAGAGGGCGGCTGTGCACTGGAACAGGTTCCACAGGGAACTGGTCACAGATCCAAGCCTGCCAGGGTTCAAGAAGGACTTGGACAAAGCTCTTGGGCACATGGCGTGATAGTTGGGGTGTGCAGGGCCAAGAGTTGGACTCGATGATCCTTGTGGTTCCTTTACAACTCAGGGTACTTTATGATTCTCTGATAAACCCTACTGAACGGGGGTGCAGGTAGACAAGAGTTGGACTCGACTCTTGCAGTCCAATTTATAACACTGGCAAAGGGGGATCCCATGCCGATGGTTTCCCCACGTTTGTGCCCCGGCCCGGGACGCCGGTCAGCGGGCGGCACGGGTGCCGTGCTGGAGCACGGGGCGCGGGGCCGGGCTGCCAGCCGAGCCCAGCCCGACCCGCACGGCGTGTGGGGACGGCAGCGGGGCTGGGACCCGCGGGGCTGTCACCGGGCTCGGCGGGCAGGCACCGGGAGCTCGGCCGGGGCCGCTGCCGGGCTCAGGCGCCGCTAGAGGGACCCGCCCGCCCGGGAAAAGGCTCCGCGCCCTGGCACATCCCCGGCCCTGCAGCGAGCCGGCGGCGGCTGCGGGGCCTGGCACGGCGAGAGCGGCCCCAGAGCGCCGCCGGTTCCCGCTGTCCCCACCCCGCTGGCCGTGTCCGCTTGCCCGCGGAGGGGTTGTCCCCTCACGAAGTGTCCGGGGGCTGAGGCAAAGCTGCTCTGTCCCGTGAGAACCCAGCCCTCAGTGTGAGGGCTCCGTCCTCCTTCTCCCCTCTCATCTGTGCTGTGTTTCCCTGCCTGCACCTGAGTCAATAACCCCTCGCTCCTCTTTGGTTTCCTTTGTACAGCTGAGGATGAGAGAAGGCAAGGCATGTTGTCATTTCACAGCCTCCCTCCTTCCCCTGGAGGATCTTTAAACAAGAGCTCTTTAGCCCAACTATACAAAATAAGTCGAACCCACTACTGAAATAACTTTTTCCCTTCACTCACAGTGTGCAGTGTGTCGTGGGTGAGAAAAGGGTGTGGAGTGGGGTAAATGGAAAGGGTGGGTCAGGCTGTTTCCTTCTATTTCTATTTTATGCCCTATTTTCAGGTTTAGGGCTCGGAGGGTGTCTCAGTTGCTTTTTGTTATTCTTCTCTAGTCAAGTGAAAGAGAGGAGTGCTGGAGTAAATTGCAGTGGAGTGTTTTAACACCATGTTCAGTGAGCTGGAGACACAGGTGAGGGCCAGGCTGGCACGGTCTGGGGAGGACTGGCATACACCAGGGTATTTAACTAAGAAGGGCAGGAAATGTGCTAGTGGTTTGGCTGTGGAAGTTGTGCTTCTGAAACATAAAGCAAGCTGAGCATGTATCCCTGTCAAGTCTAAAGCAAGGGACAAAGTCTCCATTCAGCTTTTCAGGTACTTAAGGAGGCTTTTGAGAAGGCGGGAGGGCATTGGAATGTGGATAAGATTTTAAGATATCCTTTCTTACTACTATATTTTCTTTTTTTCTCTGTGCCTCTCAAGATCTCAGTACTTGCAGTTCCCCAGCCTCACTGGTGCTGACCAGAGTTGTCACAGCAGCCTTGGAGAAGGATCACATGTGCTGGGCTGTGCAGTGCTGCACTGACCCTGTGTGGGATGCAGGTGGCAAAACCACCTCCTCTCCCTCTCTCAGCTCCAGGAGGTGCCAGGCAGCTCCAAAGTGATCTAGCACTTCTGTTTGCTGGATCTGAGCTGTGATGAGTTCAAGCAAGTTTATTTCAAGGCTACCAGGCCCTATAAGGAGAAAACAGTTCAGTCTTTCTCTCTCCCTATTCTCCTCCTCCTTCCTGTTTCCTCATTTGCTTTGATCCACAACTCTCATTTTCATCTCTCAGACAGTAGTGTGGGATTCCTTATGCAGTTGACAAAGAGATTCATGTTCTCCCTGCCCTCCTGTCCTCCACTCCAGGACCTCAGGATGAGGTGCTGGCTTCCTTCTTCCCTTAGCTTTTCTAACTATAAAAATGAGATCAGGCCTACCTGAGATATTTCATTAATTAGAATTTTTTCCACACTTTGAAAACCAGATGAAAGAAATACTTGTCAAAAGGCAGGAGACCACCAATGAAAGTGGTTTGAAACTATAAAATAGTAACATATCTTATATTTATGTGTGTGAAAAATTAAGTCCTGCTTAGCTGTTATTGATATATCTTGCTTGGGTAACTGTTTTGGGTTCAAAACGACTGCAGTTTACTTGCTGTTAAAGTACATGTGGAAAACAAATCTCCAGCCTAAAAATGCTTAGCATGAATTTTTCTTTCCTTAAATTCCAGTATTTTTGCATATATCTAAGCTGATGGATCATCTCAAGCTTCAGAGAGGAACTCTTTGATGACAGAGAATGCAAGCCCAGTATTGACCAGAACTGCTGAGGTAATTCAACACTGTTTTGCTAATCACTGGCATTCTCCTTGAAGGGATCTCTTTTTGTGTCTGGCTGGGGAGCAGTGCTGCTCTGTGCTGAGCCCCCCTGACCAGGAGTCTGCTCAGGCTGCCTCCAAAGAAGTAGATGAATGTGAAAGATTTCCTTTTTTTTTTTTTTTTGCTGTGGATGCAGACATGGTTTTGCTGCTGTTGGTTAGTGGTGTGTATTTGTGGGGCACCTACCTTCTGGTGGCTGCCAGAGTAGAAACAGCTGGAGTGCAAATTCCTTATTTCGTGGCTGTGGACTGCTTCATGCTTCATCTTTGTACTGGGAAAGATGGGATACCAGGCTTAGCCAAGAGTGAGTTGCTTAGCAGAAGCTTGCTGTCATACAAATTAACCACAGCTTTTGCATCTTGGAGTGCTGCCAGCACAGAACCAGCTATTGCATTAAATGTCTACCACCAGTCATGATCTAAACTGAAAGTGAGAAGATTAATTGCTCTTCTAGCATTACCTTAGCAGTTAGCGCTTTTTGTGGTGTTAAACATGTTTTTCATCTTTAAACCCAAACCATGAAATACAGCTCTGAGTTTCAGATAGATGGGTGTACAGGAAGAAAGGAAAAAGTCTTAATTTTGTGAGGGGAAAATATCATCCATGTATAGGAGGTATCTTGCTTTAAAGTGGAAAGAGAGGCTTATTTTTATTAGTACTGCCCATCTGGTGCGTAGCAATGAATACCTTCAAAATGATAATTAAATAATTTTAGGCCTGTATTATATATATAATATATATAATAGTATTATATTATAAACAAGAGTAGATAGAATTGTTTTGAGCTATTAGTGGATAAAACCCAATAGCCTTTGATAAGCAGCATCTTTGACTTTGCACTGCCCCAACCAGGATTTTAAATTCATAATTGTACTAATGTACTTTGACTAATGAAACAGTACTTTTTCCTTCCCTGAAAATATTCCCTTCTGAAATTTTCCTGAGTTGCAGAGTTCTTACTTCAGAAATAACTCACTTGAATGTGAAGTAAACAACTGAAATTTAGCTCATTCTTTAGTAAGTTAGGATAGAAAGTGAAGATATAAAGTTGCTTTCAGTTACTGGTTTCCATTATGTGTGGGGGATTTGACACCAGAAAGTCTGTTTTGAATTTGGCTGGTAACCTTGGCTGTTCATAGCTCTTGCTGCTGACTTGTGTTTGTTCTGTTCTCTGTAATCTTTCCTCTTAGCCAAGATCAGTATCATCAAAGATTTAATTTTTTTGAGCTGCTTTAAGATGGCTAGAAACACTAAATCAAAAAAACATTTATGTTTCTTTTAGAGGTTTAACTTTCCTGGTTGAGGAGCAAAATAAGAAATTTGATCCTGGTTCTCCAGAAGACAATCACAAATCTGAAAAAAACCCCTTGGTTTAATTAATTTCAGGATTTCACAAGTGAGGAGATACCAACACCTTGCTGGTAATTTTTAGCAGTTCTGCTATTGGTAGTACTGTCCCTGTAGTAGGACTGACACAAGTGCACAAGTGTTAACATTCTTAATCTTTACAGGGCTGTTACAAGGGTTTCCTCTCACTTTCTTGCAGGATTTACTCTTTGGTGTGCAGAGTTTCAAAAAAGCCTTTTTTTTTTTTTTTCCCCTCCAGCAGCAGCTACAACAGTGATTTTCTATTTCTCTTCTGCACGGGGAATATGACGTGCAAAGGTCGAGTAGTAATGTGTACTTGCCTAGAAATAATGTGCTGAGTTTGTAACTACTGGAGAAAATAATTTGGCAGGGAGCTATTTCTGTGCACCTCCCCAGCACCGAGAACAATCAGGCACCAGCTGAAGACAGCGACTGCCAAAAGCGCATTTGGATGAGGTGGGTGTTTCTGGGTGGTACAGTCATGTGCTAACAAGTGTGACTGCATCACTAAAACAAATGTATTTCTGAGTCCCCAAGCTCTCTGTAAGGGGTATGCCATCCTCAGGAGGAAAGGACACCAACAAAGCCTCTGGCAGGGAGGAAAGGCAAAGTATGCAGCATGATGAGGTGTATCTCACTGCTTGTTGTTTGTAAAAACCATCCACCTGCACTGGGTATCGTGTTCACAGCTGCCTCAGGAGCCATTCTCTGTGAAAGCTAAAGTGGGAGTGGGTCAACTGCTCCAAATCCAGTTCTCCAGGTGTTGGAAGAAATCTAAACCGATAGGTGGGCAGCAAACAGCAATGGGGAAGGCAGCTGCAGCAGGGATAGGGACCCAGGAAGCTTGGTGCAAACTCTGGAGGACATGTAAACCCTTCTCCTGAAATACACACACACAGTCTTCTGACAGAGGTGGGAAACCAGACACATTTTTTTTCTCTTTGCTCAGACTGAGCTCTCACAGGGCACAGAGCTACTTGCAAAAAAATCTCAGCTCCAGTGCCTAAAATCTTGCTCCATTGTGCTCCTTGAACCTGGTGCTAAGGTCCAGTGGAAGCCTATGTGCTTCATGGAGAGGGAAAGCAGCACCCTGAGCAGGCATCTCAGCCTCTATCCATTTTGAAAGGGGAATTCTTGTTTTTTTCCTGAGTGTATCACATGCACGGGTACATGCTAGAGATGAAATGTTACTGTGTGGGGAAGTGTTTGGCACAGTGGGTTCTGTAAGGGAACGAGTGATGAGTCGCAGTCAGACACCAAGAAATGATGGTCCACAAGCCGCAAGTGCTTTTAATGGAATAACTGCCCACTTGTTCGATCAGATTTCTTGTAGTTGCCTCTCCCACCGCTGTGTTGAAGGGTGAGAAGATACAGCTCAGTGAAAATGATACAAAAGAAACCACCCTGCATCTTGAGAAATGTTTAGCAGCTTAATTAGTTTCAGAGTATAATGCTGTTAACAGTCCATAAATGACAGCTATTTTCTGTTTATCTACATATGGTTCCTTCTTTGAGCTTCACCCATTATTATTTAAATGAGTATTTTAAGTATCTTTTCTCCTGAAAAGCAGCCCCTATTTTTCCTTCCACATTGATTTCACAAGATATTGTCAAACATCTTAAGAGTGAGAGGATAAACAATATTGTCTGTACTCCAGCAGCCATAAAGGGAGAGACAAGGGGAGAGGAATGGACTCCCCCAAGACACCCAGGGTTGTGACTCAGGAAATGTGGGAAACAGAGGTCTTCAAGAGTGAATGATCTAGTGAGGTTTTCTGTGCTGCCTTCTGCTAATCTGCCAATCCTTTTGGAAAGCTAAATTTCATGGCTCTTTCTGGAGACAGCAGAGCACAGCTGATGCTGAGAGCAATTTTTTCTCTCAGCATAATGCAGCCAGCGCCGAGGTCATGGGGGCTGCAGAGGCTGTGCTCTGACTGCAATGGTAATAAAGTGTGCTGGCTTGCACTGAGCATGAGCCAATTCCACTCTGTCGCATCACAGTATCTTCAAAATTTAGCTGTGCCACTGCTGTGCTAGAGCTCCGTGGAATGACAAGGGAGATTTCCATTAGATTCCTGGCTGCGTTAAAATCAGCGTCAAAGCAAATGCACTGTTTCTCGTAATTCTGAATAGCATTTCATTTGGGCCTTGATGTGAAAGCAGAATACAGTAAGCTGCAAGTGACAGAAACAAATTAGTTCAGTATCTCAAGTTTCAAACCTCGTCATCTTGCAGGAAACCCTTCTGACAGCTGTTGTGTCAGCTGGTAGCCAGCGGTGAAAATACAGAAATTATTACAGACTCCAGAGTTTTTAACGCAGAGGAGGGAGAGGGGGAAGAGAGAAATGACAGTGATGACTTTTTTCCAGTGTTTCTCTTTTTTTTTTTCTAATGCAAACCACTGAAAGTCTCTTGGAAGAACAGCTGCAAGGGCCAGTGAAACCTTTCCCCATCTAAAGGAAACCATGGTGCTGTCATATCTCAGTTCCTTTGTGGTGTCCCTAGGCTGGTGGCCCAGGTTCCAAACTGGAGCACCTTTGCAGGAGATTGCTGCTGCTGACAGTGGGGTTTGCAGTGCCTGTAAGGAACCTCAAGTCCCTGTCCCTGCGAGGCAGCACTGAATGTCTGACAAAGAATTTGAAGCTGGGTTCTTAGTGACAGCCTGAATCTGTTTGTCCTGAACAGCACAAAACCTGGGCTTTGGTGTGGCTCTTAACAACTTCATGGCTTGGCCTCTAGAGCATGTCTGTCAGGATTGGCCAAGCTGCCATCTTTCAGGCCTCAGAAGGGATTTGTTCATAGAGGTCACCTTGGACTAAGTAAGTTAGGGTGAGCTGGAGTTCCTGTAATGCCTTTATAACTCTGCTGGGAAATAGGGAAATGGATGGAGGCTCTGAGGGAAGAAGGGGTTTAGAGGTGAGCTTCTCAGTGAGCATCCCACAGCATCCCCTGCCCAGGTGTGCAGTGCATACTGAGGTCGCTCCCTCTTCCCCTGCTGCAGAAGGTGCTGCACAGCCTTTTCCAGAGACCCATGCTGCCAGCACTGTGGTGCTTTCTCACTTGCTTGGAAAGGGAGCACAGTCCTGGTGCTTGGGGCAGTTGAGAAAAGGCTCAGGGGCATCAGGAGTCTGAGGATGGAGGGCTGAACATGCTGAGCTGGAGCTGCCAGCCCCAGTTCTTCCAACCTCACTAAGCTACCCTCTGTCAGCAGTGCTCAGCCCTGGCATGAGCTGTGGCTGGTTTGGTGCTGCAGGTCACAGGGACTGTGCCTGGCTGGGTGTGAGGACGTGGAGAAAGGAATGTCTCCTTGTCTCCTGCTTCTCTCCCTTCTAATATCTCCACAAGGAGAACCAGCTGCTCTTTATGAACTTTCCCTTCCCCATGGAAGTGGTGTCTCAGAGCACCGGGCACTCCGTGTACCCAGCTCACTGGAGGTGCCCTGGATGTTTGGCTGTTTCCCTTGGGGATTGCTCACGTCTGCTGTGGGTGTGCAATGGCAGAGGGCTCCCAACACTGGCTTGCTATGAAACTGGTAGCCCATGAGAGTCCCTTGCCTGCTGCTGGGGTGCTGTGTAACACAGGGGAGTCCATCTATGGGACCAGGCAGGGCTGCAGCTCACTCAGCTGACTGACATAGGATGGTGGTAGGTATATTTAAAGCTACTGCCCTGGGCTGTGAATGGCTTGGCTCTATGCTGCAGGCCTGTGCCAGACTGTTAAAATCATGTTGTCATTCCATGGTGTGTTTCCTATCCTATATCACTAGGGTTTAAAACGTGTATATTGTTTTACTTAACATTTCATTGATGACCGAGGGTTACTTTTAAAAAAGTTTTGTTTCTTTGTCTACTTCAAGTGCATATTTCCTTCATATTCAAGGTAATACCTTATGCTTAAAGCTAGGCAGCTGTGCAAATCCCAACTGGATCAGAGTCACAATATGCTACCTCTTTTTCTAGAGCAAAACCAATCCCAGATAATCCATCTCTTTAAAACTTGGGCAATTATGCTCCCAATATTGCCTATACAAAAAAAGTCATTATAATGTAAATACAGAGTCCTGGTGCTTTGCCTTGAATACAACAAATGCCATCTCAGTTATATAAATTTATACAGGTTAAAAAACAATGACTGTGTCCTCCTTATATTCACAAAAGCTCTTAAAGGTATTGCCCACACCGTACAAGCTTCTGGAAGGCTTTCTTGAAATCTTCATTAAAGATTGTGTAGATTAAAGGGTTAATAAGGGAGTTTATATACCCCAGCCATGCTAGGAAGTTAGACATGTCTTCTGAGATGTGACATGTTTCACAGGTATTAACAACTACTTCTTTTACAAAAAACGGGAGCCAGCAGATCACAAATGCCCCCAAGATCAAACCCAGCGTCGTTGCTGCCTTTCGCTCTCTCGTGCTGGAGATCCTCTGTTTTTTCCAGGACTTCTCGTGCTTGGATTCAGACCTGGGGCTTCGTAGGGTGATGTTGATTTTATCGGAGCTCGCCAGGGGATCTGAGCTCTTCTCTGTTGTGCTGGGCATTGAAGCTGATTTTGTGCTTCTTTCACCTGCGTCCAAAAGGACTTGTCCATTCACGCCCTCCTCCCTCACGATCCGGCTGACGCTTCTCCTGTGAAATGTCTTTGCTGCCTTGTAGATCTTGTAGTAAAGGATCAGGATCAAGGCCAGCGGGATGTAGAAGGCGCCAAACGTGGAGTAGATGGTGAAAACAATGTGGTCATGTTTGATGATGCATTCGTCCTCCCTGCTGGTTGTCTGGTGCCTCCAAAACAAAGGCGGCATGGAGATAAAAATGGATATGATCCATACAACTGCTATCATGATGCCAGCATGCTTAGGTGTCCTTTTCCGGGCATATTCCACGGCATCCGTGATCGCTCTGTACCGGTCCAAAGCAATGGCGGAGAGGTGCAGGATGGAACAAGTGCAGCATGTGATGTCCACACTCAGCCAAATGTCACACACCACCTGCCCCATGATCCAGGTCTCCTTTACAATGTAGACAATGCTGAAGGGCATCACCAGGACTGCCACAAGGAAGTCAGTCACTGCAAGAGAGCAGATTAGATAGTTGGCGGGGTGGTGGAGCTTTCTTGTCACAATTATTGCAGTCATCACGAGAGAATTGATGGCCGTTGTCATTAAAGCAAGCACAGACAGCGTAATGGAAATGAGAATCTTGGATGTCACCCATTTGAAAGGTTCTTCTGATGTACTGTTTGGTTCAGTTGAGTTTATTAAATCCATGTTCCCTTTTAAAGATGACCTTTACCCGTAGCAGTTACCTGTTGGAAAAGTAAAAACATTAAGATAATGCACCCTTGATTTTTGTCATCTAAAAAGACTGCAGGCCCTAAACTCACAAAAAGTTCAGACTTATCATTAGAAATTATTCTGGCTCCAAACTGAAGCCTGGCTCCCTGAGTGGCTAAAAATACTTACTTTCCCTCCAGCTAAAAGCACTTATTCTGAATGCTTTGTAGAAGAGTCCTGAAACTGGTTAAATGTGAACAACCTCATCCTAAAGTAAGCACTAATACTACTTTTAGGCTCGTTCTGTCCGCTCCACTAAGCAATGTAATGACTGTTGAAAACATTAATCCAGCAGGCATAATGCTTATTTTCCCCATATAAACTCATTTCCCCCCATCAATAAGTGACTCATTCCTCGTGTATTAGCTAAACATGGGATCTCTTAACTGGGACATGGTTTCGAGGAGAAAACAGAAATGTGAAACATTGCCATATGTCCTAGGGTGACACCATGCAAACAAGAGAAGAAAAAAATTGTGTGATGAAAGTGTTATTTTACGTCTTCCTCTTACACATCTCTAAAATGAAACAGCTCAATGTGTTTTAAAGCTTCAAATGGTTCACTTATTGTCTAAGTGAAGTATTATACATACATGGGAGTCCTGAGAACATCCCTACTTTTCCTCAAGTTTTGCTGTTCTGTGATTTCTGCCAAAGAAAACTGCAGAAAACTTGGATGCTACTTCTGCTAATGACTCTCTGTATGGAAATGGCCAGACTCCTCCCATGGCGCTGCAGGAAGGAAAATGCAGGGAAATACTGATGAAATAAGTTCTTGGTTGTGTTCTAGGGGTACGTTCTTATCAAGAAGAGCTTCTCAGTACCCTGCAGAGTGCAGCTGGAGTTTCCAGCTTTTACTGCGAGTGACAAGCTCTGCTCTAAAGAGGATCAGGTTTCATCCTCTAGTGAGAGTTGACCTGCAATTTCTTGTGTAAGATCTACTTGATGAACACCTAAGTGGGATTATCTCTGACAGGTTTTTGAGTATAGTGAGTGAGTTGCACTTGTGTTATCTTGGGTGCTGCACGGAGGGAAATATGTGAAATTAGTGAATTTTTCTTTCAGAAACTTGGTTCCATTAGCATAACTAAAGCTTTTTGATATTATGCTGGAGTGGCTGGAAAAGAATCTCATTTTCTGTTTATAACCTTGGACCCAACTCATTCCCTTGCTTTGTAATTTTAACCCGGGCAGTGCTTAACATGCCACTGACTGTGCAAAAATGTTTTTAGCACTGGTTGACCAACATTTAGTGGAATGGAAGCACAAGGAGAGGAAATATATTTTATGTGGTGATATTTACACATGCTGAGCAGATTCTTGTCCTGTACATGGGCTGACCTCAACATATGTCCACTTTCTGTGTTCCTTTCTCTGAACTTGAAATATACTTTACACAGGTAAAAACAGATCTTCCATCATGTCAGTGTCACCTTAAAACCTTCTGAATCCACACTAATTTCTATTTTGCAGAGAGTTTCATCCTAGCTAGCTGCCTTCTAGGGAAAGAACAGACACATATGCTATTATCTGGTGAATGTTCAACCTCTGCTAAATAAATCTTCCTTTTCAAGCTTGTGCAAATACATAGGGAAAAACGTTTATTGGGAAAAACTAAGATACCTGTTGATATTCAGCAGTTGATCATACTTTAAAACAGTTACTTATTATGGTTAATCACCTTATAAATTTATAACTCTTTGGATATTAGTCCTTAATTGCAAGCAAGGAAAAAGCAATTTAGAGCTAATGAAAGCTGATTAATCATTTTTGAAAGATTCTTCAGTTTGAGACCGTGGAGTAAGGAAGACAGCATGGGTAGATTTGTAAAAGTGGCATGTAGGAGTAAGTAGTTTCCTTAGTGCTGCAGTGATTTGGAGGCTCTTTGTGAGAAGTACAGTGGCAGAAATGTGCTGGCTTGCACATTTCTGTGCAGTGCTTGTGCCTCTCTGTATGAAGGCAGAGCCATGCAGAGGGCTGTGCTGCTGAGGACTGCCAGGCACAACATTTGGTGGCTTTCCTGGTCGAGTGGGGTGAGGATCCTTTTCTAACTGGTGGGAATTTGTGCAGCTTTACTGGGTGATCATTAGCTAAAAAGATTGTTCTATAAATATGTGGGGTTGAAGCATTGGCAGTTTTTAAGGACTGCTGCTTCCTTCTCTTTTGATAATGGCCAGAGTGACCTAATTCTGGATTTTTTCTTAAGAGGAACTCAGTTCAGTCATTTCCATGGATGGCTTCTGTCCTCAGCAAGCAACCAATCCACTTTTAGGAGTATGAAGGATGATCCTGTAGAGTGCACTGGATTAGGATGCAGGAGATCTGGCCTCTGCCCTTCTGCTTTAGCCTTTCCTTGTCAATTTTGGAGCAAATTCATTACAGTGCTTCCGCTAATTCACTGTAAAACAAGAGGAATTCCCTGGAACCTTAGTTTGTTTATTTTTGTTGCTTTCTCTTAGTAGCATGATTTATCTCTTGTGGAATGGGTTTAGCAGTGACTATTTTAAGCATGCAACTGTTTCCAGAAGAATTACCACAGTCCAGATGCTTGTAAGGCTGCTTGCTGGCAGCTCCGTGCCCCTCTTGTAGAATCTATCAGCTTATCACTGATAACTCAAATTCCATGGCAGCTGCTCTTGCTGCAGATGGAAGTGTTGTCCTTTATTATTACCTTCCCAATACTCAGCTGTTGTTGGAAAACTCTGGAAAGTCTTGAAATTTTGATTGCATTGCTTTGTCCTGAATTTAAGACTGATGAAAATGGTGTCTTGTACTTTATTCATTATTATTTATGATTGTTGAACAGGAGCTCTGTTAACAAAGGAAGCTGCTGTTCACCTAAGATAGCATGCCTCTTATCTTGAACACAGGAATATTATCATTTTGGAGGAATTATCCACTTTTACAAATCTTTATTCCTTCCAGATCTGGCATATTAAGGTAACCTGAGTGTAAATACTTCCTTGTCTGTCAACACACACACACATATATCATCTTACTGATCGTGTTTAGAGGGCATGGATGAAAACATCTGTGCAGCCTCATCACAAAAGTAAACATTGAATTTGTCTTGTGGCCACTCAAGAAAACTGGATGTTGTTGGTGTTTCAGCATTTCCTGAGCATGTGTGTGTGTTATTAAGACCATAACCTCCCCATTTGTGACTAAGATTTACAAAATAACAGTGTAATTTCTCTTGTTCAACAGCCTTAGTCTGCCCTTCCAGGTTGGGAAAACAGTATTATTCTGCCTTTGAAAACCTGGAAAATAATTAAAAATGCCTCATGCTGGAGAAACATGACTAGGAATACCTTTGGGAAAGGCATCATCAGTCTGCTGTTTGGGATTCTGAATGTAGACTAGACTGCTAGAAATGTACAGCTCTTGATTTTTGGGCTTTTATTATTATTTTTTTTAATATTGCTTTAAACATTGGCAAGGAGAAAACTTGCTGATTAGGGTTTTTTGAATACTCAGGTTTTCTGAGAGTACTGGGTGAGGTGGGAGAAAGTGTTTGCTTTTTTTCTGTGTGGGTTCATTAGCAAAATGTATCTTAATTTTAAAAAAGTAACAGTAATCAAACAGCAAAATAAGCCAGGGATTGAATTTAGGGCATTTATACTGCCACAGGGAGCAACAGCAGCCTTTGTGCTTTAAGTAAACACAAAGTTGTGCTGGGGCAGAGAAAGCTCCTACTTTTTCACCTTCCACCAGGCTTCAGCTGACTTAGAAATGAAACACTTCACTTGCCAGCAGGAGTCCCTTGCTCTGTTGGACACTCTGACCTGCAAGCCAATTGGATCTAAAATTTTTTATGAGGCTTTATAAACTTGTACAAATCCTTCCTAATGTGACTGTGTGTCTTTAGATACTGACCAAGTGATGTACTAGTGACAATTAGCTTCATCCATCATAGTAAGTGTGAGTAGAGGGAAATATTGCTGCTTTGGATTTAAAAAATTGAATTAAGAAAGATGGGCTTGTACCTGGATCTGATAGGGGACGTGTAGTTAGAGCTTGAACCCTGGTGTCCCAACAGAGGAGGAAGGGTAGAGGGACACTTACACTTGATTCTTGGTGTCCTTAAATTCTTTCCTGCCCATAACTCTTGCTAAGGCTCCTAAAGCCACAGTGCATCCCTGGGACAAGGCAGGGAAGGTTTGGAAGGGAGGTTCCTTGCCAGCTGAAGGCTGCTGCAGCAAACCTGCCTTTCCTGGAATGCAAAGTAGATGTCTGTCAGCAGATTGAAGTGCAAAACAGAAATTACAAGGTTGCCAACTCTCCTTACCCAGTCTGTATTTCTTCATGCTTAAAACATTTTTTTTTTTTCTCCCCATGTATCTGTAACTTAGAGGTAGAGTTGTTTCCAGTTCTCATTCTGTCAGCAAATATTTGTATATGCATGCTGAAGTAATGCTTAAGATTCCCTGTTTGGGTGATGCTGTCCAGTCCATGGAACTGTGCACAGTCTGGACCTGAAATGTATTGACAACTGGAGGAATATCTTAAAAGCTATTTAGGTTTTGCTGTATGAGTCTCCACAAACTGGAGTTATTTATAATTTCCACTTGTAAAAGGTCACAACAGACCTAGAAACACAGGTGACAAATAACTGCCAAATTACAGATAAATCAATTGAACTAATATCAGCTAAAGATAATGTGGAATTCTGTCTCCAAAGCACACCTCAGGAGAAGCACAGGCAAATAAATAGGCTTTGCAGTACACCCTGAATACCAATATAACACAGGAAGGAAACAAATCTGAGTCCTGGAGAATAGGTACCTCCATGTCTGAGCACAGATGCTCTGATTTCTTACAGAATGGCAAAGGAAAGTCCCTTTCTGTGCCTTGAACCTGGATTTGGTGCTTTTATTAGCTGTGTAACAGTCTTTAAAATCCTTCTGTTGGCAAAATGATGTTCTGGAGTATGCTTTGTGTCAGGCACAACAGAGCTTATGCTTGTTTTAAATTTTCTGGATGTCTCTTTAAATTCCTTCAGCCAGCAGAAATAATCTCAAATGGCTAAAATGACAAAGTCTGATAGATTTAGCCCTGAAAATTACCACCCCAAATGTCTGCTCTGTCATGTTATTGCTCCTGGAGCAAAACCAACAGAGGTAGGTAGTGCTTCCACTGCAGCAGCTGAAATGCAAAGCCTGAAGCCTTCCTCGAGCTGCCAGGGAAGGGAAATTTGCCCTCTGCCACTGGTTGCTGACAGGAAAGGTGCAAGCACCAACTCCAGCAGGACTGGGATGAAGACAGTGCGCTCTGGTAGAAGGGAAGCGCTGGAATGGCTCTGTCCTCATCTCCCTGGTGTCATTAACTCACCTTCATGTCTCCTCCTGTGATTCCTTTGCCAGGTTCTCTGCTTGTGTCTCCAGGACTGCAGTGTAGTCCCAGACTGCCTGTCAAGCCTGCCTGGAGGATCCCTCCCCTGCTTGTTTTCATCATATCTGTAGCAACGACTGCATCTGCCTATGTGGAAGAATGTGATGTCCAGAGGGTAATTATGCATTCCTTGCTGCTTCTAACGTTGAAGTTAAGGGTTTGGCTTTCTGTCTCCTTTTGGAAAATTAGTCACTTGCCTGTGTTTGCTCTTTATCTCATGTCCCTCTGCCATCTGTTTTAATCTAGCTGAGGGGTGGGGGGAGGAGGGAAGGAGGAGCAGCAAGAACACAGGATGATGGACTTGCTTATACAACACATGACTCCCAAATCCAGCTTCAGTTCTTGGGTGGTCACAGAATGAACCTGTTATGATTTGATAATTTTTGGCTGGAGAAAGAGAAAATTTCGTTCTCCTTTTCATAGCTCTCCAGAAGAGGTAACAGTGCTTTGTTTCTGTGATTTGTTAGATGAAGGGATTTGGTTTCCTCTCATATTTGAGGCTGGTCTGAACCCCTGGTCCAGATCTCTCAGGATAATGGCCTGCCTAGTTGTCTGTTGTGTTTTATATGCTGTGGAAGAGCCTCAGGGGACCAGGTCCTGGACAACAGTGCCCATGGGAGCTGCTTCCTGCCATCTTTTCTGCTGCTGATGCTCACAGCTGTTTAAATAAACAAATAAATGTGAGAAATAGAGTTTGAGCACCCCATTCCCCAGTGTGACCTCCACATGAGCAGAATGGCACGTTCATGATGGCAAGTTTTTATAAAGACAAAATCCCACGTAACCAAGTGGCCACCACCCTGTGCCTAGAGGCACATATCCCCTTGGACTTGGGTCTGGGATCTGAACTTGAGCCCTCCATAGCATAGCTGGGCCACTCACTTCCCACCCCTATTCTTTGGCATCCATCCTTTATTTTTTTTTTATTTTTTAATTTTTTTTAATTTGTAATGAATCAAATAAGTGGCTAATCACCCATTTTTTATATAATTTGTACAACTAGTTACTTACTAGGCAGGAGTGGCTTGTTTTCACTCTTATAAAATGAATTTGGTTGAAAATGCAGAATGGCTTTGCTTGTGTTCCAAAATAACCTGCCTTTTCAGGTAAGGGCTTGAAACCTGCAGGAATCACAAAGCAGTGCTGGAGCAAGGAGGTTGAGAGGCAGTTTTAGTTTGCTTGAACAGTCATAAAATGCAGCCTTGTTTCTCCCACTTCCCACTCATCCTTATGCTTTGAGGCCATGTGTTCTTTGACAGCCCTCTGAAAACACTTGTGTGTGCAGCTGCAAGTCCCAAACCTCCTTCACTGACAGACCTGCCTCTGAAACTCTTTTGCAAGAAGGAGGTTCAGTAACAAAACAATCAATCTTTTCAAATGTGTACCTGGAAAAGACCTCTATTTCAATCTATAATATAAAAAACCATAATTTTCAGACTATACCCTGGTCCAACAGTTGGGGAATTATTTTTCTGCTGTGTGATCACCAGGACAGATTTGAGGGAGAATTGGTCTCAGGAGAGTTTGTTGGAAGAGGAGTGAAGGTGACATGTCCCTGTGCTCCTCCTCTGCAGCAGGATTCTGAACAGCACCAGTCTGTGGCTGATCACTTACAGTTAGGAGAGATGGCAAAATTCACTTAATCTTTAATCTCATCTCTGACTTGTTTTTGGAGACTGGTGCTACTTTAAATAGTATTTGTCTTCCTGCATATTTCCCAGCATCTTTCTCTGTACTTCTCACCGTGTCATTTGTCTTTGTTCTAGTCCTCATCTGATCCTATTGGAGACTGAAGGTCTTTTCCCCTTGATCTTATTATCCATATGGCATGGGATAATCTTATCAGATGTAAACTCTGCATTGGGTTTGCCCTAAACAGCACTTCTCCAATATTTCCTATATCAGGACTACCTGAGACAATTCAGGTTACTTCCCCTAAATGATGTGCATGGCCTGGCCAAGAAGTACTTCAAGCAAAACAAAAAAAAGTCCCTAAAGCTGGTGATTTTGGAATAGGGAGGGATATTAAGAGCATCAACCTTTTATAGGAAGTAGAACTCAAGATGTTCTTGATTTTTTTTTTTTGCTCAGTCTCCATGGGAAAGACACAGAGGAAAGCTGCCAGAAAAGCAGGAAGAATTTGTGGAAAGCTTTCTCAAAGTGATGCATCCATGGCACAGGATTTTGTTGTGGAGGAACGTTTGGTTTTTTCCTTTCAGACAATGCTTTTCCACCAGAGGATGCCAGGCTGTCTTGCTTTGACTTCCACTTACCTTTATGACTTGCACATTTAGGTTTGGGGCTGTCTTTCTAAAATCCAGATTCTGTGCCTTCAAACTTTGATCTATACTAACCAGGACATGATTTTTGCTATACTCTGCATGGGGTGCCACAGTGCTGGTGATACAATACAGAGAACTATTCTTGTACCTGCTTTCTCCTGCATACAGGCAGAGCATTAATGTGAGCAGGTAACTGGTCAGACATTCCATGAGCACCACAGCATAAGCAGGAAGTCCTCATTTGCTAATTTCTTGTGCTTTTCCAGTTGTGTGGAGTTTTTGTTGGGTTTTTTTTTCCTGTTTGTTTGTTTGGTTTTAATTATTTTTATTTTTTTTAAGGATTTAAATCCTAGCATTGACACGACTGAATATTTTAGCCAGAAGAATTATGTTCACTCAGTGAATTGGCATAAATGCTAATGGCAGAAATCCCATTAGTTCCAGGGCTGTTTAAACCATCTGTGTCTTGAGATCTGGGATGCAGCTATGCTGGCAAAACTTCTCTAGTGTAGATTGGTCTTTAGCTTCTTTCCAACTACTCTGCAGCTCTTGAGCGTGCCTTTCTCTTTACTTCAGTCTCTTATTGCACTGCAGTGTGATTCTCTATAAAAGTGTTAGGCAGAATAAGTCCCAGGACAGCCTGCATGAAATCAAGTGTGGTGAGGAGAGCTGTGGAGACAGGGGAGAGTACATCATTGCAAGAGTTGTGAGGAGCACTTGAGGAAGTGCAATGGCTGGGAAGGAGGGCTGCTGGAGTAACCCCTGCTTAGTATTTGCACGTGTCTGTGTCCCACACTGGTGCTGAATTGCACTGAAATGAAACAAACCCAGCAACTTCCCAGAAGGGCTGAGGTGCATCAGGTGGCACATCCGTGTGGTGCGGTGGAAGCCAGCGTGAGGGATTTCTGAGATTTCTGGCAGGTTTCCTTGGCTCAGTGTGTGTCTGCAGCAGTGAGGATGAGAGGAAGGCAAACTGGAGCAGCTGGTCTGGAAATGTCTTGTGTGTGGTCAGGACTGGGTGCCCAGAAAAATCTCCCAAGATCCTATTTTGGCAGAGAATGACTGTCTCTGTGGTCAGCTGCCATCAAAGCTTGCTGAGTAATTCCTGGAAACATTCAGCCTTGGGTGTATTTTTAGGGGTACAACACTTTCCAGAAAGCTTGTAGCAGCAGGACAATGTAAAAAGTGTCTAAACAGAGAAACAAGGATTTATCTTAGGAAGCTTCCTGCATCTGCCAGGTCTCTTGTTGTAGAAGCTGTGATTACTAAATCAGCTCCTAAGCTCTCTAATGCTTTGTGAACTCGTTTTCATTTCTGATAGGAAAATAACAGACTGTCACACACAACTTTTTTCCTTTGCATAATTCAGATGTAGTTGTGACACTTGACACACAGCACAGATGACTGTGAATGACTCCTAAAATTTAAACAGATGATTCAGAATTAATTGTGAAAACCAACCTTATAGTTGTTCCAGGAATTCAGTACAGATGATCATTGTCTAAGAAGATCACCCAGCTGCAGTTGATCCCCAAAATTTCTCATTGATAAAGCAGCTAAAGAATCTTGAATGATGGACTAAGGAAGTATTGCAAGGTTTTTGTTTTCCTGTTGTTGGTTTTTTTTTCCTTAGAGAATCTATTGGCTTTCTAAGATCTTTTAAACATAACTTTGTGATTATTAAAGCCTTCAGCACTGCATAGAAGTTTAGGTAAAACTTTGTCCTAGGGATTCTTGTAGGCAGCACTTCAGCTCCTTGTTTCCTGAGGAAGAAAAACCTATGCAGTTTCAAAAGAGGGTTGTGCAAGTCTAACTATTAGCTTTAGATTGTAATCTTAACATAAAGAGGAAATAATTCTAGCAGCTGATTTTTCCTTAAATTGGATGCTGAGAAGATGAAATTTGTGTTTTTATATGATAAGAATGTTTCTTTGAAACCTTGGTGCATGCTTGCAATGTATTTCAATATATTTAATGACTTTAAAAAAAAGCTCTTTGCTGTTGGACTGTACTTGCACATGATAACATGCCATACAGTGTCTAATTGCCCAAATCCACAGAAGGCACATCAGTGCTCTGAACTGCTGCAGGAGAGTTCAGAAAACCTCCAGTGGATTCTCAGCAATTGCAGGCTCTCTGTGGCCCTTATCATTTCTGAGAGAGATCAAGATTGTGAGATGTGCTTTCACATAATAAATAGTGTGGTGAAAAGCAAGAGTAAAGGACAGAGGCAAATGGTTGAAGTGCTGATCTTCAGAGGCGGGAAGAGGCCTGGAAAAATCAAAGGTGAGCCCTTGCTTCTGCATGATCTGTCTTGTTTGCAATGTATGGGAACAACAACACTGCTGGAAATGATGAATTCCTTTCCCTGGGTTGCTTGCAGCCCAGCTGTCACACTGGGATGCTGGAGGATTTCCCTATGGACTATAGCATGAAAAAGTATTTTTCTACTATGAGATTGGAAAAGACCAAATTATAACTTCAAAGCTCTCTGCTCACAAATGTTTTTTTCAATTTTAACCTCTGAAGCTAGTGGAATTTATGGAAAAAGGCTTTTAACATTTTAACATCAATGTAGTGTTGACAAGCAGTGGGAACTGTAGTATACAGGTTCTCACTTTGCTTGCCCTTGTGTAGGTACACATGTGTTTATTGCATCACATTTTCCCCCCATCATTTCTGTATTTTCTATTTTAGGAAGTTATCATTGAAAACTACATTTCCTTAGTGTTCAAAATGCTTCTTTGCTCTTTGAAGCTGAAGAATGTTACAATGTTAACTGTTCTGGAAAGGAGCAATGAACAGATTCAGGGAAATGCCCCCTTCTGTGTAATAATATCTTGGGGGTTTTTTCTGCATTTCAAGTTTTCCCATTTTCAGCTGCTAAATGCTGACATTACATCCTGTGATTCTTTTTCCTCTTTGTTTCTTTATTCACAATCTTTAGGATGGGACTAGTTCTTACATACCAATTATTCCCCCTCCTCGTCCCAAGGGTTAGAGGCTTTCTTAAAAAGATTCAGGGGGTAATATATGCATAAATTAGGAGGTTACTCTCTCTAATCTGATCTGAGTATCTAAAGCTCCAAGTAAGACTGAAGAGAAATAACCACATCACCAGCTGTTGGAACAGGAAAAAAGGATGTGATTGCCAGCATCTGAGGAAATTATATGTATTTTTTACATGGGAGCTCCATCTGTTTGTACTTGCTTAGCTCTGAGATTGAGGTTGAAAATTTCAAACACCATTAGCTGCAGTTGCTGACCTCTACTGCAAGATTATTATGCTTCCTGATAATTCAAAGGGATTGTTTTAGACCCAGGCATGCAGTCACAGTATTTTCTACCTGCAAAGAGTTTGAGTTTTTTTGTTATCTCTGTTTCTGAAAATGCCTCCTAAAGAAAAAAAAAAATCATTAGGCACTAATTTAGTCCATGCAGCAAACTTTATCCTAAAATCTAAAAAGTGGTTGTGTGGGAAATAACATTGTATTATACACTTACACATTTTCTTTTGATTACTGCAGAATGACCTGGTTTGACCACAATATTGACTGTCAGTATTCTCTAGTCACTACATAATAGGCCTCACTGTGTGGAAGAAAACTGCAAAGACATAACCATTCATTCATCAACTATTCTAAGTCCAAATTAAAATTTTGATTTGGAAAAAAACCCCTATAACAAAGAGCATAGGAGCTTTCAGAAAATTTGTGATTTGAGGCAGTATTTTAGGAGGTAAAAATGCAATGTACTGAAGTCTTTGCTACTCTATTATTTTCAGCTAGTAGTGGAAAAAATGCTGCAGATCTTTAAATACCATGAAGGTTTCTCTTATTTCAGTTGGAGATAAGATATTTTGTGGAAAGGAGGTGCAGAAGAGTACTGAAAAAAGAAGAACCCCCCCCCACCAAGCCAAGAAAAAGACCAACCAAATAGAAAACAACAAAAAACAACCACAACAAACCAACCCCCCAAAATAAAATTTGACTATGTCTTATAACCATCAAATATGGCACAGGATCATTAGATTAACCTTTTGTTATGATGAAAAGCATTGCTGTAAGATGTTTTTCTGCTGTATTTAATGGGATCAGTAGGTTTATGCTCCTTATTATGTTGAAATGGATAAAGATTTTAATTTAGATAAATGGGTACCTGACATGGTCTGTTGTGGGGTTTTTTTATATATAACTGCTGCTTTTGTGTGGCTTCTGACTTCTGTGATGATTAGCAGATAATTACTTTTCCTGTAGTGAGCAGTGCTGAGTTTGGGTGGCAAGAAGGAATTATGTTCTTCGTGTGGATGTTGCAGCAGGAATGGTGAAGGCAGTGTCCATGTGGGTAATCCTGGATAAAAGCAGGTGCACCTGCCCCACTCAGAGAACTTGGCTGCCCTTTTTGGTTTGCCTCTGCCCGATTTAGAGGACTGTGTCCAAACATGCCTCTTCAGGCCTGTGAAACAGGTGAATCTGTCTAAGTGCTAGAGGTTGTTATTCAGCTGGGAGAAGTTGATATCAGTGCCAAGACAGTTTTGGAAAGGTCCCTGTTGGGTGCCAGAGCAGGACAATATAAATCAAGCAACTGTGCTGGCCCCTTCCCACCTCCCTGAACTGATTTCTCTCTTCTGTACCAGGGCACCTCTTTGCCACCTTGGCATCCTGCATGCCCAAGATCCCCTGTGCCCTGCAGGGTGCAGCAGCTGGTGCCTAGTGAGGTGCTGGGATCCCTGCTGTTCCTTTGTGACTGCTAGTAAATCGTGCTTCAGAGTGTACTAGGAGAGCTTGGTGAGTGAACGACTTCAGTGTGCGAAATGGACAATTCAGCACTTGTGCTTCGTAAATATATTGAAAACTGTCAGCTCTGCAGATAGCCCTGGGATGGAAAGATTGGATTCAGGTGTAAAATGCAGTATCTGGTATCCAGCTTCAATGATCTGTCACAGCTTCCAGTTGCTCTTCCTTCAGTCTGAGTGTGGCATACTCTAATCGCACCTATTTGATTTCATCCAAGGCTGCTCGGATGCCGCAGTGAGGAGTGCCAGTAGTGACCCCCAGAAAGCTGTGTGCTGCAGAACCACTGGGAAATAACAGTGCTCAGTATTTACAGGTGTCAGCACGGTCAAATGCTTGCACATTGCTCCAGGTAACCCTTTCAAAGACAAGTAATGATGAGAAGTTTGGATCTCTGAGAGTGATTGGTTGAAGCTTCAGGGAGCTGCTATCAGCAGTGCTGTGTTTGGGAGCACAGCAGGTCCCCCTTTCTTCTTCTCTCATCCCCTCCTGTTTTCATAATGAAATGCAACAAGAAGGGGGTTTGTTCATCAGCTGCTTTGAACACAAGGCAATTGGCAATTATTTATCAGTCCTTTTCCCCAGTAATTCCTTTACAGCTGAAAAAAATAGATGCACTCCAGCTGGGGCTCCTTGCCCTGTGCCACTGATGGTCTCATAGACTTTTTCTATGTCTGGCTGAACAATTGCCAGATCAAGGTCTGTAAGCCTTAACAGGCTTTAAGGTAAGAACTGTTTGTTACTTAATAAGGTATTTTTTCAGCCTAATATCATTAAAAATCTTTTACTACCATGATAGTTGTTACAGAATACCCAGAAGGAGGATATTGAGCTGTCTTCAAGAAGTTGGTGTCTTTGTGGCTCTTCTTTTGCTCACATGTAGGGAAGAGGTGCTTTTGACCTTTTTTTCAACTGCTGGGAGTGTGCTTTCTTGAATTTTTGTGTGGGTAGGAAGTATGCCTGAGAAGGAAGCTGGGCTGCCTCAGTCATGGTATTGTGCTAACAGAAGTCTGCAGAATAATTGCTGAGACATCTGTTTAGGAAATTGGTGGCAGGGGGCTCTTCATTTGCTTGACTCTGTGGCACGACAAAGTTATTTTCCAGTCTGGAACTGAAGGAAGTATTTGGATTTTTGACTGCCACTGTATGAGAGACTCATAAGAACAGAAACAGCAGTTACTTCTTCAGGCTTCTTCATCTCCATGTGTTGGCTGCATTGCAGGCTGCTAATAAAAGTGGTGTTATAGATTGCAGTGGCTTAGAGGTGGGAATAGGTCTTTTTATATTCTCAGTTCACCATGGATGGTGTTTACTACATTTGCACTTTTAAAAGCAGTTATGTAAAACCAGCAAAAGGTGTGTCAGAGGAAAGGCAATTGACTTTGAACAGTTTTCATAAGCTGTGTTATTAAGTATTTATCTGTGTGGTCTCAGGGCAGGTAGTCTGAAAAGTAACTGCTTTTAAGAATGTCACAAATGCTGCTTGGGACTGCTGGGAGAGCACTGTTTGGATCATTTATCTATCAAAACAAGAGACTGATGAGCACAGGAACTTTCTTCTGACTACAGTAAAAATGTCAGCCTGAGCTGTTCTTGCTGTTTCAAGCCTTTGCTTTTCATTTAAAATTCTACTGCCATTTGATCAGAACATTAAAGTCGTGCTCAAATCCTGTGTCCTGCTCAATCAGGAGATTTTTTATTCCTATATGCATGCTGCAGATTCTAGAGAACTAACAATTCAGTTGGTAGGGAGTGGGGAATCCATATGTCTCCTTCAGGACCTGGTTTTGTGTGCTTAGAAATTACATTAAACTGGCTATAAAGAAGCTTTTAGTGCTAATGCTGTAGTCATATATAGGGGAGTTTTTGAAAAGACAACAACCATACTGCCTATATTTATTGACTTTAGCCAAAAGATTCAGCTACTTGCTTTTCCTCAAGCTCTGTTTTATGACCAGAGAAAAGCTCATAAACGTCTCCTGTTCTCCATGAAACTGGATAAAAAACCTCATGCATCAATTTCTTGAGAAACCCTTTCAACATCTAGGTGACTTCCTGCATACCTTTAAAGAGCATTTCATCTTGCCTAGATATTTAAATCAAATGAGTCTCAACCTCAGGAAATGTTATAGTTAAGTATCTAAAATTGAAGTGATTTCAAAGAATTAAATGTAGTTAAATAGTTTTTTCCTATTCTGCTGTATTGCAAACAGTATGTCAGAGACTGTATTTGTTTAATTGTATTTTTAATATTTAGGCTTAATGGTGCACCTGTTCCTCTAGGCACTACTGCAATTTTCCTACTTGTACATAAGGAGTTAATGAAATAAACCTTCTCTGCCAAGGAGATGTAACCCTTCCTTCAGCACATAGAATTATGACACTAATAATGAGTGGCAATGGAAAATTCACATACATATAAATTTAATTATCCATTTTTTGTCTTTGGACATCTGGATTGCCAACAACACACGGCACTTAAATTCATTTTTGGGTTTCTTTTTTTAATTAATCATTTAGATGTTTGATAATATTAGCAGTAGAGTATCTATGAGTTGGAAGAGAAGGTGAGTATTTCCTGGCCCCCATTTCTTTCCTCATGCACTAGAAACACAGACATTAGCCAAGTTAAAGACAAGATTTTTACCTTTTTGCTTCAGCTGCAAACAAATGTAAAAAAATGGCTGACTTAATCCCCCAGGAGAGATCGAATAAGTACTTTCCTTTTCTCTAGTGGCAAAAACGTCTTGAAGTAAAGCTGAGCTCAGTCCCTTGTTTCACAGAGCTTTTAGAATACCTTTCCATGCAATTTGACCAAATGCTCCCGCTTGGCTGCCTTTCCCAATCCCTCCCAATGCGAGCTGGTCGCATTTTCCCTGCCAGTCTCTGCACAGTCTGCAAGCAGTCTGGGCCATGAGCAGTGTCCATTAGTTCTGCAGCAGAGAGCCCAGCAGCAAATCCTTCCTGATGCATCTCCTGGGGAGGAGATTTGCCTCTTGGGCCTGCTGCTTCTGATCCATCAGGTAGAAACCCAGCCTAAGTGTGCTGAAAGGTTACAGAGGACTTTGTGAGCTCTTGCTTGAACTTCATGGGGTGATTTATTAAGCCAGGAGAGCCATTTGGGAATGTGATGGGTGTCTAGGATGCTGGAAAAGTGTCTGAGACAAGGAGCTTACCATTAAGAATGATGTACGGGTTTAAGCAGCATTTGCATTTATATGATTTTTCACCTTGAAGCAATTATGGTTTCACCCAGGTGTGGTAGTGTAGGAGGGTTTTTGTTTTTGTAGGAGTCCAGGGTGCGAGCACTTTGCACCAGTCATTGGGAGCCTTGATGGATGCATAGGGTGAGCTGAAATCAAATACTGATTGATCCTGTTAATTGATCCACCACAATCCCCCTGCCAAAAGGTGCCTCCTTCCAGGAGAAGTCATCCAAGGGCCTTAAACATCTAAAGCAGAGATTCAGACATGGCAAATCAATATGTTTGCCATGACTTCCATACAGCTGCAGTAATTTTCTTAGTTGCTAGTGAACAAGAGAGCTGAGTATAAACAACTTAAAGACAATTTAGCTGGCCAGCAGGTGTAAACATCTGTCCAAGTAAAGCCAAATTCTTTGATAAAGTACTTGTTGGTGTGTTTCAGGATAATAAGACAGAAGGAGACTCTTGGGTTTTCTCCTAGCCAAGGCAGAGCTACAGGTGGAAGATCTCTTGCATAAACAGGTGTAGCTCAAGGATCTACCTATGAAAGACAATTTTTGTAGAATTTCCTTCCAAGTCTTATATTCTCTAGTAGGAAAATATTTTTTTTCCCAGAAATAGGAATGTGGCTGAAAATAACTCTGGCATAATAATAACAACTGTGCTTCAAAGGGCAGTGGTCTCCTCCTTTTCAAATTAACTTAGTCCTTAACTCGAAGGTTGATCCCTTTTCCATTTCACATGGCTGAAGTTAAACTGTGACACATATTTGATTCCACAGCTGTTGGAAGCAGTGGGACCAGAGAAGACACTTTTCTGCCAGCAATGGCAGATGACCCAGCTCCAGATGAGGCATCACCAGTGTTGTTCCTAGGGTAGATTATCCTTGCCACTAAGGGGTCTGGCATTATCCTCAGTGTACTTAGCACCTCAAGAAGCAAAGCAAGCACGTGAAGCTCAAGAAGGAAATTTGGAGTAACCTGTGTAGTTTCTAGGCTGTCTTCAAGCACATTTTACATTGTCAGCTTCCCCTCTTAGGCTGAGCTTTATCTCCATGCTTTACATTGAGTGATCTTGTGTTTCTTAGCAGAAGCTACATGAAGGATTAAAAGTAAAAGCTTTTTTTTTTCTGTTGGAGAAAGGTATCCCTAGGCCTAAGCTCATGGTAGTGGGGAGAGATCCACAGCTGATGTTTATTCTCACACTGTGGTACCTTGCTTGAGTGTATGGACAAAACAAAACCTGTCTGTGTCTGTCTTTGCACTGATGACACTGGACATGGGGACTGGGAAAGTCAGATTGTTCCCAAAGTGAACTCTGTTCCCTTTGGGAAACTACCATTTATAAGCTGGAGAGGAATGGTTCTAGCAGCCACCCCTATTATAAATCCCAAAGGAACAAGCTTCAGGGAGCACCTGTCTCCTTGTCAGTGCTGGTCTAAAGGATGAAATGCAGTCACTCAGGAGGTGTGTGGGAGTGACAGCTGCCTCATGCACCCCTAGCATGGCTGGAGGTGGTGTTTGTCTTCCCATTACTTCTTCATCTGTGAACTGCAGCTTGAAAACCCCATGGGGAAGCTCAGAGAAGCTTTTCTCCCAGGAGGGCCTTCTGCTGTGTTCAAAATTTAAAAAGTACCATGCTGGAGCTTTAGAGAGGAAGCTGGAAGTAAATTATGACAAATCAATTAGCTACAAGTGCTATTCAGAGAGTGTTTTGGATTGAAATAGGCACCTAAGAGCATGAAGTATTCTGTCAAATCATTGAACATAAGGGTGAAAAATGGAGGGAGTCCATTTTAGTGCACATGTTCAGCCATGTTAATTAGAGCAAACTGATGATTCTCTTCTGCTGGGAGATGTTGAGTCTGTACTCTCAAAAGAAAATCATCTCTTTAGAGGGAAAACTCTGCAGGAGGTTATTGTGTACAGGCTCCACTTATGACTGTGTGAGATTTCATGTGTCATGCTCCACATTGGGAGCACTGGGGGAAAATAACATTTAAATCCACAAATGGTGGGATTTAACTGACTAAATGCAGCTATCTAATCCTTAATTGTCACCCTACACAGGGAAGCAGTCATCTCCAGGGCAGAGTTACTCTCAGCCTGAAGTAGCTGTCTCAGTTGAGTCAGGTGAATTATGCCTGGACGTGCTTATTTTTCCCCATTGGTTGTAAAGGGAGCCTGGGAAGACTGACTCAGATATAGAAGAGAGCAGTGTGGCCCTCTAGAGCTAAAGGAGATGAACCCTGCCCAAGAGATGAATAGTAGGAAGTCCACAGATTTCCAAGCAGAACCTTTGTCGTGTCCATTGTGGTGTTACACAGTGGCCAGAGAAGGTTGTAGACATGGCGTGAAAATTTCAGAGCTGCAGTGGTTCATCAGTGAAGACAACCAACAGACCAGGGCATGCAAGGAGCATTTTTTAGGATGTTTGTAGTTATGTCAACATTGAGATGACCTCTGCTGGGGAATTTGCCATTGGGGTTCCCTAGCTGTCTTTACACCTTTGTAAAAGGCAGCTCAGAGGAAAAGCAAGAGAACTTAGGCTTCATCTCATTTCAGCCTGCTTGTGTTACTCTTAGAAGCCAAGTGCTTTCCTGTAATGCTTCTGGCACTAAAATTCTCCTTTCCCCTCTCTCTTCTAGCTGGAAAATTGTATGTGGTGCCACTTGGATTTCACCTATTGGCAATAATCAGTTTCTCATAAACGAGGATATGGGAATATAAGATGTGAGGTAATGGCCCAATTTATGGAACTAAAGAACTTCCAGTGAGTCTTCAGCAATGTAATTACAGTCTAAAAGTATTTACTTGTTTTTAAAATGTACCATGGACATAGGCATGTGTTGAGGGTCTGTGTCTAGAACAGCAAAAGTTGGCTATTTCCCTATATTAAACTACAAAAGCACTTCTGACTTCAAGGACATGGAACTGCAAGCTGCTAAATATATATATTTTTTTTGAACCAATATGTGTCTCTATAAAGACAATGAATTGTGACTGCCTTCTCATCTTGCGCAAAGAACAATAAGTCTTAGAAGGCAGAAGCTTTAAAGATTGGTACTTAATTAGAAAGTGTCCTAAATGAAAAGTCAGCGTTTTAATAAATTTCCTCCAGGATGAAAGAAATGTCTCTCAAAGGAAATTACAGCAGCTCTCTGAGTATTTGGGATCACTGGGGAGACCTTGGCATTTGAAGGAAGAGAACTTTAACTGTGAAGTGTTTGCTTGGTAGTTTTGAAGAATGTGTCTGTGTGCAAACTCTGTGTGTGCATAACATTGAAAGGTGAATATAAACACACAGATATATAGAGAGTTTTATCTGCACTAAAAAATCCCAAAACAACTCCCTCCGAAAACAGGAATAGGCATCTTTCTGAGTAGCACTGGTGGGTGGGAGGGGAGGTGGTAGCAGAAGTTGTCGTAGGGATTGTGAGGAAACAACACAGCCTGAAAGGGATACCTGGAGTTAAAGTTGGGACCCCTGATTCCCAGGGCTGGGAATCCTGCATAAAATCACATTTTCCTGCCTCCTTCATTGCTGGTGGGACTTCTGAGAGTTTGGTGCATGCCATGGGTCCTTGACAAAGCAGAAGCTGTCAGAGATGGAGGGAAGTGGGGAATCTCCTCCCAGCAGCTTGTTCCATGGTCCTCTTGGACACCATGGCTTGGTGTTCCCAGCTCATGGATTCCAGCCTGCCCTGGGCCAGGTGAGGTGCAGTGAGGAGGTGCCTGTTCCCTTTGCCCTGCTGCCCACCCCTGCTGTGCCCACAGCATTTTGGGGAAGTCTAATGGGGCAGGCTCGGAGCCATCCTCCCCACATGCGTTTTGGTTACCTCACCCTTCCCACACCAATACTATTGGGAGTAATTTCCAATGACTCTCACATCCTTCCTCCTAAGTGATCCATGAATAACTTGGAAAAGCTCCTTTGGGCCATTATTTTAAACTGGCAGTTGTGAGTGATGCTGCTGTGGGAAGCTGGTACACAGTGTCTTGCACTCTCTTTATGACCCAGCTGATCCAATATTCTGGTGCTTGCAATGGGCTTCAAGGGACTTTGATACTTAGTCTGTGTTTGAAGTCATGTTTGTTCCTAGCACTTTTTGTAATGGAACAATTACAGAAAGTTACTTTTGGTAATGTAGGCTGCTAGACTGGCATCCTGGTAGTTTCAGATGAGTTAATACTAATTTTCTTAAATCAATGTAAAATTTATTAAGCCAAGCAATGTCCTGTATGAGTTTATTCCTCAGTTCAGGCAGAAGTATTTTATAAACTTCTCTGCAGGAAATGTCCAATTGAGTTGTTAAAATTTCATGCCAGGTTCAAAATTACATTAACTGTTTTTCCAGCACGACAGGGGATTGTTGAAGAAACATCTGTTCTGAAAGGCTTATCAAATTTTTACCCCCTCATCATCAGATTAGTTGTTGTCTTGTTCATTCAGTTGTGCTGCCTGACAATTTACTGCAATTTTCTTCTCATTTCTTTGGCCTAGAGTTTGGGATTTAAAGGTTATAAGTACTGGGCTAGTAGGAAGACTTGGTTTAGTAGGAGAGATATAAGTATCTCCTGCATCATAGCACTTTTGATAATATTGGTAAGCAGAAGACTTTTCTTCATTATCAAGTAGTGCAATGAATGTTTCTATCTGGTAAGAGTCCTTGAGCTGTTGCTCCATACATCCTTGAGCTCCTGCATTGCAATGACAGCTTTGTATTACGGGTAAGGAGAACTTTGGGAGTTACTGTGCAGTTATTTTGTGTTTAGAAAGGATGGCTGGCAGGGATTTCTGAGACCTGAAATGGAGGACATTTCACAGTATCACTGCCCACCTTGCTGTACCTGAGCAGCAACCTCTGCTTGGTCTTCCTTAAACTGGTTAGTTCCTCCAAAATGCTCCCAGAACTGCCTGCCCTCAGGAGCCAACAATTAAGTGGGTGCTCTCAACCAACACAGGAATATTGACGTTGATTTCCTTACTTTATATATATATATATACATATATGTAAATACAGGAATATATATATGTATAAAATAGGTACAAAATCTTGTCATATGAACTTTCTGTGAATTCCCTGCTGATTTTGAGAATTACAGGATGATGAAGGCCCTCTCCAGACACTCTTTTCCTTAGAGAACAGTTCCGTCCTCTAGAATTCCATCTGGGATGCTACAGTGCGGTGTAGATGAGCAACAGTTCCTGCAATAATCCTGTTAGTTCTGCAATAATGGTATTGGCTCATTAATAGAATATCAATTCTCTAATTATCTTATTCCATTTCAAATCCTATAGACCTCATTTTTACAAGAAAGCTGATTAGCAGAACGCTGCAGCGTGAAGCTGTAACAGCGCAACAACAAATGTCTTACGCATTTTCTTGGTAATGCCCTTTTTTGCTGATAAATACATAGCTATTTTTAAAGCAACAATTACAAGACTTACTGCTTTAATTTTTGTGGGAAGTACTAGAGGATGAACAGTTTCATTGATATAATGAATATAACCTTGCATACAGCTAATGCTAAATGATTGGGAAAGCGAGATTATTTGAAAGATTTTGTTTGCGTATATACAAAGTAAGTGATCCTTAAGGACAAATAAGGAGAGGAATTTGCTAAGGAAGCATGTTTTACTGGCTTGATGATTTTTTTTAATTTGCTCGACTAATGGTTTAGGCAACTCATTAGGTATCTAATGGAAACATTTAAAACAGCCGTTTTTAAAAGACATTTTCAGTGGTAAGCCAACTAAGTCAAGTACAAATACAGTAAGAAAAACTGTTAATAGAGTTCCTGTGGTACACAGCAAGTTTGGAAACCCATGAATATCTATGTTTAGAGCAGGTCAGTGCAGTGCTACTAAATCTTAGCACACTGATACTATTCAGAACTGGGGCAAAAAAGTGAAATAAGACAGAACTTGCTTATTCTTTGAAAAAATTTGCAGAAGTTCCTTAACAGAAGAAATCACATATCTTGTGCTTTGAACAGAGCATAAAGAAATGTGGGGGCTGTGACTGACAGGTTTCAATCTTGAAAATGATAAAAGTCTGAACATCTTTCAAAAAAGACCTTGAAATGGTTGAATGGTTGAATCATGCTGTTTGCCTGTCTTTTCCATGATAGCCAGTTTGAGCTGCAGAATGAGATGTAGCTGTTTTCAAATAGTCCTTTTCAAATGGGAATGGAGTATATGCACATAATGCTTTAAATATTTTTCTCTCTCTGGGGATACAAAAGTGGCCATTTTGGGAAGAAACAGAGGGGAAAAAAAAGACAGAATTCTAGGTCTCTTCCTACTTCAGAGAAGTACTTGTTAAAAATAACTATTACATTTCTTCCTCAGAAACTCTAAAATTCAAGCAGCTTTGCCTTGCATTCAGATCACTGCAGTCTCAGCAAGCACAGGTGCAAATATGCAGCACAAAGGCCAGTATCCCTGGGGATGCTGCTGTCCTGTATTTCCTCCCCAGCCCCTCCTGCTTGTCAGACTGCACTTCTCACACAGCAATTTCTTCCATGTTACACAAGCTGCATTACAGAGGAGCATTTAGGAGTGCAGAGCAAACACACCTCATGCTTTTCTGGAGGCCTCTGGGGAAAAAAAGCAGATGAACCACAGCCTTCCTCTCTCCAAACAGCCAGCCCAGCGTGCTCTAGCTGTGCTTACTGCTGGCAGAGATAAACTGGACATCCTTGGCAGCCTCATGTCCTAGGACAATGGGGACACTTAACGTTCTAGCTGGCTGTGCCTTGCTGTGGGTCAGTGGGAGAGGCAGGAATAACAACACACATCTCTTAGAAGCATCAGCTCAGAGCTTTGATGACCAAGTGGCCAAACAGCCACAAACTTCTAAAGAGCTTAACTGAAAAGTGTTCTCTTCCTATCTTGGCCCTAAAGAGTTGGGAGAATGGAAAGACAAGGTACTAGTGAGATAATAGGAAATGTAGAAGGTGATGAATGCTTCTTGTTCGTCCGTTTTTTTGAAAAGTGATTAGACAGTTGCCATAGAAATGCTATGTACTCTGTTAGTACTCTGTTCTCTGCTCCATACAATGGGTGCCAGTTCCAGGAAGACATTGACAGCTGTCACAAACAGCTTTCCATGAATTTAAATATCTCAGAGTAATGTAAAGGGAAGTAAGTCCTTGTGTTTGCTTGTAGATTGGATGCTGTAAGATTTGCTTTTACTTAGGGGAATATGACTGAGCAGGGCATCAGCTGTTACACATGGTCTGCAAAGTGAATGTAACTGCAGTTTGGTTTTGCTGTAAACAAAGAACAGCATATGTTTTCCAGAAAGAAATTAACTTGCATCTTTTGAGATTGTTTTGATAGACCAGAACTTGCAACTACCTTGATTTACACTACCAGACTATAAAGCTACACAAATTAATTTGTTTCAGAAGACAATTTTGGCAGTTTGAAACCATATACTCCATAAGAATTAAATGCTCAGAAAGAAACAGTTTTCAGCTGTAAATAGTTTAGGATACCCAAACCATTATGAATAAAACTAGTAAGTGTATTATGAAAAGTCAGTTAGCAAGGAAGAGGCTTCTTAGTTGTTTTTGTGGCCAACATTCTTTATCCCAGTTGTGTGCTCAGATACTGCAGGAGGTAAGAGCAGCTGGTGGTGAGAGCACTGAGCATGCAGTATGAGCTTCTGGTCTACTTTTTTTTGGTTATCTCTTCCTTCTGCAGAGCTCATTTGAAAGCAAACTCCTTTTGGCAGAAGTTACTCATCAGAGCAGTCAGAGTTGAGCTGCCTCAGGGGAAGAAGAATGACCTGTACCAAACAGCCAATGGAAACAATGTGTAAGAAAATGAAGGCTCTAAAAGTGTTTTGCAGATCAAAGAGGCAATTCATGGATATGTTTAGTAGCTTGTGCTATTTACAAAATTTTGGTGTTCAGGCATTATGCTTGTGAGAACTCGTTTCTTTTATTCTGAGATGAGAAAGATATGAAAATTAAATTATTTTATGTGAGCAGATCCCTTTATGGAAGACTAGACTCTGTTACAAATGAAGATAGGGCCAGTTCATTTTCTTTTCCCCAGAGCTTTCTGGACTGGAACAACACCTGTAAACAGCCTCAAAGTAATTTAAAAACTGAGACTGTCTTAACTTTTTTAAAGAGACTTGCTGCTTTCCTTTTCTGATAGTTATATTTGGGTATGCAAAAAGACATGCCTGTAGTAATTACCTGTAAAATTTATCTGTCCAGGTGAATGTGTTATGTAACCCACAGATAGAGCACTTACTAAAAACTGCAGTAGGAAGACTGTTACTTTTCTTGTCCTGCACTGCCCTTCCAATCTAAAGGGATCTCTCTGACCCATCATGTCTTAAAAAACGAGGGTAGGATATGTGCAGGCTAATTTATTAATTAATGGGAAGACTAAGTCTATGTGAAATTCTAGGTCAGAGATTTAGTATCCCCTTTTCCTTTCCATGGAATCTGTCCAACACTACAAATTGCCAAAATATTCACAGCTACTCTGATGGGGAAGAAAGAGCTTAGCAGCAAGACAGCAACCCTCAGGGCGCAGTGATCTGGCACTTGTCTTGCTCCAAGGGCTCTGTGGATCCAGCAGGTGAGCACCACAACCTTCATCTCAGACTCAGTGCCTCCCCCAGGTCCTGCTGGCAGGGTTTCGATTCACTCTGGCTCTGCTCTGCTTGTTATTAATTCTTGCTGCACAGCGAAGGTGCAAGGAGAGCCTGCTCAAGTCCTAAGGGGGCAGGCAGAATAGTCAGTGATCCCTGGTGCTAGAACTGACTGAGCAGAAATGAGCATCACCCCGTGGGCTACAGACACTGTACCAGGAACCTGGGGAACGAGGGGGTCCCAAAATGACAGGATCCAAGGGCATTGGAGGTGCAGATCTCTGATTGAGGGCTGTGGTCACCCCTTCTGACGGGACACGATTGCTCAGCACTTTGTGTCTTGGGGAACTTGCCAAGTTCTTGTTCATTATAGGACAAACTTAATTTGGCACTACTGACTGCCAGAAGCCTGAAGTCACGCTGAGGTTTAGTACTCTGTTTCCTGCAGCTACTGTAAACAAATATGTGCTGTCTGCTAGGAGCATCATGTACTTGTTCAGCATTAGACTTACAGACAGCTTTGTTCTTGGAGCAGTTCTTTTATTCATCGTTGTATAAGAATTTGCAAACCTATTTTCTCAACATCAGTACTGATCCTGTTGTTGCTTTTCCATCTCTGATTTGTTGAGTATCAGTAATCTTGGCAGGATTCAATTGCTTGAAATAACCATATTGTCTATCCTGAAATGGCCTACTGTGAGGCTTCAAATTTGAGGGCTCTTAGAGCTGCAGCTTAATTTACATGTTGCTGCTAGCATTTTGAAAGTATTTGCTTCAGTTTGTAAACATTTGTTCCTTGATGAATGGCAATCTATTGTCAGTGATCCTGCACCTTCTTTCTACTTCTCTGCTTTCACAACTAGGACAGATTTTACCCATGCTGTGTGTGACATTTTTCTCTTTAAAAACACGCATTTTTTTCCATTCGGTTGAAATGAGGGAAATTTCTGCCACTGTGTGCGGATCTGGCAGCAGTACTATCCATCCATAGATAATAAACACTACATATTTATTTACAAAATAAATACAACCTCTCTTGAAAGTGCACCACAGCATGAGGCTGTCTCATTTATGTCACTGCCCTTGGGAACCAAACCACTAGAAATATCCAGGATTTTGCTGAAGAGGTGCTGCAAGCATGTTCTTCCTGCAAGCCACAGCCTGAGCTACAAGACAGAGCCCCAGAGGGATGCCTCTCTTCCCATACTGTCCTGAATATTGAAAGTTGAACCTGCTTGGACAAATTACCCCCTTTATGTGCTTGAAACTTTTCGTCTTATGGTGATTTCTCCTCTCCCTGGAGGGAGAGGCAGTAAATCTACAGGAGATTTATGGCCTTCTGTCAGCCGAGGACAGCCTGATACACTGAAACCACTGTGATCTCCTAGCAAACACGGCAGGGTAATCTATTGAGTCTTGTAAAGCACACAACTTTGTGTGCTTTTTTGTGTCACAGTCTTCTCTTAGACAGGAGAAAGTCTTCTGGCTTGTAAAACCTTTGGAAATGAAGGGTAAAGAGCAGTAAAAGTTGCCCAATTTCTGTGTTCCGTGTTCTGGAAAGTCTGGTAGACTTTAAAACTTTTTAAAGTAAATCAGTTACCTTTATATCTCTGCCTCTAAGTCACTGGAATGGAAAATATCCTAAACAATACTTACATAATGTTGCAAGATTTCTTATTCCCAACTCATTAAATGTTGTTTTGTTCTCTGACAACCTATGCCTCCAGTAAGAAATTCCTCTTCTGGGAATGCCACAGACTGCGTAGAGTGCAGGGCACAGTCCCTGAAGTGGATATGTCTAGGTCTGAATTTACAGAGACTGATATTCCAGTTGGAGTGAGTGGTGTCTCAAAATCCTCAGGTGGGAAGCAGATGCAATATCACTTTAATGTCTTGGTGATGGGTTTGGAAGGCTCTGCTACCAGCCTGGTTACAGCAAGCGCATCAATATTCTGAATTCTATGAGAATATTCTGAATTAAATTGCTTGAGGCAAACCAGAACGCACAAAGAAAGATTAATTCCTGTCCAAGGATACCTGATGGGTGATGGGGTTTGAAATTTTTATTTATTAAAAAAACAAACCCCAAACCAAATCAAACATCTCCTCTTTCCCTCCCAACCAGTCCCCTGGCTGCTTTGTATTTTGCTGTAGCTCAAGACCCAACGCCATGCATGCTGTGGTGAAAAATGTCACTGATATTACGTGAAGATAATTACTGTTTTCAGTGCTGCTTGGAGCATTTAATTTCATGTTCAATACAAATGAAACAAACTGCTTTCACAAAATAACTTCACAGTTTCTTCCCTTTGTGTTTCCATGGAGGAAATCTCTACCTCTTTCTGGATTATTCATTCTCCTCAAAGAATAATTTTGCCCTGGCTAAAAGTCACTATGAGGATTGCCCCTGACTTAAGAGAATACTGGGTGGGAGACTAACAATTGAGTTAGAGATCCTTTCCTTTTGAATATCAGAAAGTAACAGAACAGGAGGTTGCTTGAAATCTCTGCTAATCTGTTAGTTCACAGATAGTGTGTTTTAGTGATACTCATGAAATTCATGATACTTGTGGTAATGAGTGATTATTTGTCCTTTACCATTAAAGGCACAGTGTAGCTACTTGCTGCATGGATTTACAATCTGCCTTGCAAAGGACAAGCCCCAAAGGGGCTACATTTCAATGAAAGAAAAGAAAAAGAACAGGTAGGTGTGCAGCCCTTCTGTACCTTTATTTCTTTCAAGTGCAGCTCCCTGAGTAAAAGGCCATTTGACCACTGCAGCTCTCAGCCCCAGTTTCCTATCTCCCTAGATTGAGTCAGTGGTGATTGCAGGCATCTAAAGAAGAACTATAGGGTGTAGTGTCTCATTCTAGAATATTGCTTCAACCCTGAAATATTCTTTTAAAGCAGCAACTTCTGACTTTTTAATGGCAATTCTAGAAAATGTAGAGAGTAATGGCAAAGTTGTGACAAAGTCTGAAAGGCAACAAAACTGAAATGATAAGCTGGCACATAACTTAGAAAATTGTCTTCTTTCTCCTGTGGTGTCGTAACAACTCTTTCTTATAGTTTTGGTAGAAAAGAGATCATGAGAGGCTGGCAGATACAAGTCTTTCAGCATGCAAAATGTTTCTAGCACCAGGTAGGGCTTCATCTGTCGGCTGCAAGATCTGGAGCACAGACTGTCCATGGCTCACCCTAATCTCACAGGTAGAGAAGGCACGGGAAAGGAAAAGAGAGCTGACCTGAGTTTTGCTGTGAGCAGGGTGAGTTGAATGCTGAATTCTGCCTTGGAGTGTGACAAAAAGAAAACTGAATTTTTTGTAATTTTAAGATTGTTAGTTTAGGTTCCTGGGCAGTAGATGGCCTGATAGCTCAGTAGTTTATCTATCCTGCATTGGTTTAATGCTGTGCATGCTTTGCCNCTGGGCAGTAGATGGCCTGATAGCTCAGTAGTTTATCTATCCTGCATATGTTTATCTATCCTGGTTTCATGCTGTGCATGCTTTGCTAAACTATTGCTGAGCTTCTGCTCTCGTGCAGGGGCCAGATTTCTGCAAAATTATCATCCAAGAACACCTATCTGCTGCTTGGGGATCCTGTGTGCTCAGTAAATCAGTAGGTAGACTGTAGAGCTTTATCAAGACTTGGGTCTTTGCAATGCCTTTGGTACTTCATCACTGCTAAGCAGAAATGCAGCCGCGTAATTTCATAAAGGGCAGTTAGGCCTTTCAGAAATAACACCTGTAGTTATGCTGATAGATCAAGTGTGGGATCTCTGGATATATCAGCATTGTTGTTCATCATAGGATATAAAAATTTATAGCTGCAGGTATCCTGTTGTGGGAGACTTTCCCTCTGTGTTGAAGTGGGTTGGTCGTAGCTAGAATTTGATTATCTGTATCAGCACGTTTTGTAAGTGAGAAAAGCTATTTGCATATAATACAATAACACCTCCCACCTGACATTTACAGCAGAGACTTTCAGAAGGAAGAAAACAGAATTCTCCCAATTTTTACTACCTGTTGTTCATGGTGATATCTTTAGCTACAGGCTTGTCTTGTTAATTGATTGAATTATTTAAGGTGCTGATTTATTTAGTGAAGGCAAAATTAGTATTTTGTCGCTGACAGCCATAGGGCTTGGAAGAATAGTCAAGGAATTTTTCCTGATCTTTCAATGCATTACCTAAGAACATTTCCTGTGTTCTAGGTAAAAACAGATGGAGAAATCTGATTTCTTTCTTTTGAAGTGCTTACTTCATAGTCCCTAGAAACTTCTCTTTGCAGGCCTTTTGGTTCTTTCTCCCTACAGTGATCTCCCCATAAAGGATCAGGATTTTGCTACAGCTCTGGATGAGCCTCATGGAATTATTTAGAAAGGTGCATGTTGTCCTAGATGTTATTGTGTGTAAGCCAGAACTCCAGTGTAAGTATTTCGTGGGCATTTGTTCACTGTTTATAGTGCTTCTCTGCACTGATAGTGTGAGAAACTCTGACGATGGCTCAGCAGAAAGCCCTGCTGGGTTTGTGTGCTGCTGCTTCCTGTGCCGTGTGGTGCCTCTGGCTGAACAGCCCCCTCACTTCCCTCTCCCAGCCTGTCCCAGTAAAAATGTGTGAGTTTCTCACCGTGGAACCCTTTCCCCCCTCCAAAGCGTGCACAACCACAAGAGCGTGTCGCAGAGGCACCTTGTCACTTGTAATTTATCCTTCCTTCCACAAGGAGCAACGCTGCTAAGTCCTTTAACTGGGGATTAATCTTTCTGTCTTTTACTCTTTCAGTTGCTGCCAATCAACTATTATTTATAAAACAAGCTCTTGGGTGATGATGGCAGATCTCATAAGTCACTGCTCAGTTTCTGCCCTACCTTACTGAGACTACTGGCATAAATTCAAGTACGTTCAGCTACTCGTTTCTAATTTGGTCAGTACAGAACAATTTTATCTCCATATTACTGCCCAAACAAGCAACCAATTGCCACTTCATTTACCCCCTACAGCTGTACAGATCAGAAACAGAGGGCAGGAGTTACCCTGCTGTGATCTCCTGAGAGGTTATTCAGAAATGCTATTCTACCCTGCAGTGCTCAAAAACAGGAGCACTACTACTGAGATCCACCCTAGGACAACTGGGTGAATTTTGGGGGAGAAGGGGGTTCTGAATCTCAGAAATGAGGGCTGACCATTTTGGAGACGCTAACAACGAGTTTTAGCAGCGTTTGTATGGAATGGCCTTTTATAGCTCATTCTTTTCTTTGCCTCTGAAGCTATTGCAGTCTGTCCGATAAAATCTTCATGCCACGCTAGTCCCAAGAGAGACGGATATGAATTATTTAATCTGTGGTTTGCTCCATGCTTCAGTCTCTGGATATGGCACGGGTGGCCAGCGTTGTGTGTCACAAAGCCTTGTGCCAAGGTGAGCCTCGGCAATTCCGGATGCTTACTCAAGGAATACTGCGTAAGTCGCTTGAACTTCCAAAACTTTCGGAGGAATAAGCTCTCTTTGGGATGTCAGATGTTGTAATTCATGCTTTAAGCTAAGTCCAGTAGCCTGAAATACCTTCTCTTACTGTTTTGCAACATTCCTGGATCTGGTGTTATCCAAGCAATGCAGAAATACAAAGAAACCCACCACAAATATGGGAGAGGACTTTGAAGATTCTACTAAATAAACCTTAGAATGTGTTCAAAAAAACCTCCACCCTTTTCTTTCTTTTTTTTTTTTTTTTAATTTTTTTTTTATTTTTAATTGTAGACACATATTCAGATTACTTTCCTACTAAATATGCAGTTTCCACCTCCCATAGTGGACATGCAGTGATGTTTAAAATCCAATCTCATTTAAATTCGGTACTCCACCACTGAAAACAATTTTAAAAAATACTGCCAAAGACTTGAGGCCTGTAGTTACCAGCCACATGATGTCTAGATCTATTTTGCTAACCATCCCCCATGCTTAGTTTGTTCCCCAGCCTGCAATAACCAACTTGATATTTACTGCTGTCATTAACTTGCTTATTATCTAGAGACACCTAATGTAGCTGATGAATACCTGTATTCTGTGCCACATTGTTTTCCAAGGCTTTCTTTTTCCTGTTGCAAGGTGTGAGGCTGATCCTACAGATTCTCACTTTGAAGCACTGTCTTTAAAATTAATTTGGTGAAACAGGAAAGACAGCAGTGAGCTTTTCTTTCTAACTTACATAATCCATAGAAAGGCCAAAGAGATCTGAAGCTTTGTTTGCTCCTGCAAGTTCAGAGAGGTTTGTTCACTCTGCTTGATTCTATGTGGGGACACTTGTCTTTCTAAACCCCTTAATAGTGAGGCTCCTGTGGAGAGCCACAGAATCACAGAGGTCTTGGTTGGATGGGGCAGCTGGAAGTTGCCTCATCCAGCCTCCTCTTTGCAGCTGGGGGCTTACTGACATTAGAGACCAGGTCAGCCATGGCTTTATATTTAGGAGTTTTGAAAATCCTCAACAACTGAGACATTAGAAGCTCTGTGGACAACAGAACTGCCCTGTCCTGCAATTGAGGAAGTTTTTCCTGGTGTCCAACATGAACCTTTCAAGACAATGTTTGTGGATGTTGTCTTTCTTCATTATCTTGCCTGCCACTCTCAAAACCAGTTTGGCTTTGTGGTCTTTAACTTCCCTAGTAGTCTTTGCACTAAATCAACCTTTCTTTAGTCTGATGGATCACCCCTTCTTTAGGATGGAACAACCCCTGTTCTTCACCCTCTCCCACAAGCCATGTGCCCTGAGCCCTGACCATCTCATACACTGGACTCTCTCAATTTTCTCCACATCCATCTTGAACTCACCCTTCTCCTCAGAAGTGGCTGAAGTACTGCAAGTCTGGCCTGATCTGTGCTGACTGGATTGGGATAACAACCTCTTGACCTGCTGGACGTGCTTATTTTAATGAGGTCATTTGCTTTGTTTGTGACACGAGTGCAGTGTTGGTTTATATTGATCTGGCACCCATGGTAATCTCAGGACCCTTTAGGCAGGGCTAATATCAGCCCACTTGGTTTCCTGTCCTTGCAGCTGCCTGAGACTTTTCTTCCCTGAGTGCATAGCTTTGCACTTGGCTGTCTTGAACTTCATGATGTTTGTTTTCTCAGTTCTCAAATTTATGGCCAGCTCCCTTTGTGCTGAAGCTCTGTCTTTTGTCATATCAGAAACTTCTAATCTATTTTCCTAGAGGATACAAAAAATTGCAGGCAAGTCTCTGCTCTGATTTATTCTTTTAGGGGAGATTCCTCTATCCATTAACTATAAAAGGAACCTTGGAAGACTTATTCCCTAAGCTATGGTTGGCTTTTGAGTGCCTTCAGCTTTAGTTTCCAGAAGTGAGAACAGTGGGAGATATAGAGAAACTAGTATTGTGTTTTCTTTTCATCCTGCTGTGCAGTGCCAAGCCTAAATGCAATGGAGCAAGAGCCTTTTTTTTTTTTGTTTGCTGTGATGTTCTTCTGCTTTGTATCTATTCTGCCTTCCAAATATTGTGTTTCATCTTTAATGGTTATGGAACCCATTAAGCTGAGAACAGTCTTATGACTGAACCATCTCCACAGACTGTTAGCCTCATTATGGAACCTTAACTTAATGTTCAGACTGTCAGTGCATTAATAATTGTTCGGAATAAAATGTTGGCTTGCCTTCCTGCCTATTCTCTTCTGCTAAGGTTCCATTATTTGAAAATAGGGCAACTTGTGGCCAGTTAACCCATGGTGAGGTTTCCTTGTTACTCTTCCTGTTAACATCTGATACTCCCCAATTTTCATCAGATTTCCCTTTTATTTTAGACACTTTATTTTATACAATAAGACCCCAATGGATATGTTTCTGTGCATATTATTTTCTTTCAATTTTTGTAGTCTCTCTCAAGAGTTATCTGCTTTTTGCTATTGACCATGCAGATGTTATTTAGGTGTATTTAGCTTCTGCAGTGGTTTTAAACTTTTTTCTTTCTTTCTTTCTTTTTTTTTTTTATTGCCAGCCAATGCGTAGATTACTAAAAATCATTCAGTAGAAATGCAGGTCCCATGTGATAACTGATGTCATTCACTAGTAGTGTGCTGGGTTTGTTTTTTGCCTAATTGTTTTGAGTGGATCTCTTAGAAGCTATTCATATAAAGGTTTACAGACCTCAAGATGAAAACAACCATTTTGTTTTATCTGATGGGAAAATAGAAAAGGAATTATCTTAGGCTGTAGCCCACAGTGGAGAAAGCCACATGGGACAAGTACATGTAATATATATCTGGCTGATATTGCCTACAGGATTCACAGCAAAACACATATTTGTCTCCCTTTGTTCACTAAAGGATAAAGGGCTGATAAGCAAAACCTCTTTTTGAGAAACCACAAAGATCTTTCTCTTTGATAGACGTCTTCAACAAAAACTTACAACATGAATCAACATGCCTCATTCTGTTCTATCTCAACCCAGACCTGGACTAGGTAAGAGGGGCAGTACTTTAACAGGGCAAAAGGTGTACCATTGTAAAGGACAGCAGAAAAAGGCACTGGGCTGATGAGTGACTGACTTGCTCTCTCTCAGCAGTAGCAATTTCTCTTTTCAGCCACCAGCCATCCTGGATGCAGCCATATGAAAAGCCCACTGCTGAGGGGGAGTGAGTGTGACATTCTCTTCTGTGGAACTCAGAGCTAAATTAGCACAGTCCTCCTCCCCCATTTCTTCCTTCATGGATTGCAGTGCTGTGGCTGTATTAATGAGGCACCAGCCCCGTGGAGTAAGGATGTCATTCTGGTGCCAAAGTTCAAGACTGGTAAAAATGTTTGAAAATATTTAGTTTTCTGCAGGTAATAGTTTTTTACAAAAAGATTCTTTCATTCCTTTTTCCTTTCTTGGTCTTAGCATTAAAAAATTACTCATTTTATATAAAGGGATGTTAAGTGCTTGCAGTTTCATGTCTCCCACCCTGTTCTAGCTGTAGATGAGTTTACCCACATCAGAGTACACCATCTCTGGTGGTGTTCATGGTGCCTAGTTTTCATGGGTTTGGTGGTTTGCTGTGTTCTCACAAAGAGAACTTACAGATAATCACCCTAAAAGTTTCTTACATTATTTCCCACTGTGAAATGTGGGGTTTGTAGGAAAAATGACCTGAAAGAGTTCACAAAGTAGTCTCTGGACTGGTGGCCATTGGAGGGCTGGACAGCACTCTGCTCCTCAGCTAAAATAAGTGCCTGCTTCACACTGTCTTGTAAGGGAAGCCACCCTTGATTTTATCAGTGTCTTCTGTTTCAACTTCAAGACCCTGATTTTGTGTGGCACTAGGGCTAGGCAATAAGCAGGAAAGTGCACAAAATGGATGCATGGGAAAAGCATGCCTGGGGAAAGTGCTTGTTCCTGACTGCCACTGAGCTTCAGGTTGGCTGCTGGTTGAAGAATGAATAATTGCATTCCTTTTTAAATGACACACTTTAGAAGTGGTGTGGATATTCCCTTTTTTTAGTCAGTCACATGTCCTGATCCAGCAATGTGTTTCAGTTCTTTTTAAACTCAGATGATACTTTGAAATAAATAAAACTAGCATGTGCTCCAACACTGTTCTCAAGCATGAGTTATGTCCAACGTCCAGGCCCTAACTTTTAAACAAGTGATCATTTCTAGGATAATTTCATGCATCCAGAATTCCCGTGGGCATTCAGCTGACGTGCCTCATGATAGACACCCAAAATTCAGAGCGTGTGTGCTAAGGGCCATGCAGGAACTGAGAGCTGACCCCCAGCCCAGTGCCTTGGCCACTGAAACTGGAGAGTGCACGGGAGAGAAAGCAAAAATCAGGGCTGGTTAACCAGGCTGGTGATCTCAGGGGTGAAGCTGACAGGAGAGCAGAAGCAGAGAAGTGCACTGAGGGGAGCAATTTTAAGTACTTTAATTACAGAGTGCCTGAAGAAGGCTGGGTGCTTGCTGGAGCACGGATCAAGCGCTTTCTCCTCTGATGGGATTAGGCCACTTTGGCTACTTGTGTCAAGCCCCTTTCACACATGCCTCTGCTTTGATTCCTCCCACTCCCCAGAGGACTGTAATTAAGAAGTTACTTCCTCCCAAGTGTGCAATTACTTTATCTGAAATCAAATAACCAGCCCTGAGTGTAAAACATCCCTTGCCTCCTGCATGAGCATTCTCCTGACACGTAGGTACCTCAGCTCTGGTAAACTGCAGAGGATGTTTTGTCCCCAGACAATATGTTGAATGTGAAGTGTTAGGGAGGGGATCAAAAGGAAGACATGAAGTAGGTAAAACACAAATAAGGATGTAAGTATGCTTCGTAAGTATTTTTGAAACTAAATCTAGAATGAAAGCTTATAAGAAAGTCTGAGTAGTTGTTGAGTTTGCCAGAAATGAGCAATGAAAGACTTCCAAGGGCTGCAATTTTGGGTTTTGATGTTTTGCCAGTCTCTGTGCTGTTGACAAAAGTGAAATTCAAGGAGTTATTACCCCTTAAAGACTTTTATTTACACTAGCCAAACACCCAGTTATGCCAGTCCCAATTTTAATCTTCAGTGAAGGCAAAACTCACTTTGTGAAAATAGCATATACAGGGCAGAAATATAATCTTCTGGAAAACTGATTTTGAACAGTAACCTTGAGTGTTTCACCATGCCAGTGTTACTGTCACGTCTGACTAATATTTACGTTTCTCTTGTTTAAGGCACTCCAGCAACAGAAATAAACAATTCCTAGGCACCATCTCCCAACACAGTCAGAATTTGGAGCTAAACCTTCCTTGTTGCCAGGCGTGCTGGGCTCTGGGTGGGCATGCAGACTGTTTTTGTCCCTCCCTCACTGCACCAGCCTTTAGGCTTCCAAATGTGCTTCCCTTGCTTAGACTAAAGAACTTGATTTCTTTGATATTTCTTCTTAGTCCACATGTTCTACTTATTGGAATTTTTTCCCTTGTTCTTTCCTGCGTGCTTCCCAGTATGACCCTGACCCTCCTATAATGGTCAAAAATGAATAGACTGGGGTGATGTTTTGTGTATTACACTATAATATTTTGTGGGTTTTTTCTCCTCTCCAATATCATGGCATTGTTTGTGATCCCTTAAACCCTTCTCTGCATAGTCCCTTACAGCCCTGCTTTGTACAGGTGATTATTCCTAACTCAGTGTAGTGCTTTGAAATTCATTATGGACAATGAATGTCTGTCTCTTTTAAAATGGGATATTCCTCCAGTTTGCCCACAGATGGTTTTGATTTCGGGCTGAGTTGTCTGAGTAGTGCCACAATCAATGACACATTTTACCAGAAAAAGGCAATTGTCTGTGCTTGAATCATTGTTCTAGAAGAGGCTTTGCAGCTCAGGAGATATTTATACCATAAGCCTCCAGGGAAGAGTAAAAATGAAAAAAAGAAAAAGGAATATTCTAGGGAAAAGTCCGAGTATATAGTTTTAAAAGTCAGGTTCATTGCCTAGTGTTTTTAAGTTGTATCTTTTCTCACTTCTACAAGTCATGGCTAGTTTCAAATTAATTGAATATAAACAGTTAGGCTGGTTCCACATCAAGATTAATGGCAGCACATTGAGGAAAAAAACTCAAAAAATAAACTATTTTAACAAAAAGTTAAGGAAGCGTTTAACTTTGTTTGGTAGATGATTCTACCAAATAAAAATCTAATTAACTTAACTAAATTCTGACTTAGCTAATGAACTAGCTGTACAGTTAGCAAATATACAATAGAATCTTCAATTCCTTCACTTCCAAAATTACTTTTGGAATCATTCCTGCACTCTGCTAGCTGTTGACATGTCTGAGCTATGAAGTCACTTGTAATAACTAACCTGGAAATAATGTTAGAAGTACTGCAGTTATTCCGGCTGTTTTGAGCAGGGAAATGTGATGCATGCATGATATTCTAGATTAGTATTTCTTCAAAATGTGTCCTGAGCATTGTTAGAAGCACTGGGAGCTGAAAGAAGACATGAAAATAACAGCATTATTTGGCTTGCNATTAGTATTTCTTCAAAATGTGTCCTGAGCATTGTTAGAAGCACTGGGAGCAAGACATGAAAATAGCAGCATTATTTGGATTGGAGAATACTGCCTTCCAAACATAAGATAAACCTCAACATGAGTCTATAAACCTTTTTTTTTGGAGTATCCCTTCAGTTCTGTCACCTGTACCACTAGTTAATTCTTTTGTTCAAAAGGAATGGATGAACAGAGTATTTTAGTTCAGAATGTGCACATTTCTAAACAGAACAGGGAACACCACAATATTTGTAGTAGTCTGGCTGTTCCTTAATTAATTATAAACACCTGGTCTAACTGGCACCCCTATTACAGTACATGCTACAGAATATAGTATCTTCCTTCTGCATCCTGTTTGTTTTCATAGGGATTTCTATTTCTTACAAAATATTTCTGTTAGTGTTGATAACAGCTCCTTTTAGCTTGAATGTTCCTGAATGGATGAAAAGCATCTAGATTTGCACAACAGAAGGTAAAAAAATCTAATTTAGGCAAATATTTTAAAGTGTTGAATATATTGAAAAACCATCCCACACCTAAAATGACAAATGCCTGTATAGGACATATCAGCACTCTGCTGTCACATTGCAATATGTTGTATGACATTATTGGATCTCCAGGTTTGCTAGAGAAGAGTGAAAAGGGAAATAGAATTGCTGTTTCATACCTTAGAGAGGAATGTAATCATCGTGAAATTCATTCAGGTGCCGATGCATAAATCTCTCCACCTATTTTCCACTCTAAATGTGATTTTTATCTTCCTGCAGCTTAGCAAAAAAAACCCCCAAGAAACAACCCAAAAAACCCCAAACCAAACAAAAGACTTGTCATGCTGATTTTGTGCCTTAGGATGAATTGGTAATGAAAGGGAAAAGAAACTAAAGACTTCAGGAATAGATGATCACCTCTGGGTCTTGAAATCAGTTTTAGTCCTCTTTGTGTTCTAATATCAGTTTCCAACTCTGAAGTCACTTCAGGAAGGCTCTTGTCCTTCTGTACAATCTCTAACACTTGACTTGAGAGCCCATCTCTGATTTGCAGGAGTGATAAGATGATGTGAAAAGCTGAAATCCAGGAGGTGTAGAGCAAAAGCAAAGGGCTGTGCATTACTAAAACCTAAGGCCACTGCACATGGGGGTTTGGGCAGGGGTCTTCACTGGATTTTGGAAAAATCTATAGTGATGAACACCACTGGAAAACACCTTGAGGTGTTTTTTTTCGCAGTGGGGTAAAGGTATTACCTTCCCAAATATGTCTAGAAATGTTGCTTATGTAACTTTGGTGTTTTCACAATATGATTGTTTTTTTCCTTGAGAATTTTCACCATGGGTGTTTGCAGTTATTTATTTCACATTTCTGGGCAAGAGAAACCTACTTTGCTCAATGTCAGAGCATAAATTAAGTCATCCTCCAGTGTGTCACTTTTAATCTGGAGATCATTCTGAAGATATTTTTAATGACTTTGCATCTAGAAATATCAGTCTGATAATTTGTCTAAACTCCTTGAATACCATCTCTTACAGATACACTTATTTAAGGAAACTTATGGCTTAAATTTTGACTGCTCTGTATGTAAAATATGTTTCTTAAAAGTCTTTCTATAGTTTACATGGATAAATATTAATATATCATTTTATGATCTGATCTTATTTAAAATCCTGGAAATATCTGAAAAAAACTGATTTGATTCAGAAAGAATATCTATTATTTTTATTTTACTAGGAGGGTACTATTTTAAAATTATAGAAATTAATCTGAGATACACAGTTTTCCTATATAAGTCTTACCCACAGGCCTGATGGATGGCTGCTTGATGCTGTTACCACTAGCTATGAGATGCAGGGGCGAGGACTTCCTCTAGACTTCCCCTTGTTCCTTTCCTAAATTTTGATTCCAATGTGTAAAAGCACCCTCCATGTCTTCCCTAGGAGGGCTAGAAAAGGCTGTGGGGTGTTGTGGATTGTTAATGCCTCATAAATCCTCTCCTGTCATGGTTTTGCTCAAGCTCTCTCATCTCTTTCCCTCGTTTTCTTGAGGAGATGCTGCCCTTGCACTCTGGCTGTGTTGCCTTTTTGCCTCCTGTTTTATTATCCACAGTGTTTGTGCACTAAAATTGACTCTCTCAGAGAACAAGCCAATTTCTAACAGGACAAACCTGAACACCAAAGCCCACAGGTTTTATGCCTGAGCCTGCTGCAGAGCGTTTGTAATGACACAGGGCAGCACCACATCTGTCCCCCTTCAAGAACATCCTTTGTACCCAGAATCTGACTCCTTCATGCCATAGCACAGTCATGTAATTCAAATGTTATGGTGTGAAAATGTTACTCTGCCAGGTTAGGATGTGGGTTTTCATCTTTTTAGCTTTTACCTGAAAAAAACCTCAAGGACGTGGTAAGAATTATATATAATAACTATGTTTTGGTGCCAGAAGATCTACCAGCCTGAGGGACAATATCTGAGAGATGATTTGGGCTCAAATCAAACATTGCTTTGGCCCTGAGTCATGGCTGCAGCATTTCCCACTATAAAAAACTGGCAAGTGGAGTGGCCCAGCAGGTGCTAAGTCTGGCTCTGGAAGCACACTGGAGATTGCTCTGGGGCTCAAACCTGGGGTCAGCTTCCTATGCTGACCATGAAATGGAATAAAATGAGTTGCTGTGATGAACTGTGCCTTCCTAGAGAATCATCTCCTTCCAGCTGCTGTCCTCTAAGCACACTCACACCTGACAGTCCGTATCTCCCTCTGTTCTTGGCTCTTGCAAACAAAGGGGTGACAAGAACCAAAGGGCAGAAACTTGTCCCAATACCTATGTACAAGCAGTGTACAAATGCAGTGCAGGCAGCACTTCCCCCAGGAACTTTTCTGGTCTACCTCATTTTCTCCTGACATTTCAGGAACACCCTGGCCATGCAGGAATTTTCCATGAGTTTCTTTCCAAAAAATTAGTTATTGTCAAATTATGTTTGCTCCAGAGGGTGCCAGGTCTGGGCAGCCTGAGACCATCCATACCAGCTGGTTTGGTGGCTGTGTTTTCTTTTTGCTCTGTGCTGCAGAGAGACAATTTCCATGTGGTTTCAGGGGCCTATTATACAATTTCAGGGGCTTAATTTTCTAAATGAAGACTAAATTCTAGATATCTCCCTCTCCTGTGTAGAAAATGACATATACCTCTGTAGGAGTAGCTTAAACTGGAATGGGAATTCCTGATTTCCCTTAAGTCTTACATGTTAATTTCCACATTGGCCTCTGGTGACAATTTTTAACTGAGCTACTACACTTCCAATCCCTTTGTCTTCCTACATGCTGCTGAACATTGGTTTGACTAGTGCATTTGGTTTTGTAAAGGAGTCACCACAGAGCAAGCAAGGTCAAAACTGTCACTGTTTCAAATGGAAACTAGGATTTCAAATAAATGGGGAGATTAACTTTGTCCTTTGAAAAGCAACTCTGTTTTTCAGGAATGAAATTCACCTCTAACTGCAAGAAGAAAATAATTATCACCAAGTTACTAATAAGAGCACTTCTGAAATGTGCATGCGGTTGGACTGAGATGTTTAAAGTGTGCTTGAAATTTATCTTAATTATGGCTCTAAGCTTGTAAGATGGTGAAAAATAGTATTTCTATTTAGTAGGAGTGGGTGGTGTTATCTATTAACACAAGTTTGAATTCACACAGCAACATTTAAAGTCTATTTATAAGTGAAAGACTAACAAACAGATGAGTGAATATAGGTCAGAGAGGGGAGTTAGAGAGAATGGGAATAATAACACCTCTGGCTACATGGGCTGATGAGGCACCACTGCTGCCAGAGAAAAAGGATCAGAAAAATTGCTTGGTGTCTAAGTAAACCGTGTCTGCTTGCAGCAGAACAAAATACCAAACATTCTGACTGAGCTTTACAGCCCTGCAGACTGCCTGAGGAGCTTTGTATTTCCTCCCAGAGGCAGACATGGAGTGCTTATTATTCAAATACCCACCACTTATCCCTGATAATGCTTTCAAGGCATACCTGACTAAACTGTAAAAAACCCAATCTGGTTCAAGGGTCGGTTTAATATGCACAGGCACTGGCTTGCAAACCACCATGGATTGTTTTCATGAACTACAGTTTTACTGTCAAGATTTAATTAAGAAATCTGTCAGAGCCTGTGGAATAAAGGGGGTGGTCAGGGGTGTTGGACGAGTGCACCGTGTGACATAAAAATTTGTGCACTGACCAAGCTGTCTTCCCAAAAGTGAAAAGGGACAGGATTGCTATAAAAAGCCACCAAACCATCCACTTTACCTATAACACACGTGGTGCTTTTACATCCTTCTCATCGCTGCGAGCCACATTATGTAGTTGGGATTTGATTGTATTAACCTAAATATTGCAGTCATGAAAATCCTGGGAAAAGGACACGTTTTATGGCACTATAAAGTCATCATTTTTCTGCTACTGTATGAAGATTATTACATTCCCTGAAAATACATAACAGATTTAATCCAAAATAGGATTTTTTTTTTCTGTGCAAGCAAACTGTCTGGCAGGCAGCAGGAGATAAAGCGAATGTTTGTTATTAAATTTTAGTGACTTAAAGTAATATTTATATAAATGCATTCACATAGAAACACTAAGAAAAAAAACCCTCAACAAAAATTTTAAAGCTGACATGCTGATTTTAAATAAAGTTTTGAAATAGTGAAGCCTAATGGGCAGCTAGACATCATTCACAAACACAAACTAATATAAATTAAGAAATGTTTCTGGTCTAAACCTCATGTGTTAAACCTAATCAGTATTTATTGTATTATCTCTGAATAGAATAAGGACAGCGCATTATCTCTTTCAGTAATGCAAAGTTAATTTTAGCTGTCAGAAGGTTGGAGTCAAAGGCCTATAAAAGAATATATTTCCTGAGTGAAATCTAAAGGGACATTTTAATTTGTTTCTGTTCCATTGCTTCTGAATAAATTGTTTTGAAGCAGATAATGAATTCATGAAAGTGCTAGTCTTCTGTTCTGGTCCTAAAATTTCTAAAAGCTTTCCTAAGAAAGTTCTTTTTTCTTACTTTTAAAGTATAACCAAATACATTGTGGTTTTTTTCCAGTGTTAAAATGCCTTTGTGAGGGCAGTTCAAGCAAGAGTTTTCAAAGTTCAAATTACCTTAAGTAAAATTCATACAGTTGTGTCAGACTTGTTTAAAATTTTAAATATGCATTTTATGTATAATTTCAGGGCTGTAACTGTATTGGCTGTTCCCTGATGCTTATCACTGGGGAGGAGAATCGTAGACTTGGAGAAAGTTTCTGAATTTTAATTTCCAGTAGCAAAGTGATGGTTTGAAGGTAAGGGATTTAGAAATGTTCAGAGATGAAGTGTGCAAGCAAAAACCTCTCCTGTATTTTTTCAACTCACTCTAATGCATATGCAGCTTCTGAGGCCCAAAGCTGCAAATTTGTCTTTTAGCTATGGAAAACAAATTACAGAGAAATTTCAATGGAAGCAGGGAAGGTACCTGCAAGCATAGTTTTAATTACAACACACATGGCCTACCAACAAATTCATGAGACCCTGGCTATGAAATTATGAAAACTGCAGCACTGATCACCACAGGATGCTGAAACACCCAACAAAAAAAACAGATTGGAAACAGATCACAGCAAATTCATGTGTAAGGATCCACCACTGTTATTTGAACGTGGTGACTTTACTGGTAACCTCCCTTCCAGGAACTCCTAAGCTGTTTTGATCAGGACTGTTCCAGCGTGGCTGTATTTAGAAGGTGCCACAAAGTGAATATTTTCTGGGTCTGAGTGAAAAATACCTGTGTAATGACATGGAAGATCTTATTGGTTCATAGCAGTGAATTATAAAGAACTTAATGGGAACAATATTCTGTTAAGTGCTGTGGGATTTTTCATGCAAGCTGGAAAGCTTTTTTGCCAGACTATTAATTGACTGAAAGGATCCCTCCAGCCCTGGAGAACCAGGCCTAGAAGTTTTCTGTGGCAAAGTGGCAAAGCAGCTTCCCCTTTAGTGATGGATTTGGGCCCTGAGGAGCTGGAGGACTCAGTGACTCCCCTCCATTGGCACCATGACTTGTTTCCCTGGCTGCTGCTGTAAGCTCTGCCTTTCTTCAGCTGAGAATAAGTGAGGGCTGTGCTGCACCAGAGCTTGTAGCACACTGAGCTACAAAAGCTGCTGTTAAATCCAAGTCATTTTTTGTGTGAAGCTCATGAGGGAATGGGAGGGAGATACAAGAGTTGGCAAGTTAGCCCAGCACTTCAAAGTACAAGAAACCTCTAGTTAGTTTGACTTCCTTAGGTTTTCCTCTATATGCCTTATTTTTTTCCTAGCTGGATCCTCAGCTAAGCTCAGGAATGTGGATAGTGTCCTATTTTCCACAGAATTATGACTTTCCTGTCTGTAGGATAACCTGTTAAATTTTGCCACTACCTCTTTCTACCACTGGAATATCTAAGACATCAAGAAGTTCTCTCAATATTCTTCAGATTAGAAGGCTGATTTGTTTGAAACAGGCACGAGTATCCTCTGTGCTTCTGCTGTGCTGCACCCTCTGTGTTTGCAACACCAGTGACCATAGCCCAGCCACCTAGAACTGGCAGCAGCAGCAAGGCACTAAACCCCCAAATTCTCACTTGCTCTCTTCCTCCAGAACCTGCCAAAAAAAAAAAAAAAAAAAAAAAAAAAGTGGAAACCTAAGCATTCCTTGAATCCCATGCAAAGTTTAGTTGGTTGGTTTGTTTCTCCTCTCTGCTTTCCAAGAAGGACAGAAGCTGGTGAAAGCACAAAGCTGCCATGCTTGATGGAAGTTATTAAAAGCTAGAACCACAGCTTACAGTCCCAGAGAAGGCTCTGCTGGCCCACCTGCTTTTTTTAGACCACAGTGAAGTTTTTCATGGTTGTGTTGTTTCTGAAGGATTGTGAGCCTAAAACACAATTTGAGCTGCTTTGAGTCAATACCTGAGGATAGCTGGGTATGGAAACGTACTTGTGTTAGGTACAGATTAAAACAGCTGCCTGTGGAAACATTCTAAGTGCTGGAAGTTTACAACTTAAGATGTATTTGATGGGCAGCAGATGTAAACTATTTAATTCCTACTTATGTGGGCTTCAATCGCCTGGTATAACTTCAGCTTCTGAAGGGCTTTAGTTAAATGGTTACAATTTATCTGGCTAAGAAAGACCACAAGTGTTTCCAAAACCACTTTTCCCCAAGCTTTCACTTTGCCTATTCACACTGAAAGCTCTCTAGCAAATGGACCACTTATTATTGTGTTTTTGTTCAGTACAAGTGCCTGGCTTTTGAGGCACTACTGCAGTAACACAATTAGGAGCAAATAACCACTCCAGAGTAATTCCATACAGGCCTTCATATTCACATTTTTTAACCTCAGATACATTCACAACTTACTCAGTGCATCAATTAATTAAGCTAATCTGAGCCTGCTTATGACATATGTCTGTAGCTTCCAAGTAATGGAACTGTTTTATCTTTTTGAAACATAATTTGCAAGTGTTGAAGGTTGGGGCTTATGTTTGTGTGTCTTAAAGTAGTGAGAGAGAGGAAAGAAAAAAGACCAAACCCAGAAATATATTTGTGCTGGTGAGTAAGAGCAGCAAAACTGTCAATTTTTGCCCTTTCTTCTTATGGGTCAGTTCAAAATCATCTCTCTGAGCAGCAGCTCAGCATCTGGTGATCAGCCTTGTTGCCAAATAGTCCATTTCTGTTATTTCAAATACCAGCCTGAATCCACAGGAGGTCTCTCAGCTGCTTCCTTATTTTACGTAATTAATCAGTGCAATAACTGCAAATTACTAAACTTTAGAAATCATTTTATGGAGGCCAAGATACCAAGAAGACAGGATGTTCAAATACAGGTTTAATGTCTCCTCCTGGCCGAGCACAGCATTTTTGTATTTTAGGGTTGCTTTTTAAGAAGCTGCAATAACAAAATGGAAACTGCTCACTGATGCAATTTGCCTTAATGTTAATCATATTTAAGCAGGGAATCTCCTGATTTTTTTTTTTTTTGCTATCCTATCTCTACTATTTCAGATGCAGCTGAAGGCATGATGTGTGTGTTTGCCCAGCTTAGCAGTACACATATTTATAATTTAAAACCAAATCCTGTTCCAAAGTAAAGGAAATACTATTCTCATAACAGACCTCAGAGAACTGGACCTTTGTTTTCCTGGCCAAGTAAATACCAACTCCTTGAAAGAGTACAGAATTACATGCAAATTTCCAGCTTGGTGCAGGGATAGGCTAAGATCTGATGATCACTGTGTCAAAATTTCCATTCCAAAGCCCTATTTCTCTACTGTTTTCTACTGTTCTCTACTTTCTAAGCTAACCTTAACCAGCTGGTTGAAATTTCTGTCTGCCTTGGGTTATTTTCCTTTCAGTGTAGGAAAAGAAGAGAGAAACATTTCCAGGAAATATACATTAGAATATTTCCCAACAGCCACGTTTTTCAGAGGCAGACAGAGAAAAGAGAAGTTTTTCTTGCCAATGTAAAATGTCTATGAATATTTTTCTTGGCTGAGAAATTCTAGCTGTCTTTTATGACCTTGATATCTGACACAGAATGACCTCGACACATGGCCTTGACATCTTTGTGGAAGCTCAGTTAAATCTGAGTAACAGAAAAATAAAATCTCGAAATGTGGCTTAGTACAGACTTCACTGATTTTTGAGAAATGAATTCTGCAAAGAATGCCAGTGCTAAGTTTTGTTTCTTCATAGGAAAAACACAATGCATTGTATTTCCATTCCATTTCCAGGCTATCATCAGTCTCTTAAGTGCTCCATCATCTCCAGCATGTCAGCAGCTGATTCCAAAGGATCCTGCTTTGTCAAACAGCTCTTTGTTAGCAGATCAATCTTTGGAAGCTGCTCTGGGTCAGAGGCACATCAAGAAACCCTGTATTTAAAATAAGTAATATTTTCAATTGTCTGCCTTGTATTTTTCACTACAGAAATATTGATCTTTCTTTCCAAGGACCTGAAAGACCCCAGGGGAAAAGTTTCTAATGACAGGCTCAGAGAAAATCCAACACACTCTTTCAGGACAACATTTACATGCAACCTTTGATTTTTATGAATTATAGCCCTTTAGCTGTCATGGGAGACAAGGCTCACAATAGCACAGACCTTGTCAAAAACGCTGCAGCAAGGGCTCTGAAAGCACACAACAGCTGTCTCAAAGAGGAACCCATGGAATTTGCTGCTCACTAAAGATTTGCCAGCGTTTCTTGAACAGACCACGCTACCTGTTCCCCTGCACTGGGGACATTGCAAAAGGTATTTGCTTATGTTAATCTACCCTATGAATTAAAGCTTTTTTCCCCCCTACTTTTTCTTTCCTGTGTTTCTGATAAACTTCTCTTCCTGAAGTCACCAACTCCTACTAAGTGAGAAAGTTTCAAGCACCTGTTTATATAAATGGAAATGAAACTGTCATTTTCTAAGTTTTGTAGCTTCTTTTAGTAGAATTCCTCTCACCTCCTTTTATGTGTCTGCCTGAGCTAAAAGCAATCTGTGCTAGGCAGGTACTCTTTGGCACTTTAGGCACCATTTGTGGGAAAGGAGTGAAGCAAATACTGGGGTGAGATTGTGCTACCTATTTGCACCAGATGCCTTGCACCTTACCAATGTCTGCTTCTCTCTACTACTGCAAAAAGCAAGTCGGGGTGATTGGTTCAAGATGTCTATCTCTGGTCAGTTGAATTCCAGCCTTTATTAAACACTTAAGTGTTTAAGCTTTGACTGAGAATAAGCGATATTTGGCAATTTTCTGGTGGGAAAGGTGGTGTTGTGATAGTTGTGATAGTGAATAGCAGGAATAGATTGTGATAGCAGGAATAGATTTTAATTGATCCTACTACAGTATAGTCCTGGTGTTTAGTGTCCTGAGGATCCCACAGTTTTGAAAGGGAAAAAGATGTCTCTTCCCTGCAGTAGAATGAAGTGCAAGAGAAAAAAAGCTTCAGTACTGTATCTTGGTCCTGACTAAAATCCCAAATTTGAGCATTCATCTGCTGAGCCTTTCGAAAGTGCATCTGCTGAGCTTTGCTGTACCAACCCTATCTGCAACAACTGAGCTTAGTTTAATTCAACTAAACATGTTTAGATGATGACAACTCTGTGTGCAAAACAGGACACAAACTTATCAAATATATTGTAGTTACCATCACTTTTAAAAACATATTTTCAAAGTCTGAACGTTTTTTCCCCCTATTATTATAAGTGTATGCATTTTACTGAAGTAGCAGTAACTTCCTTTTCCTTAACTGTAAATGACCCTATTCATTTGTAGCTAAAATTGTCCTCCCCAGAGTGCACTGGCTTCAGCAGAATTACAACTTGCATGATTTTAGCTGATAGACTCTACTGCAGATACATAACCTAAAGAAGTAACGTATTTCTGGCGGGCAATACATGAGAAAAGAAGCACTTGGCAAAGGTCAGCTTTTCAGATATCCTGTGGAAATCTCATTAAATACAGTCTTCTGATAGGTCCTCTTCTTCTGCCTCAGTGTCTGTGCCAATTGTCCTGAATTTCTGATTGAAGTTTGGCATCTCAGTGGCTTTTTTAACAAGTTAGAAGATTCCAGTATAATTAAAATAACCTCAAAGTCAAATTTAGCAGGTAAGAATTTTGATAAAACTCTTTGGATTAACTCTATTGTATGAAAGTAAAACAATCTTTAAATTATCAGTCCTAAGGCTGCTAAGATTTGAGTGAATGTCAGGCAAATTCCTAAATATTTGAACAAAAAACCCCCCTGAAGCAATTATTCTATATTAATGGGAACTATGCCAAAATGAAACACTTCTGAAAGCAGAGTCTATCTTCTTTTCAGTTTTCCATTTTAAATCTGAGCTTTCCCTTAATTTCAGATTTCCATTTTAAATCTTAACTTTTGTCTGCCATGATTACTTCTTGTTAAGCTGCTGTTAAAAGTCTAGGTTGGCACATATGTTAAAAGAGTGCAGGTACAGAGATCAGAAATAAAAGTAGATGACCCAAAAGTCATGATGAACTCTAGCACAGTGCTGAGGCAAAACTTACCCTTACTTTTTAGGCAGCATTGTGGCTGCCTAAAAACTCCAGAAATTGTTTAAGCTGAGCCACTACAAATAGAGAAACATTAATATTTGTGGTGACGTTTTGTTTGACCATCAAGCCAGTTTTCAGCTGACAGACTGATATAAAATAGAAAGATGGACAGCAATTTAAAAAGAAAATTAAATTAAGCTGTGTATTAGATATGAGTCAGAGTGAGATTACAAGCTCATTCTCTGTCCTGCTGGAGGTCCTGCTTCTACAGGGAAGCAGATTACTCCATGACCTTGGGGTTTCTTTCAGAGCCTATGTGCTTTCCTTACATGCACAGCAACACATGAGCTTAAAGGTGGGCTCCTAAAATCTGCATTACATCCCCCTATAGGAAGGAGTAAGTTACAGAGAGCCTTCATTCATATTTTAGAAGAGTCTGTGTGCCTATTTTTTGATCTTGTACTTGTTTGGGATGCTTGATCCCGGATCCCAGCGCTACAGAGATGCCTGAAATCTCTGCTGCACTGCAGAGGTCATGGATTGAGGTGGCTGCCAGGAGGCTGAGCAGTAAGGAGCATATCAGCCCCAAAGAGCTGAGTCCCATGGAGCCCTGCAGGGGTTAAACTGGCTGGCATCCTCTCTGCTCATGCACAGGAGGACTTGTGTCATGTGGGCTGTTGGTCAGCACGAGCCTGCAGGATGCTCTTACCCTCTTCAATAAACTTCAGTCACTTGTGTTGTACTGAACTGAGAAGAAAAGCCCTGCAAATGTGAAACCTAAAAGTAACCCCAAATATAGCTGGGGCAGCTGAGTGTCTGATGAGTGCCCCAGTGGAGGCATCACTCCACGTGCATTCTTGTGGAGCACCCTCAGCCTAAGTCACAGAGAGTATCTCCCAAGACAACAAAGAAAAAAAGTATGGAGTCCATTCAAAGGCAAGTAGATGGGAAATGTTTACATGATTACAAAAGATGAAGTAGCCTACCAGATGTTGGAAGATGCAAGTACTTAATCCATGGAAGGAAAAAAAAGAAAATGCAGGAATATCTTGTGCTTCTGGAAAACTGCTGTCTGTGTTTTCCAAGGACAGAGACTTCACAAGCCAACTGCTGTCCACTGACCCAGCTTCAGTCTCAGCCTTATTGAGGGGTATGAAATATAGGAACAGGCTACCAATATGCTGGTAATTTAAATGATAGATGCTGAAAAAGTACTTTTTTCCTTCCTGCCTGAGCTTTACTCAAATTCTTCCATTAAAATATATAATTGAGTACCTAGACAGTTGCATTTTGATTTGCATCTATTGCCAACCCAATATATCTTTCAGATAAGCCTTTCATGCATTACTTTTAATAATAATGTCTTAAATTAAAAGGCCGCTTCCATCAGCATAATGAAGCAAGATAGCCAAGAAAATAGCTATGTGCCTGAGAACAGAAATTCATTAAAGTAAGGAAAAAAATCCATGAAACAGGGATGATAATGAGAAAAATATTGAGCCTCAAAGATGACAATACTGAAAGGAGAGATCGCATTTGAGGCTTACTTACTGCATGGGAGGGGCTGTTTTGAAGAAAACAATTCTTCAAAAATTTTGAAGAATTTGGCAAATCAGTTACTTTTAAATTGCCATAGGCATATGGGAGTTTACTAGCACAAAACCTGTGTCTGATAGTGATATCAGGGATAATCCTTTATGCTACTTATGTAAGTGTTAGTTTTAATGATTTCCCTTCTTCCAATACTGAGAAACATACAACTTAATAATGACAAACACCAAAGCTGCTCAAAGAAAGCAATTTATTGTAATCAGGATATGCCTTCTAATTGCCCTCCTGGTCTCCGTTTAAGTTGTAGATTGTGCTACTTATATTTATCTTAGAAATGCATTGTCCTTATAGAGTCCTTTTTAAAAAAGAAATATTTGAAAAGGTGCTGTAAAACGTATTTTACCTTCCCCAGAGTACAAGGAACTTGCATAGTGAGTGCTAATGAGGCACGTGCTGTGCTTGGCTTTGAATTGCATTCCCTCCCCCTCTCCCTCCCATTTTTATTTCTTATCCTCAGCCAGCCAAGGCAGCGTTCAGCAGGAAAGCCAGTACCCGTCTGACTCCTCTCTGCCTGGCTGCTGAGCTGTGCTGCTGCTCCTGTGGGCAGCCAGGGACACACAGAGGGCTTACAGGAGGAGCTGACACCCTGCACACGTCCAGCCTCAGACAGGTGTCACAGCCCTGCTCTCTGCTTCCCCTGCCCGTGCAAAGACAAAAGGTTCTGCCTGGGACAGAACAGCCCCTCGCTGCTGGAGCACAGATGGTACGAAAGTGCTTTGTGTGACACAAGGTGCTAGAAAATGTTTGGCTCACTAACACGTGCTGTCAAGACCTGTTTTCTACAGGCTTCCAGCCTGTCACTGTCTTCTGGAAACCAGCATGCAGCCAGGAAAACCATTTCCATCAGAAACAGAAGCCCTGTTTATACTTCACTTCCATTTCCTCCTACCAGGTAATTTCTCCCTCAAATGTCACCACCAGTATTACAGCAGAATTAAGGAGCAGCCAAAATTTCTCTCTTATTACATAAACAACAGTAACTAGAAGAGAGAAAATAGGTTTTAAAAATGACAAGAGTAAAGGAAAGAGAGGCTTTCAAACCAAGCATTCCCCACACCTGAATCTGCTGAACTTTGCAGATACAGTATAAAAGTCTTCCTTTTGTCTATTAAGTGTAGAGATAGCAGTTGAAGGAATTCCTGGCCAAGGTAAAATCCAGCTTAGAAGAATGAAATAATGCAAGTTTGGGAACTTTGTCTTTCTGTATGTATTCTTCATGGCAGCAGCAAAGGCTTGTAAGGGCTGAAACTGGCCCCTATTCTGACCTATTTTTCACTAAAGTCTGTTTCATTAACAGTACCATGAACCAACTGGGTGACTTCAGTCCGTTTAGTCCACAGCTACCCAGTGACATTTTTAATTTGTTCTATTATTGCAAATGCAGCAACCTTTTCTTTACCTCTCACTGTAAGACTTTTAAAGTGCAATTTGCTCTGTCTTTCAGAGTGTGGACACAATCCTGAGATGGTAGGGATCAGAACTTGTGGAGATATAGAATAGGGCGAGGAGAGCTGAACATGGGAAAGCATCAGCCTTAAGGGTCTTTTTCTTCCTTTAGCAAAAAAAACCCCAATGTGACTAAATACCTCAGAAAGTGTCTGACTGTCAGATGGTGGCACATGACTCTACTCTGTCTCAACATGTGGAATTTTCAGGTTCACTTATGAGCAATCATATTTCATGTTCATTTGCTCAGGCAATTAAATGATTGCTGAAGATTTGCTTTGTTTCTTTTTGCTTCATTATTCACATCTCAGTGTTAAATGACAATTTTTTGTCCTAATACTGTTGCAGGAAGTTTTACCCTTCTTTTTTTAAACATTTTTGTATTCAAACCAATCGTTCTTTCTGAAATATTATCAATGTTAAGCCGTTGTATTTGAATGACTACAGGAAACAAGGATTTTGGGATTTCATCTTTGTTGTTAAAAATCTACAATTAGTCTATGGAAGAAAGTCACTTGGTAAAAGTGCACAAGGCAAAACCAGAAATAAAATCAAGCCTACAGCTGGCTAATGCAAAAATTGAGGAAAGTCTTCTCACAAAATATCTTTGTGCTGCTGAGCTTTTCATCTTCAAAATGTCTTGCAAAGGTTAAGTCTTTAAAATATATCTGTGCAATGAAGCATTATATTGGCACCATTGTTTTTTCCCCCTCATTTAAAGTAGATGTTGGGTATTTAAATGTCCAAGGCTGTGGAGAAGGTCACTCAGATCTAGGACTGCAGACTAAGCTGCTTCTGCGGTGCCTGAATTTCTCAGACTGGGCTGGACATTCTTCATCTATTCAGTCATCCTTCTGTCAGCCACTGCTCTCCTTTTCTCGACTGATTGTCCTCTCTGACATCTTTTCCTGGCTGGCCTGCAGCTTTCCACTGCACTGAGTGTGCTCAGATTGCCCCATTAAGCCATCAATAACCCCACAGGTCAACCCTCACTTGGCTGTGTCTCCCTGCTCCCACTTGAGGCTTTTTGCAGTGCAGACCTTTTTCTCTTCCTGTACTACTTTAAGGAAAGGTCAGTCTGACAGAGGTCACCAAATGTTTTCAATCTGCTTTGCAGAATTCCTGTGGAAGACCCAACCGAATGAATTTGATCTCCAAAGCAGGTACATCACAAACACATGTATAGACTCTGTGTGTGTGAGGGTAAAAAGCAACTCACCATCTCCTGTGTCAGGAATCACCTTGGAAAAGCTGCCTGTGGGAATAGGACAGGTAGTAGCAACACTGGATACTGCCAGAAACCTGCAAGAAAGCAAAATAAACCATAATGCAGGCTCTGTAAATGACAATGAATGATGCCTACTTCAGAGGAAGGGAAAGATTTTTCAGAAAGGCCTAAACTGTAATTTTCTGGATCTCTTCAAATAACTGGGAATGAGTGTTTAAAAGCTTAGAGACCAATTCCAGGAACTGCCCCCACTCAGAGTTAACCTAAGAGCATAGCTGGTGATGGCAGAAATACTTTGTAAGGAGCTAATGACCAGCAAGGGCCTTGCAGGGTTGGACACTGCAGAAATCCACTCCACTTGAGGAACTCCAGAAATCGAAAGGCCTGTCTTGTACTTTGCTGAAGATAAACGAGCAGTTAAAGGAAAGGGGGAAGGAAGCCTGTGCTGTTTAGCCAAACCAGCAGTTTTTGTGTGTCTGAAGCTTTCAGCATCTGTCAGGTGCTAATTGTCAACTCCCACTGACTGCACTAGGAGCCCGGGGCCTTGGCATTTTGCAGTATTAACCTGCTGTTATTAAGCTAAAGAGGTAAGCATGCCAGAGTATGTGATGTTTGAACTGCAAGGCATTGTTTCTTGCATTCTCCCAACTTTAATATCTCCTTTTTTTCCCAGTTAGCAGTGTCTCACGGCAAGCAACTGCCTAAAGAGGAAACATAATGCAGAAGAATATGCACTGTGAAAAGTCTGCACTGTGAAGTGCAGAAATATATCATTCTACTGAGAGTAGGCTGATTTAATTTTAAATATAAAATCTTTAAATAGCTAATCTGCTTAAAATGTAGAAAATCAGACAACAAAAGCAGTTCTTGTTTCAAAGGAGAGCAGCAGTCAGTGAGAAAAATGAATAGAAAGAAGCCAAAGCGACAAAAGAAATAAGGAACTATCATTGATTTCCTGGGAAAAAATAGGATAAAACCTAATAATTTTTCACACATTATCAAATAACATGGTAATTTAACCAGAATATAATTATGCTAACATTGGGCTGTTACTTGGTATCAGATGAGTTCCTACAGCTCAGATTGTTCTGGGGCAGGTTTTGAGGATGGTTATAGACCTGTTTTTTTTGCATTATGGCCAGCACCCCTAGAGGTGTTCAAGAAATGAACTGGATGTGGCACTTAGTGCTGTGGTTTAGTTGAAAAGGGGATGCTTGGTCAAGGGTTGGACTTGATGACCTTGGAATTCTTTTCCAACTGATTCTATGATTCTGTGGGCTAGGCTAGGATAGTAGGTGATGTGTCTTCTTGAGGTTGTCAGTGCAACTTTGGGAGGTTCTGGTTTCATTATTGATAAAGGAAGGGTGAGAACACCCAGCAAATCGTGAGTTACAACATCAGTGCTGCTTGTGTTGCAAAAACTTGGAGAAGTAAAAGCTCTTATACTTTTGTACCCATGCCGCTGGTAGACCTAAGAGATTTTTTAAAAATTAAGTCTCCTATTTAGTACAGAACATTAACCTTCAAAATGTAACTTACTGGCAGTAATAATAGAGTGTAAAAAGTAAAATGAGTGCCTGTGCTGTGTTTTTCCCTGCTCTCCTTTGTAATTTAGACTTCTCTCTCTAGGCAAGACCAGAGAGGACAGAAGGCCAAGGGGCCAGCATGACCTCCTGTGGGAATATGCAGCACCCAGGACATAATGATCTACTTTGCTGTATCTCGTAAAGCATCCACCAGATGGCCATCAGTAACTGATCAAGGTAGTGGCAGAGTGACCCTTCTGTCTGATTTTGTTTGGAAGTTGTTGGTGTAACCATTGCCTCCATCTTTTTTTCTCAACACTCTCCTTCGATGTAGCAAAACTCAATTCTGAATGAGTCTGCAGGAGTGCACAAGAGCTGGGTAATTTTAGGGTGATCTTAAAATTCTCAGAAGGATTTCCATCCTAAGTAGTGGATGGAGAGGAAGCTGGCTTTAGGTTTTGTTTGAGATCTTGCACCTTCCTTCCCAGGTAAGAAACTTTAAGTATCAGGACATCTAGGCAGCACCTAAACACCTCAGAGATTTTATTTGGCTTTTCTAAACAAGTAAGAAGTCTCTGTTTCTTCACAAACTCAAGGTCTTTTTCATACATGCCTTTCCCCTGCCATCTATCCTTTTCCCTTTCTCTTTCAGCTTCTGCATCTTCACATTTTCATCTTCATCTCAAATGTGTTTTGCAAGAACATGGCTCTTTGCATTCAGGCCATCTCTAGTTGCATTCCCTATTTCTCTCCTGGTCCTCTAATGCAAAAAGGAATATTTCTGACATGTGTGTGCTTGCAAAGTCAAGAATTTCATTGTTGGCACTGCCATCCAATGACTTCATTCTTGTCTGAAGGGGGAGAGTGACCTCTGAAGGGGATCTGGAGGCCCCCTGGGTGCTTAGATCACTATTTGCTCCCTGTCAACTTGTTTGGAGTGCTGCCAGCCTTTCCTGTGCAGGGAGATCTGCAAGCTGCCTCCAAGCTCTTGTGAAGACCTTGTCTGGATGGGAAGGATGTGGGAGTCCTTGTTGATGATACAACTGTATGGATGGAGCTGTTTTACCTCTTCATTTATCATTATCATTATTATTTCATTATCATTACCTTATCATTTTCAGCTTAATTAAAATGTAAGTATCCTGGACCTAGGGGATCAGCACAGGAACTGAACAGACATCTCCAAGCAATGTTCATATGGAATTATGCTTTCTTTTAAGTTTCTAAGATCATCTGAAAAAATCCAGGCCATGTTCAATGAGTGAGGCTGGGTTTAGAGTAGTGAGTCCTATAAGCCAAGGACAGAGAAGAAGACATTACAAAACTGCAGAATTAAGGATTTTTTGAACTATTGGTAAGTAATTTACAATTAATTTTTGTTATGGTAGAATATCCCCACGTAAGCAAAAAAATTGGGGATTTACCCCAAGTCCTGTGAACTCTGTTTTGTTTAATAAACAGAAGCCAATCTTTTAAAAGATTTGCAGTTGTTTTGTACATATGAGGACTTAATATTTCTGAACAAAATTTTACCACACCTCTTTTTACCCAGTCTAAAATCATTTCACATCTGCTCAAAATCCCAGCAGTCTTAGTTTCTGTGTGGCAGCAACTTCTAGGAAGTTAGTCCAGCAGAAGTAATTCTGGACCTGCTTCCATCTCTGAAACACATTTATTGTTTCCATTGCTTCTCAAGCCTTCGGGTACTCCTACTTCAAGTCTGAATATTTATTATGCAGATTAAAACCTGACAGTAACCAAAACCCAGAACTGTCAATTCCAGCCCTCCTTTCTTAGCAAAGACATTGATATTATGAGGGCTTTGGTCTTGTGAAACACAATGGGAAAAATCTTGTGAAATGTATGGAAGGAAAGCTTTTTTGTGGTTAAAAATAGCATCTACAATAATTCCATGAGAAAAATTAAAATTACTTTCTTACAATATGGAGGGTGCTAAATAGGACTTTTAAAAATGGTACCTTTTTCTAGGATAATTATGGAAGAAAAGCAGCATTCCATGAATCTAACAGCTGTTTTAGAAGCTTAGCTGGCAGCATCATTTCCTATCATGCAGAAGACCTAAGTTCAAGATCACACACAAATTTTTGTCTTCTCAAATGGCAGCAGGAAGTGAAGGTGGCATAAAGAAAATTACAATCTTACTGCAAAGGCAAACTGAAATCTCTCTGTGATCATGAGCTGAGTTTGTGTTTCCTGTACAAAAGTAGCAAGGAGTTAGAAGAGTTAATACTCCCTGGAATGGCTTGACATCCATAGCTGGATGAGGATTCTCTTTTTCCTTAAATTTACAGTGGCTGCATCGGATGTTCCAGAAAATGATGGATCAGTACAGTCCTATAAATCCCAAACACATATGTGGTATATCTTTTCAGAAATAACTTACAAAACAGCCTTCCAGAGGAGAGGAATTCTGCAATAATGACAGCACACTGACAGTGCAATAAAGAGGAATTCATTATTCAGGCTGTGGGGTTGACAACGGCCAGAGGGCAAATGCATAAAATAAGTAGAAAGAGCTGATGCTCAAATGTCAAAAACTCCCTGCCACAAGTGAAAAAAAGAGAAATGTGTTCAAAATGTATTTCCTCTGTATAGGAATGGTGGTGATGATGATAATAATAACAATATTAATAACAACATTTATCTGAATACCATAAATATTGCTGAGGGTAAAGCATTATATGACATCATCTGTGTATAAATAAATTATCCTTCAAGTGTTCATTGCCATGAAATTAAAAGAAAACTTTACAGTCTAGAAAATGGCAGCAAAACAAAGAGTTAAATATGTAGGGTGGTTGGTTTTGTGAGTAATTCTTGTTGGCAGTTTTTATGGTACAGTTCAATTCTAGCAACAAATCTGATTGTTATCATTATTTCTTTTATTACCTAAAGAGGATAATACCTACTCACAAGTGCAACTACTTCAATATGAAATTTTTCGGGCATAAACTGCACCCTCAAACAAGATCTCAATCCCACAAAGGAATAGGAATAGACTGGGCAAAAGCCCAGATGTTTTTTTGGAGTTATTTAGTTCTAAACAAACTTCCCTTGCAGTCTGTCTGGTTTTTTATTTTTAGTTCCTCCTTCTTTGGTATTGAGTGCTTTTGTAAGAAGGAAGGATTCTTGCTCTGTATTTTTCTTCCCCTGACATTTCCCATATGAAGTTACAATCCTCTGAATGCTTGTATGCAGAGGATTAGAAACATGTCATCACTAATTGCAGACGAGGATTTAAAGCAGGGCTGGGCAGGAGAAGCACAAAGATGAGATTGCCTGGCCTGTCTTGATTAGACTGTGGATGCTTTGTGCCTACCTCTGCTGCTTCAGGAAGTTACTCTGCCTCCCACATCTGTCCTCATCTTATGGCAAGGGAAAATTGTTGGTTGTTGAACAGGATGAAAGACTGATTTCTTTATTGTTCCTAAAGACCCATTTCTGCCATGAGGACTAAATAAAATTAGTTGGCTCATAAACCACAAGGGAGTGTGAAGTTGTGAAGAGGAAACACTGCTAAACTCCAAAAAAATTGACAGATTACGCTCATGGGAATTTTTTTTTATCCTCAACAAATTTTTTGTTGTTTCTATTAAACTGTAAACTGAGTACTGTCACTGTGTCCTCACATACACCACACGAGTGTGGAAGTAGCAATGGCTAAGCAACCCCTCAGCATCTGTGAGCATTTCTACTGCTTAATGTCAAACTGGTACCAGTTTGGCTAATAAGGTTAAAGAATTGTGTAACTTCAGTGGAATTACAACAAAATTAGGTCAGCGTGTGTTCCCCTCTCTTTTGCTTCAAAATGAATCAATTATGAAACATAAATCAAAGTAATGGATACAATATTTATAACCATTTAGGCTCTCAGGCATTGATTAACCATGACTGAGAGAAGTTTTTCTCATGGAAATTAATGTTGTATCATAAAGAACCTCTAAGTTCCTATCTAGGGCTGGGAACTGCTTGGAAGGACATTTTTTTTACCCTAGCATTCTTTGAAAAGTTGAAGTCAGAAGAGATCAGACACAATAAGAGAGGCCAAGTAGCCAGAGATGCTTTACACTCTTCTGTAGGGATCATTCTGCAGTGAGCCACATACCTAGAGGAAATTTAATGAAAATGCCCCTTTGCCTACTTTAAAAAACAATTCTACATTCTTCAGGCCTTGCAACAAGGTCAGAAGTGACTCAAGAGTTCCAAAAAGTGGTAAAGCTGAGCCAGAGTGAGTTGAATTATGTTCAGACTTCTAATGGAAACCACAGAGTTCTGTCACAATTTTCAGGACTTGTCTGTCAAACCTTGACAGATCAGGAAACTGAAAAGGATGATCTCTGATTTAAGATTGAAAATGAAGCCTGAACTTCATTTTCAAGGAGAAAGTATGTTTATTTTAATTAATAAAGAATTTTGCAGTAAAACTATCTCCTTCTCTGCCAACGAAGTTGTAACCGCAATTCCACATCTCTGTCGTCTCTCCCATGACAAATTTTGGGCTCTCATTTTGGGGATAAAAATATCTTTTTCAAAGTCATTTGGAGGACAACCTGTGACATACTAAAGGAAATCATGAAATGCCTCAGTCTTCTCAGAATTAAAGGCAAATAACATTTTTAGCTGTAGTAATAGGCTTGTTGACGTAACCTGCTGGTTCTTGGTCATCTAAGTTTATGATGTATACAAATATCTCTCTGCCAAAGCTGTGTTGCTAAAATGGATTCATTTTCTTGTCTTTTAATCACTCAATCAGAGCACTTTTAGTGAGGAAAAATAGGGATTAAACAGACAGAGGACTAAGTATGGGATTAAAAAAGTGTGTATGTTGTTTCTGGACTGGTATAACAGACTGTGTGCTGTCTCTTCCACAGAAAAATGTCTTATTTATCAAAAGGTCATGTCTCTAGAGCAGGCAGCCCTGCAGTCCTATGTAACACTCTTTTTAGTAAAGTTATCATACGGCTCAAACTTTCCTGAAACAGTCACTTTCTTTTAAAGCATGGCTATTGGTCATACAAGACTTAGAAGAGACAAAGTTCTTGGAAAATGAAAGGGATTTTTGCCAAGAGCTTTGTCAGTGGCTTGGCAACCCTCTGGGAGACAGAAAACTTTGGTGTTGGTTCATCTTTACTCTCAGAATTTGGGATTCTGGACACCATGCAGGCTTAATGAAACATGTTGAAACTATTTAATGCCTTTCTTCCTTATGCAGGTGCTGCTGCTGGAAGAGCTTTTGGGGAAGATTTCTAGTCGTGGAACACAGAATTGGTGATGGATACATCAGGGGGCCACTCAAAGGTACTGATTGTGTTTATCTTCCAGAGAAGGCCTGTAGACCTAACATAAACGTTTGTATTATCCTTCACTGATGCTTTCAATTAAAGTCAATTTAAGAATGTCAACTTTGACTCAATATTTTCAAAAGTGGCCGGTGTTTGTGAGGCCCTGATGAGTGTAACTCCAAAGGATGCTGCTGTCACAGGTACCTTTTGAAGCACATGTGTTTAATGGTGATGGGCAGTCAAAGAATTGCTCTCCATTCTGCTAAATTACATTTTGTTTCAGCACTCCAATCTTTAAGCCATATCCAAAAGCTGGATAAGTTTAGGAAAATTCACTGTCAGCCTTGCTGAGATTATATCTCAAACACATCATTTTAATATGTAGTTATAAATCACTTCTAACTTTCTGCACAGAGAGTGTTTTCTGTTGATGTATTTGAGAACATTGTAGAGAGGTTTGTAATTAAATGAGGAAAAAGTAGGACTTCTTTTATGAAGAAATCAATTTTTAATGCCATAGAAATAAGAGAATTTTGAAAATGCTGTGCACTCTTCGTTTTGGCTTTGTACCTGAAATTTGCAAAAAAGTAATTGCATTTCTCTTTAAAAGACAGTGGAAGGAGAAATACAGCTTTCTTTTACATTGAGGATAAAAGATTTATCAAATACAGATTTAGGTAAAGATGTCTAGATTTTTCTACAACATTTTCAGGGACAAGCTCTCCAAAATCTTTTGCCGAATTGTGCACTAAACCATATTGTTCTATCCATTAAAATTGCCCACGCTTCACCGTAGGGTTTAGTTTTAAAATGATGTGTTAGGGCACAAAAACCACACAGTTCAGTTTCTAGTACCAAATGTAGAAAATGCCCTTGTCTTCCTCATCCTTTTTCAGCCCAGGGTGGCCAGTTTAGCGTTCTGCCTGCCTTTGATTAAAGGTGAGGCACCACTATGATCCAGCATGGTAATTACTGTATTCCAGTGTAAGTCACAGGCCACTGCTGCTATTATTTATTCTCAGACAAAAACATTCATTCATCCCTCTCCAACTACAGGCTGCAAATTCTTAATGGCTCGACTTTTGCTGTGAGTGAAACCACTTTGCTTTTCGTTTGCTCCAGTTGCTGACATAGCTGCACTATCTGTTGTCCATTCTCTGTGGAAAGATTTGAAATTTGCCAGTGCACTCTTTCACCATGGATCAGAAACCAGATAAGTTTTTAATGTTAAGGGTGGTCACTTGCACCTCATCCAGTTCCACGTGTTTAATGTGGGAAAAAGCTGAGTGCACAAAGCCACTCTGTTGCGAGCTAGTGAGTCACTGGCTTCAATCTGTGCCTCTTTGGCTCAGGCTGACGTATTTGCAGCTGAACTTTTTAGGCTTGCCAGTTCTCTGGAGAAGATGTATATTACAGAAAAGTTGGGAATTTTCAAGATACAGCTCATCAATTCACCATGTATAGCACTTCTGAGAAACTGAGTATCTAACAATAAGGAAAGGGAAGAGAGAGGGGGAGATACTGATTTGAGTACAAGACCTGCAGAAGTGCTTTCAGCTTGTTAGGAACTTTTAGGACTTAAAACTTGTTAGTATATAAGTACCTGCCTTGAAGAAGCTTTATTTAGCATCCGTGAGTGTAAGTGCTTTCTTAAAGAAGTGAGTAAATCTGTTCCTTTCTTAAGGGAAAAATCCGCACAATCTGTCAAAAGGTGGTAGATGTTCTTCAAAGCAGACAAATACCAATCACAGGACATTTCCTGCTTGTCCTAATAATGAGTAGGACATTCACTAGAATCCTAGAACAGCTTGGGTTCCTTAAAGATCGAGTTCCAACCCCTCTGCCAGGGGCGAGGACAGAGAGTAAGCAAGGCGAGGTCAGAGAAGGACGAGAGGCTGGAATGAGGTGTGCAGTGGAGGGGACAAAGGTAGGCAAAGCCACTATAACTAACCATACTTGAAACAGGATCTTTCACTCTGTTCCAACAAACAGAAAACAATTTTTTCATTGTCCTCAGCATCCCTTTACACAGCAAATAACAGGAACATACAGGTAGAAGAAAGATCAGTCTTCAAAATCTGAACATTTTAAAATGGAAAAATGCTATTGATTTTAAGTACACAGTCTTTGCGTAGAAGATTAGATAATCAATTTAATACTGAAAATATGGAAGTGTCCACAGAGCATTTTTTGGGGAGTAATAGAATATTTTCTTTTATATTTTTATGAGAATTCTATTGTGTTTGCTCCTCCATAAATTTTCCACTATTGTTTTTGGACAGTTCAAGGATTTGATACTGCAAAATTTCAGATAAAAGCCATGATGTAAGGAGGAAACGTGCAGAACATCTCAGAGTTTCATATTCAGATTCCCTCAGAGAAAAAAAACCATCTTTAAGAAAACTGGATGTATAATGTAAAGGCAGATAAGTGTTTCATCTCATTATTTCCCTGTCCTAAACCTCAGGCTCATATCCTCCCGCTTGGCTTCTGAAGACAGAACTGCTTACTTGTCAATCATGAGCAATGCTTCCCTTTCCTAAAAACCCTTCTCCCACCTCTTAAAATAGTTTCCAATGTTGGAGCAAGGTACCACCTCAGCCAGAAGCAGTGAGGTCTAACCAAATGTCTCGTTATCCTGACTGGAGAGTTAAGGCAGAGCTGCAAGCTCAGCTAGCCGGGGGGAAAATAGTCTTAAAATATCAAATCCTCTAAGCGAGAAGATTGGAACTGGGAAGATCCCAGGGATTCTAGACAGACCCTGTTGTTTGAAGCCTCTCTTAGCCAATGTGGCACCTGTCAAGACTGGGACACCTGGCTGTGTGTTTACAGAGATGTGCAAGCTGATATTTGCCGTTGTTGTATCTCACTTCAAGTGATGCAAAGGAGGTCTGGCACCAGCCCCAGGGTGGCTCCTGTGGAGACTGTGACTGCCCCAGAACTGCTGCTAGCAACTGCTGCCAGCTCCATCTCTGGCAGCAGCTGATCTTGTGGGGACTGGAACACAAAGTAGGCTTGGAAAAAAGCGCCCATGGCTGCTCTTCTTTGCCTGGGAAGGAGTGACTTGAGCCAAGATTCTCTTCTGCCCTACTGGGCTTCTTCTCAACTTATTTTCCTAGGGTAAGAGACAGGGGAAAGAGAGCAGAGCAATGGAACAGTGTTGGACAAGAAAGGGGAATTCTGCCAGCCCCCATAACCTTCAGGGTCCGGAGAATTCCACAGAAAAGTCTGGATGAGCAATGCTGGAGATGAGGCAAATGGCTCCTAACTAGCCATGGTCTGCATGGATGCGGTTAATGCTGGTATTGGGTTTATGATTTGTGCTCAGAGAGCCTAAGTAATTAGATTTACTCCTAAATACCACAGGACCCATGTGGCTAGTTGAGGAGTTAGGATTTCTGCTGTGGGAAAGGTCTCTGCAGTGACTAATACCTGGTTTAGTAGTGGGGATGGTAACAGCTTGGACAGAACATGCTCAAGGTGTGTCAGTGGTGGAGGCACAGCTGAAATCTTTGATCCCAGGGATGAGGGTCTGGTCTGGACAAGATTTGGGAAGGGGAGTCAGAGGGAAGGATAGTGGCAGAGTGGGGAGGAAAGTGGGGTGGGGAGAGTCATATTTGCTGCTCTGGGTGTTTTATGGGTAATAGGAGGGAGGAAAGTGACTCCCTGCACATTGAGACTCTGCACTTGTGCAGCCAAATGGCATATGTGGGGCTTCATCACTGGCAGGCTTGGATACATCATTTGTAATGCCTACACAGTGAAAGCCTAGAGCTGATGCTGAAGACAGATTTGCTGCTAATTGGTGCAGGACCTTTAGGACTTCTGCTGACAAAACCCAGTAGTGCATGGATCCTTTTGAAAGTGGAAGATGTTGCTGAACTCTGGAGAAGGCTGCATTTCAGACAAAGATTACATTTAAGGAGTGTGGCAATGAGAATTCAATAGTTATGTGTGTTTTTCCCTCCTAACATAGTAGCTTGCCAGGTTAAGGGAAGCATTGATGATAAAATAGAGCAGGTGGCTCCAGATGTGCCAGAAAGATTGGGAGGAGAGTAGGTACAAGCAGGGTGAATGCTGGATGCTGACAGCAGAAGCGGAATTTCAAGGGAGGCTGCTCAGATGGAGCAGAACAAACATGACCAGAAGAAGGAAAGGGGAGGGAGAAAGCATGAGGGATGAGACAAAAGCCAAAGGCAATTTCCAAAGGCTTCTCTCTTCATCCCTGTCCTCCTTCTCATCTTTTGGGTACATCCTGACTTAACTCATGCCCTCTCAAAAACTGAGGGAAAAACTGAAAGCTACAGTTTCCCTTTATGTTCACACTAAATTATTTGATGCCTGATTAAGTGAGCTGGCAAATTTCAGCATCCAGAGAACAGTGCAGCTTCTTCACCTCTTTTTCTCCTGCCTGTTAGCAGAAAACAGGACATAGCTGATTTTTTTTTAAATGGTACTTTTGTTCTGAGCATTTAAAGTAAATATTTTTATATTGTGTGTCTTAAAACTTCTGGATATTGGTCCTCATCATTCACAAGCACAGGAATAGCATGTTAAAAAAGTATCATGAAGAAAATGCATGACAGAGTATTAGATGCATCTATATCTACATATTTATTTGCATGTGAGTGAAGAACTGAGACACCAAGAGTCTCCAGCTCCCAAAAAAGGCAGAGCTGCTTCTGGGTTGAATAAAAGGAGCAGCAGGATACTGACTGTGAGGGTGACATGATATTGTAACCTGAAAACTAATTAAGGAAAGAACAGAATTTAAATAACATTTGGATGCAACAGCAGGAAATACAAGGAACAGGTGTTTAACAAGGTTTTTTTTTGACTGTTTAACCTCTTTGCTAATGCCAAAAATCCCAAATGCTGTCAGGCTTTGGCTTTACCTCATTTCAGTAGTTGTCCTTTTGGTTATTTCATGACTCAGAGCATTTATTCTGCAGTTAGTTTGTCTCTAGGAATCTGTGTCTCTGCCATAAAGTGTTTTTGATCTCCACTGCATGTATTGTTTTCTCTTCAGGGAGCATTGGGATTACATGGCTGCAAATAAGGCCCAGAACTTGTGACTCTGCTCCGTGGGTTCACAACAGCATCAGCAGGAGAGATCGCCTCACAAAACTGGGTAGGATTTGTTTCCTAACACCTAGAAACCAGGGAAGGCTTTTCTTTGTGACCACTATAAATACAGAATACAAAAATACACAAAATACAAAAGCATAAATGAGTGTTTTGCAGTGTTTCAGGTATTGGTATAGTCTGGAGGGATATCTGTCAATAGAGTAGGTCCCTGGCACCCTACTGAGTGACTGGATTACATAATGCTGAAGTCCTTTACATCTCCTAAGAAGCTCCTTGTTTAAATGACCTTCTAGCAAGGAGCTCTTTCTCTCTTATATTCTGATTTCACACTGTTTCTTGGATTTAGAAAATAAGCTTAAATTAAAGCAGGTGATACCTGCTTTAACAGTCACCTTTTAATGATGTGTTTACTTCCACCATGCTTTTAAGAAGTTTCTTCCTGAATTTCTTTTGTTCAGTGTTTGAAGTGAAGAAATTGTTAGCAAAGTATCTCTGTAAAAGCATGCTTTCTTTAGGACGGGGTTTCAACAACTTTAGACAATAGACAGAGTGAGTATTTGATGTCAGATTCTGCCTGCATGAACTTCCTCCCCCACTCTCCTCCTACGCACGTTTAGACCTCTGCATGGCAGGGACATGCCTCTCTAACTCTTTAGGCTCATTTTCAGAAATTGAATCCATTAGCTGCTGCTTCTTTTCGTTATTTTTCTCTTTCATCTTCCTCATTGCTTTCTGCCCAGCATGCAGTCCAACCTGCTGGCTGGTGTTCTCCTTCCAGATTAGTGGGTTTGACACTAGAATCTTCTACGAATAAACTGATCTGTGTTTTCACCCCATTCCTCCAGGATATGTGTATTAGAGAACTGTCTTTCTCCTGAACCTTGCTCTCCTGTCCTGACCTCTCTCTCCACTAAAGGGTTGGACTCCCTGTCAGGACACTGTGGGCATCAGCACCCTCTGTCACCTCTCGCTTTGAGGGGCTTGGCTGCCCTGGCTCAGGGCTGTGGCTTTTGTTGTCAGCTCTTTGTTGCTTACTGGATGTTATCTCCAGGGCTGATGGTGGCTCAAAGTCCCCTACCAAATTTCCTGTTTAATCTCCTTTCCTATTGTCATCATCAGTTATGGTCTGTAGGGTTTTTGATTTCTTTTTCCAATTTTCCTCATTTTTTTGTTTTCCCTTGATAAGAAGTGCACCAAGGACACACTTGCAGCGTGCAGGGACCACCCTGATCTCCAGGATGAGACTGCTGGAAGGGGAAATTTCTGAGCTGAAGGACCTATCAATAGGTTTACCTTGCTCACAACTGCCCACAGATTCCCTAGCTTGAACATCTTTTTCAATCTTGAAGTTAAAAGTAATCAGCAGCACTTGGAAACAGGAGATTCCATGGTCCAAATTCTTGCAGTGGCGTGTCTGAAATCAGTGCTTCAGGCTCCATTTCTAAACTCCTGGGAAGCAGGAAAAGAGCCAGATTGAGTGCAGGATGCAAAGACTGCCTGTGTGCATGCTGATAGAAGGGTGGGCTTGAGTGCTTAGACAGGATTCAACCCATTAAGCAGATAGATGCTTTAATGTTTCTCACCCTAGAGAGTTGCTTCCTATACAATACTTCATCTTTTATGATCTTAATTAATACTAATTGGTAGATGATTGCCTCTAAAAGTACTATTCTATGGAGAAAACTAATCTCTGATATTACAGTGAATGATATTTGGGGGAAATCATAAGGTACTACAGCCCTAAGTAAATGGTTATGGAGATTGTCTTTCTCTGTTTTGATTTGTATCTGCCTATATATTGTTTTCCTTGATAGTCTATATTGTACCTCCCACACCCTGGGAGTTTCATCACGTTTTTTAAACCATAATGTATGGCTAGAGGAGATCACACTTTTGAAAACCATAATGAAAACCCATTATTAAATAAATGATATAGCTGTTTTCTTTTTTATTTTTTTATCTGTTTGCTTTCAATCAGCATACTAATTCTGCTTTCATGTGGAGTTTGCTCCTCCATTTATATGGTAGAGTGATTTAATTTTTGGTCTCTTCCTATTTTGAGAAGGAATTCTCCTGCATGCATCCCCAAGATCCTCTTTCAGCAAAGCCTGTGGTTACAGAAAAGTAGAAGCAGAGATCTTAGATCTCAGTAAACAAAATCAGAGGATGAATTAATGTTTAAAGCTGGCTGTGACACTGAACTTGCAATTCACTTATTATTTTTGGCAGCAGCATGTCCAAACTGCCAAGACCATTCTTGGAAATCGCAGCTGTGGTGTCTATAATAGCTGAACTACAGGAAAGCTGCAGTTAGGTCACACTGCCTTGTCACTGCACATGAATAGTGCAAGTGATAATAGTTACCATTACTGCCTACTCATCTGGCAGCATGTTTTGTTCAGTTAAAACAAATCCAATTATTAATAGCATGATAAAATTGTCTGCTGGGTGCATCCCCTCCTGCTTTACATGGTTGACTCAGGTAAGGAGCGTGGAGGGGGCAGATCAGCCCCAGCTGAATCCAACTGGGCCCTGCAGGCAAGGGCAGAGAAAGGTCATGGAATGGGCTGGGAGGGGAGGCCACGGGACCCGAGGGGCCAGGTGATTTTTGGAGGCCACCTGGGGAAGGGGAAATTTCAAAGTGAAGCTGGGGAGTGGCCAAGGCCAGCCAGAGCCATCAATGGAGGGGAAGAAGCTTGCTGAGCTCCTTGTGCAGTGAGTACTTGAATGAATTTTCCTAAGTTGGAAAAGGTCTCACGAGTTTATTGTCAGCCAGAGCTGCTGGTCAAGGGGGAGGTGTTCAAATCAGATGTTGAGCTGGAAGTGTATTAGGAAATCGATGTGGGCATTTCACTGTGTTTTAGCAACCTAATTCTCAGAGTAAGTTATATAGGGTGTGCTGCCAATTATTTTCAAACAGAGCTTGAAAAGGGCTCCTGGCCTGAGGTAAATACTATCAACTTCAGAAGAGCTCAACTGCTCTTTCAGTGCACTTACATAAACATATGTTCCACATCTACAATTATTTGTTTTACAGGATTAAATTTCTTTTAGATGCTATTAATGGTTTGGAAAATCTGTGCCAGCCTCCTGCACGCACAGGCTGTTTGACCACAGGTGTCTGATTTAGAAGGTCTGCAAAACATCTACTTTGCATGTTTGCAAGCAGTCCAGGACCAAATTGCTTGATAATCTTGTTACCAAGACAGGCCATATGTGGTAAAATGACAGAAGCCATGGACAAACAAAATATTGTAAAAGCCTACTTGCAGTAGTAGGTAATATGATGCAAGAATTGTCCAGAGCTCCAAAAAATTTTGTCTCTGGTTAAATGTAGTGAACTGGTGAATTGCTTTTTTGGTTTTGGGTTTTTTTTCTTTTTTGGCTCAGCTTTCTGCTCTTCTCAGCTGGTACTGAAATGGTTTGGCTTAGCCTGAGGGAAGTACAGGGGAATTGCTGCCCCTGGACCTGGGAATTGAATTTTGGCAGGCGAGCTGGCACGTGCTACTCACAGCCTGTTTCGAGCTGCAGCCAGCCAATGGGGCCAACCTTGGGGCATTAAAGCTGAATGCTGAAAGACAGTCTAGACTTAATCTCACAGGATTTGGGGCAGAAGGGAAAAAAAAAACTTGGTAAATAAATGATGTGTCAAAGGTGGAAAGAACTCTCTTGCTCTTGGCAGGTAAACAAAAGACATTCTGATGCAGAGGCTTAATACAGTATAGGTGTATTTTTTTTTAATAGTAATTGTTTTGGCTGTACTGCTGCATCAATAACTCAAGAACCTGAAGCACAGACTTGTTTTTCTGTCTGCAGCAATTCTTAGGTTTATAAATCCCTGCATAATGTGATTGAATCACATTTTAAAACAGTGAGAGTTCCTTGTCCTAACTGCTTTGTCTGGAAGACTGATCCTGAGTTTCATGCTGATAAGCATGAAAGCAATTTTTTTCCTTTGTCCAGCTTCCAGTTCTAGCTGATTCATTATGAGTTTGTATTTACTTGAATTTTTACTGATGCCTTTGAAACAGATCTTCTCTTATCTTCCTGTTCACCCCCTTTCAACTTTGGCATGACAGAACTGTCAAAGCTCTTGTAACTTTTCCATTCCTTTAATAATTTTTCTCTTCTTCCTCTGCACCCATTCTGACTTACATTCCTTTTTTCAGCATGTAAATGACCAGAAAAGCAGCACAAATAGTATTTCAGTGAAGTCTTTAACAACAGTCTTTTTCTCTTCCAAAATTATCTCACCTACAGCGTTTTCTAAGGTCATTAACTTCTTCCCCACCTGCATCACACCAACACCTCACAGCCAAATGCTGATTGGCCAGTGCAACCTGCTTTTCCTCCTTTTAGCCATCTCTTTGACATAATCTCTATGGAAATAGTATGAATTCTTGTTATTGATCCCTAATCAAACAGTGATTAGGGATCAAACAATTCCATCTCCTAAACAATAAAATATTTTCCTTTTTTTGGTGAGAATGCATTATTTCCTCTTGGCATAGAAACTCAAGAGCTCCAGTCACCTTAGGCAGCATTGTGCAAGGTTGTATTTAAGGATAAAAGCATAAATCCCACTCATTGATCAACTAAACTATCTTTCCTGAGATTCATATAAAACCTAAAATGGGTTCCATGCAGGTTGGTGATCTTGGTTACAACAGCAAGACAAACCCTGACATGGGTCTGGTTGCCAAATCCATTCTTTTGGATTAAAGTCATAAATAAAATGGCAGAACTAACATTATTAAGTTGGACACAATACTCAGACCTATGAATCTTTTATGTGTTTAATATGTGTAAGAGCCAAACCAAGCACAAATTGGAATATCATAGAAATACTGTAAAGAGAAGAGATTCTGATTGCATAAACAATTTCATCCCTGATTTTTCTTTTGAGTGGGTGTTTTCAAAAACAAAGTCAATGTTAAAAACGCCACTCCAAGCCGCCATAGTAGAGGATGATCTGGAGGTTTTTCCTATAGTTTTGTAGTGAGATGTTGTGACCTTGCTCTGATCTCCTGTCCATAACCTGACTAGTTATTAGATTATTTTTAGTTATGGGGAAGAAGCAGGTAAACATACAAATGACACAGTCAAACAAAACACATTTAATTGCAAAAGCTTGGAGTTATTCACAATGTGTAAAGTGGACTATATCTAAGCCAAAAAGCCAGTGTTCTATTCTCTAATAGTGACAGATTAAAAAAAAAAATTATACTCCACGACACCCACAAGTCTACATCTGATATGCTTGCAGGGTCTAAACACAAGTCACTCCTCAGAGAATATTGAGCTGTGAGGGATGCTGAAAAGAATGTGGGATGGAGGAGGCATGGCAAGATGGAGGGAAGAGCAGATGATGTTCTTCTCTCCCTGACGAGACACATAAAAGCTGAACAGCCCCATTCTACACCAACGTGTTTTCAATACCTACATATTTTCAAAATGCAGTAGAAAAGGATTATTACTACGTCTGATGTGTGTCACCAAAGCACAGCTTGTCAAGGAGAGGTTCAAACAGAGCCTGAATACAGAGAGAAGTGTGTTCTAATCACAACCTGGTGCTCCTTCAGAAGCTTTGTGCTGTCTATTCTCCTTGGTATTTCTTGTAGCTGAAGGCACTAATGATACTCCAAAATCTTATCCTTGCAGTGTCCAAAGACAAGGTTTGCAAAGTATTTTAATGCCTGAGAATAGCACCAACTAAACAACATTTTTGCCACTGGAGCATGTGCACTCAGATACATTGATAATAGAAGGAGGTGAGCAGCTCTCTGTACTAGACAAACAGAGCCTTGTGAAGAAAAGTTTATCTGAAAATTTAAGAGTTTTACCAGAGATTTACAAATTCAAATGCACAGAAAGCCAGAGAATAAATTGCTGCGTAGAAAATTAATAACTGAAGTGATGAAATAAAATGCTTATAGTGAACAGAAATGCTCTACAGGGATGGTTTGGTGTGTCAAAAATTTCTTGTAGGAGTTATTGAAGGAATAATGTAAGTAAAGACAATTTGGGCTGTAACAAGGAAGCTAAGCCTGTTGGACCTAATCAAGAGATGAGGTCCAACAAATATCAAATGTCAGGCATTTATTTGAAAGCCACAATAGTGGCAATATCATCTTGCAGGATATCATAAATTCATCTTGGTTGATGAACAACTAATTAATCTTGTAATGCTAGAAGCTAAAACAATCTCAGACAGTGGCATGGGTATCTTTACGCTTGGAAGAGAATATGTGGTGAAATTAAAAGTTCTTCAGATCAGCCAGACATCCTTTATGCTTAGTGTAGTGTTCTTCTCTCATAATATGCTTCCTTGAAATGACCTTTTTGGCTTGATATTTTTTTTTAATAATTTTATTTAGGAGGAGTAAATGTTCATAAAATCCCCATTTCACTTTAAGTGACCTGAAACAGCCCAGTCTGTGACTGAGAATATTTTTACTGTAAGAGAGTCCCTTTACTTGAGGAAATTTAACTCAGCATTTCCAGTGACACAGTTCTTCTGAGAGGAGCATGATTTTTACACAACTTTAATCCATCCATTTAAAAGAAGAGAGGTGGTTTCTACTTTTAAGGGAAATTTAGTTCCACAGTAGACTTAAAACTTCCAGGGAAGAGAGAAATTTCCTTAAATGTAAACACATAACCACGTTTAGGTTTGAAAAGACCCTTGAGTCCAAGCATTAACCCAGCATTGCCAAGTCCTCCACTAGACCATGTCCCTCAGCACCAGTCTGCACATCTTTTAAACACACCAGGGATGGTGACTCCGCCACTTCGGTGGGCAGCCTGCTCCAGGGCTTGGCAATATTTTCCATTAAGGAATTTTTCTCCTGATATCCAATCTAAGCCTCCTCTGGCACAACTTGAAGCTGCTTCCTCTTGTCCTGTTACCTGGGAGAAAAGGCAAACCCCCACATGGCTGCACTCTCCTTTCAGGGAGTTCTGGAGAGTGAGAAGGTTCCCCCTGAGCCTCTTTTTCTCCAGGATAAACAACCCCAGCTCCCTCAGGTGCTCCTCAAAACCCTTGTGCTCCAAACCCTTCCCCAGCTCTGCTTTTCTTCTTTGGATGCATGTAATGCAAAGATCTATAAGCTATGAGTTCTGTTTTTTTGTTGGTTTGTTTGTTTGTTTGTTCTTTATGTTCAATAGTCTTTCTACGGTGCAGTGCTTTACAT